>JADANN010000375.1:3000000-3343352 GCA_018806985.1 Angiostrongylus vasorum
TCAATGTAGGAGCTTTTCTGCCCAAATTGGTTGAATAACAGGAAAAAAAATTGAACCTACTCACTATAAACAGTCATCTGGTACTTTGTCATCATGGGTTTCAATCAGAGAAGAAAACTTGTGAACTTTAACTTTACTCAAGAAATGTTCAACTTTGAACAGTCTCGCTGTTACAAATAAATATCTTTTTTTGAACTTGTAGTTACCATAGCAACTAACTATACTACCGACAAGTAAAGTGTAGTGACTATGTATTCTTTCTTTGATGAGTTTACACGAAAGTTAATAAACAGTTCTATTCGGCTAACGTTTCGACGTCTTCGTCTTCATCAGAGCCGAGATCCGAATCGATAGTTTCGCGTTCTTCGAGTGAGTATCCTTCATTCGAGAGATGGTCCACTGAGGAAGACACAACTCGATACGACTACGAAGACGCCACATCGAGACGAAGAAGAACGATGGACTATTGAATCGGATCGTCGGCTCTAATGAAGACGAAGACGTAACGGAAAGTTAACCGGGTAAAACTGTTTATCAACCTCATGTAAGCTCACCAAAGAAAGAATACGTGTTGATTAGTAATACCGAGGCTAAAGGAAAAGTCGGTTTTGAAATATTGTAGTGACTTTGTTCTAAATATACCTTTCTGCATCCAACATTAAGCATAGCGTCCAAGCCGAGGTTCTGTCCTTGCTGCTTCCTTACACAAGTGTTGATGGCCGAATCAATAACGGAAACCCAGTCGTTGGCTCTTGTGACCCTAAAGCAATTTTTTTTGACAATATGTGCAATCATGGAGCAGAGCGTAGAACAGTAGCAGTGGTCCCGTCGTTTAGTACTCACAATGCCCTAGTTCAAAGCCAGAACAGGATTAATACCATAGCATGGGTGTTTAGAAGCCCAGGGAGAAATGATTTGATGCGGTTAGCATTTAGTGACATTCATGAGAAATTCAAAATCGTCCGACAAGAGCACAGGTCACCCGCAGAGCTTTCGTGGGTGACGGACGTGGAATTACGATTAAAATAAAGGAAGTGTTTGAATCCACACAGCATGTGGTGTCAGATCATCTGGGAAATGAAGGAATGTAGATACCATTGTAAAAAAACGTACAGTTGCTTTTTAACGTTATTGACGCAGATGTCAACTTTGTTCGACGATCCGATTGCGGTTGCTTCACGACCAGTGAGCAACTGGAAATAGACGGACTTTGGAAAAGTTGAAACACTTGTGGTTTCTCGTGAAATCTATCATTTTTAGAGAAATATGTGACGTAAAGCGTTCTTTATCTAGTGAACTCATTGGGACAGATATTGCAGAGAATTCGTTTTCTGAAAAATGGACAAGTTCTGGATAAACTAAACGACGTCACGACACTGATAAGGGTTGTTCCCTGTTTGATGGAAATTCTACATGTAGACTTCTGTTACGGAAGTTTCGCAGAGGTTTCCTTAAACATCAAAAGTCAGAAAGGGTTTCGTGTAGGTACTGAAATCTGGTAATTTGTAAAGGCTACCAATCTCTGCACTCGCTTACCACTTGAATGAAGTCTCGTGTACTACAAGAGTTACTATGCGAGTAATCATATAATTAGAATAACACTGAGGAAACGAACGTCGTTGAGTACGTTGTGGATGGAGGCGATTTTCGACTTCAGCTCATCTCGGGCTCCATTGATACATTGGCACATGGCCTTTCGAGACTGTGGAATCGTCCTGGCACATGAACCAACGGCAATAAGCGAATCGCATTTCGAGAACACTGAAGGAGGAATTATGTAACAGAAACTTTTCTTCATAATGTTCAATAGAGACACCCATGCTTGAGTTATGTGCTATTATTCCTCGTCTTTTCTATTGAAAGTTATAGAAGCTTCCTCTTATTCCGTGTTTAGTATCTCTGTGAATGATGGCATCGTTCATCGTGGACCACCTGCTAATCTTTTAATCATCGACTGGTTTACTAATGAAGCATCTACTGGTATATATTGCTACCAAAACCGCCCATTACATTTCACCCGCTCCATGGACCGATTGTGACTAAAAAATAACGGCGGGTGGGTTGTGAACATTGTGTCTGTCAAATGGATTATATAGGTGGCGTTGTCGGGCAGTGCACTAATATATGGGTGGGTTATTTGTTGGAGAAATTTATGAACTGTCGTGGACATGCCCTTAATCCATGTTTAACCTGATCAACTTGCTCTATAAAGGATAGCAAGGAATAAAGTGTTCGGCGTTGATTAATCCCTTCGGAATGTGGCATGCATTCGATTCAACTCGTACCATCCTAGCGGTAGTCGAATTCATATCTGGCTTATATGACTGACTTGTATAGGCACACCGACATACGAAGAGTGTTTTTTATCCAGAAGCCCATATCTAGTGGTAATTTCGAGAGATGCCTTCATTTGTCTGAACGATGAATTGGACCAACGACCACATGCATATCGTAGGGTATCCTCAATCAACTACTATGTACACCTATAGAAAGCACTCACTAGCAAGCTTGTGTATGAAGAATTCAGCACAACAGCGACAAGGAATTCATCTACTGAATCTATTTGTACGTCGCAGACGTAAGTAAATGACCGATTTTTTTGTCTGTGACTAACAACCTCTCTAGGACCTCCGGGCGCGTTACGTAGCTCCACTACTAATCGGCCCGTCTGCGAACCATCCATCGTCATGTGGAAGATCCGTGGTGAGAAACCGTTATGGTTTATTGCTTTATTTATCAAACTGAACCATATCAGATTAAATTTTAAGTCTTTTTTTCCTTTTAGTTCGTTACAAATGAGAAATTCACTAGATTTCATTTGTTGCACGAAAGATTTTCTCTCGAACTTTCTAGTTATTACCAGTTTGGAGCCAATGTGCGTTTCTGCCCAATCTTGCCAGATTTTGAAAAAAATTTTTAAGGAACCCCTTTTAAAAAAAATTCTAGCAACTCTGCTTTCAATTCGTACGGTGCGGTGCCCCTGTGTTTCTTGGCTTCTGATCACTTTTTTGTAAGCAATGAACTAGACGAAATGAGAAATTGGCAGACCTATGTGTATATACAGCTAATTGAATGAGTTGAAATCAATTCATATCAGCCAAATTGTCTAGAGAAAGTGTGTAAGAAGTTTTAAGAAGCATAAGGGGGCTTAAGAAGTCTACTTAGGAAGTTTTAAATTTAGTTCAAGTGTTTTCGTATAGGAGGCTTTCACATATTCGCCAGCACTTCGCATAAAATCCACCGACATCTCGTCCGTTGCGGCGACTATATTTTTATTGTCAGCGGAGGGAGTAAAACTAGTTCTACTGCAAAATGGGCCACCATGTCCAAAGTGCAGGTGTTTTTTCTTTTTTATTTTCATTGTGAATCGGACGATCAACCAAAACCATATGTTGGATGAAGTACTGCAAACTAAGGCAAACTTTCGAGTACAAACATTTTTGTGGAAGAAGATTTCGAAAGAAGAGAAAACATCCGAGCATTTAATGCCAACATTAAAGGAGTTCGACTGAAACAGATGTAAGTCGTAGTTGATGTCATATTGGTTTCGACCCCAGTCACCATTCACTTCAGTCGTTTGGTTGACTTATTCTCAAATAACGTGCAGATCCCAGTAATTCTTCTATTTAACTGCTATGGAACTTCATCTATAGCGCAGTACTTAGAGGTTTCTTTGCTGTACATATCTGGTCATTGGTTCGATCTCATGCCCAGGTCAAACAGTGTTAATGTCTGTCCCTCTGAAGTGGGGAAATTGGTACCGGATTCATTCGGAGGATGCATACAGGACTGGTCAATACTTGAAAGTTTTCCATCACCCTAAAAACATCACCCGTAGAGTTTCTTGAGTTTTTTAGGTGAATATGAAGCTATATTGGACATGGTTGGTCTTCGCGATGGGAGGACCGGCCTGGTTCTGTTGTAGAAACACATCTTTTCAATTTCCAGAAATGGTCTTTCTTCAGCAAAGCTCCTTAGGCGTTAGATAATTTAGTGTTTATGCCATTTTAAAGCAAAATTTTGACGTAGGGGTGTGGTTGAGAGGGGTCCATATGGCACCAGTCACTGTTTTCTTCACTACCTATTGACATCAGTAAATAACTTTTCGCTCCAGATGGTACTTTTCTTGAAAAGTGGTTCCACAGCGATACGCTTATGTAGAAGTGCTAATAGTGGGACTGGATGTCGCAGATCTGGACTCAGCTGGTCAGAAAATTTACTTTTGGGGCTCGTGTAGAGCAAAGCAAGACATCGCATAGGCCAATTATTCAACCACCTCTGCGATCCAACGAATGGAGCCGAATGCTTAGCATTAAGCCTTATCCCTCTTCTTTTCATGTATCTTTGATGACTTTGTTACGTAATGATTGTTTAGACTGGCCGAATGCGCTCTGAGTGGTAATGATGAATTGGTGTTCATCTCACTCATTAGCTTAGTTTCCATTTAGATAAAACCCGGGTGCGAAATTATCACACAGAGATAGTCAACTCGGCTAGCGGTATCGGGCGAACAGTTCTTCACTTTTGCTGAAATCCATTATTTCCGCGTTAACTGGCGCAGATCTTGGCAAAGGTCTGAAGTGAAGGGCTAATTATCGCCAGGCGAAAATTCATAAATATTAAACAGATGCACTTTTCTAAGACTCATAAAATTGTTAAACAGTCGCTTAACAAGAATATAAGGACTAATCCACTGTCTTCATTGACGGGAAAACACGAGGTTGTTATTCTAATTTTTACTCAAGAAAAAAGTGACGTTTCGGCGGTTTCGCCTTCTTCAAAACCTAGAGGATCAAACTGACATGCAGTTTAGTCAGTCAAACACTTTCATAACCTCAACCAATAAAACGTAGCACATAAATCTTTATGTACTAACTTTTATCTGCTGGGGTTAAGAAAGTGTTTGGCTGAGTACAGTGCATGTCAATTTAAGCATTCCGGCTCTCTGAACAAGGCGGAACCGCCGATACGTCACCTAATCATGAATTAATAGATGTTGTAACAACAACTTTATGCTCGCTCACAGAAGAAAAACAGTGAATTTTTGATGGATGCCGAAATTGGAAAAGTCGGTCTCGGGATGTTCTGTAATAAGAACTTATCTCTGACCACAAAAAGGTCTGTTACAAATCTTAGGAAAGCGATTAAAATAGTCTCTCAATCTCAGCAATGACTCATTTTGTGGTCATAGAAGTGACAGATGTGCAGAGTGTCTCTTTTCAAGAACCGGAAAGTATAACTCTTTCTGGGCTTTTGGTGAGAAATAGGGAAACACCAATAAAGAAAGACTACCTTTACAGTGTTCACTGAGATAGCCGGGAAACGGTTTACGTAGGCAGCTGTTGGTGTTTGCTGCACGAGTGGGTTTGCGTTCCTTACAGAAACTCAGACGAGAAAGGATGATAATATGATTGGAGAGGGAAGTAATCCTGAAAAAAAGTTTATCATCCTTAACTGCATATCACCAGACGCGGGCACTATTGTCGAGGTTGATTCGCTGGTTCGATTTAAATGAAATAAAAAAAACAAATTCAAGAGTGGAGAGAACCCGAACTCTTTGGTTACGCCTCCGCTACACCTGAACTCAAAACGAGAATGAAATCGTAGGCCGACAAAAAGTGCGTTCTATCTTAGGGGAAAACTTTCATCCCAAAATTTATTACAATTCCAATTTATGTAAAATCTAGTGCTTGAGTTAATCAACGCCGATGATTGACAGCAAATGAGTTATTCCAGGTCTGAGATCTTTATGAAAATGAATCGTTCCAATGGTTTACTCCCATTCGTCAACGGGGATGTGCCCCGATGCCGGGCTACGATCTACAACTTGAGTTCATCCCCAATGAGATCATCTGAAGATCCTGAGAACAGGTTCGACACAGGTGTATCCCTGTGTCTCCTGCGCGAACAAAACTAGCGTGGTGCTTATGACACTTCTTTGCTAAGATCGAATTGAGTTTACTTTACTGGTTCCGTTTTAAGCTAATCGATTTTTAATGGGTTGTAGAGGACATAGTTATGCGGATTTGAGTCTCGATGCTTCATACTATTGAAAGAACTTTGATTAATTGGTTAATGGGCAGTTCCTTAAACTCTTTATGACCATGTAAATTGAGAAAAGAAAGGGGATCGAGATTTCTTTGGTCATTTAGTGTTCGTCAGTCTATTAGTTTGATTGTGAAGGGATATTTCTATTAAAATACACATACACAGAATCTCTGTAAGTATAGGACTTCTCCTCGATGTCTGGTAGTTCAGGTAACCCGACGAATCCAGGTATTTGTTTCTTAATGCAGTAGTCGGCTTCGCGTACTATTGCTGGAAAACTTGAGAAATAAATGTCTTAATTCTTTTAGCAGCAAAAGAATGGACGAAGTTTTTAGGTAAAACAAGCTAAGAATTCTCACGATAAGAACATTTTTCTGGAGTGGGAACCAATGAAGTGCCATGCTTAGCAAAATTGATAAAGTGTTTCTTACCTTTCGACATTTCGGTACGAATGCACTTTTGTTCCTCAGGCGGAGTCGATTTAAACGCTTTGAGAGCTCCGGAAGCAAACTGAAAGTAAATTATGAGGATGACGTTTTTCCATCCACTGCAAGCCAGTTATTTTATCCACCATATTATTTTACTTTGTAATTTGCATCTCTACAATTTCTTTATGCTTTATAGAGTTCTCACGTTCCGTACGCCTTTAAGTTTGTGACAAGGCAGCGTAGTGGTTAATGAAGGTACCCAATACCAGCAAATTCCTGGTTGAACACCGTTCCAAGTCAACTAAACCCGGATCCCTCCGAATTCCATAAAATTTGTAGAACAGTTCTCTAAGAGCAATTCGCTTTCTCCAATCCACAAAAAGCTGGCGAGCGTCTGTGATGAAAAAAGTGGAGAAGTAGCAGCAAGGCTATTCCAGACTCCAAGGAATGTCGAGTCCACCAGCATTCGGCGACATTCATAAAAAACACGAGGGTCTGAAGCAGAAATCGAACACATGCACAAATCCGAAAAACCTTCGTGGAATATGGATTCGAGAGAAGGAAGCGAATGCAAGAACTGGTCGTGTGAAAAATTTGATATCATGGCACACACGCAGCGCAGTCATCAGGGATTCCATGCAATACACACGTGGTCTTTGGTTCAGTTCTGCGTATATGGTAAATCAAATCCTCCTCTGCAGAAGTCAGAAAATGGGCACATGACCTACAGAAATCCGTTGTTCAAACAAAATCATGCATTAAATCGTCTCTACTATTCTACAAATGAAGTTGAATATACAACTTCTATTTATTGCCCATTTCCTTTAAAACAGTGTCTTATGTGAAATACAATCGCAATGGTGCTGAGGTATTTGCAAAACGTTGATTTTTTGCCAGATTCGAGCCCGTTATTACCCTTTCTTGGAGCTCACGTGTTGCCCACTACACCACACCATTGAGGCTTCGCAATGCTTTTTTTCTCACTCATTAACACGTAAGCTTTCGGAAGCGGTAATCATGGGTTTGAATCTAGCCTGGGTTCTTAGTTTTTCAAATACCTCAGCATCATTGTGAAGTCAAATGCGTGGTGCATCTTGATGGGTTGACCAATACTGAACACTTTATGTCCTTCACTTAATAGCGCTATTATGCCTACGTCAAAGCATTGTTGTCAGTGTCCTTTATTCGCTGCTTTGTCCGAAGTGACGGTTAACTTAATTAAAAAGATCTGTAGTGGATGCTTACCGTTCTGCATAGGGTGCAATCCCTGAGTGGTCCATGCCGATCCCATGCGACTTGATTCAAATCGTTTGCACTCAGAACGCAACGGTCCTTCCGATTACCTTCTTCAATAGTAGGAGCGAAGCATGTGAGGGCTGCTCTTCTGAAAACGATGGTGAGACTCCAATTGGAGTGGTTCAGTGAGGGAAAAGTTCATGTGTTTCAAAAATGGTAAAACAAAGTGTTGCAAAGAAGCCGTCAAGATCTACGACATATGTGACAAATACCACGTTGTTCTGCTTCGGCTTGTTCAATGGGCCATCTTGCTGCTTGACCGTAGAAGAGCATCGACGACCAAGAATATTCATCATGGCTTTTTATTTCAGGCAATGAAGTTCACTACTACCACTGAGCTACCCTCACAGAGAGACCACTCGCGGGGTTAGTCGCGAGGCAACGTGGTGCGTCCTCAAGTGGCCAAGAGGTGGTTCATCACGAACGAAAAGCGACCTTTGCTTCTCTGAGACGCAGATGGAATGGCTGTTTCAGCTGAGCCAATTCGGCACATACCTTTCTTATTTACAAGGGCGTATTAGTGTGTGTGCGTGCGTGGGGATGTTCTCGTTTATGCGGATTGTACTCTACGAGTGAATTCTGCCAAAAAGCTTGCAATAAAGTGACAGGGAAGTACAAGGGAGGCTAGGATCTCGCCTCCAACAAATAAGCTCCATCTCTGCTCTGGGAAAGATTGGCAAGTTACCCTTGAGTATACCCAGGTCTTGAGTACGTGGTCGCTACGTAAGAGGATAAAATCTCGTGCCGTGAAAGTGAGGGAACTATCCAAACTTCGACCAACGCCAACTATCAAAAATCAAAGATGCCGTTCTATAAGACACAGTGTGGAAGATAACGTGGGACGGACAGCTAGTGCTTGAGAACGAGAACCGATAGGCTGGAACCGTCAGTGAGTGGATTGCTCCCAATATCACGAAACGACAGAAAAACCATCGACCCAATGGTCGAGTTCTGCACAAGAACCCTTCCAAGAAGGATGCGATTCTCATCCTAAAGCGAGCAGAACCCATTGGTCCACTCCTGCACTTGACAGGGAGAAAGGATGGTTTACTGGTGCCCACTAATGTTACTAGAGGATCAACAGAGGAGGCACGTGGAAAAGGTGAGCATTCACAATATTCGATGTGTGTTAATGAGCAACGGCTCATAAAGAAAAAGACTGCTAGTAGATATCGATTAATATGTTGGGAAAACAATGCATTGAAAGTACGTAAAGATTGACTAAGGAAAAAAGTGTAGAAACCATCGAAAGAAAAATGATGACTTTTAGTTTCCTAATTTTTTTTCTAACTGGACAACTTCAGTGAAACGGTGAGGAGACTGTGAACGCAATCACTCCAAAATGGATTCATATCGACATCGTAGAGCGCAGCTGCTCTTGTGCCTTGTTTTTTGTCTTAGATATCTGTAAACCGTAAACATTAAAAATCCGAACCTGCTATGTTCTCGAAATTCATTCTCGTACAGTCCATAGTTCTCATCGAGAGTTTGCTTCATACATGACAGATATTTAGCAAATGTTTCACGGGTTCTCGATGGAGATGAACAATCCTGTGCCACTACACGGCCAATCATCTGTAGATGTTCACCATTTTTTCGCCTGTATTCTGTTGGGTGTACAATTAACATTTTTCTTTCGTTCTCTCAAATTCCTCAAACAAACTGTGATGGAATAACATTATGGCTAAGTCGAAGTCTCCAGACTCTTGTGCAATGCTCGAACATTTCTGGATTTTCGAAGCCGATCTTTAAAAACGTCAAGTGAAATTGGTGAAATCTCATATATGAAAGCGAATTCTTCCCTAAAAATCTAATGAGTGGTCCACTTTTTGGTTGAACTTCCCATTCTTTTATGGCATTTCTTTCTCGACAGTATCTTTACTGCTGGTCTTGTAAACAAAGTACGTTTTTGAATCACTTTCCACTCAACACTAAAAGTTCGATAACTTTCAGTTGGATATTTGGACGGAGGCCCATCCTCACTGGTTGTGCAGGCCCTAGTATATTCTCCATTTTTTGGGGTTCTACTGGCTTAGCCATTGTGATTCCCTGGAGTCCCAAGGTCAGCTTGGCCATAGTCTGCCCAGGTAGTCACCACCACAGGCAGTCGCAGCCATTGTGGATCAGAGGAAGATTGGCCACCATGCGACTAGTTTAACATCAGGACAGTGGTGAATCCTGGTATTAGTTTACTTCTAGCTGGGCTTCCTGTGGGAAGCGCCGAACTCGTTCTCAGTTTGGGAGGGCGTGCCTTGGGGATAAATCACTCCCTGCACCCAGGAATATCTCCCGGCCACGATGAGGCGGTAAACCCTTGGGAGGCGATAACTTTTACCGGCAACAAAATTAGTATAAGTAAAAATGTGATATTATCTATTAACTTACGACCATCGTTGAGAGGACGACAAATCGCATCATCTGAAATTAGTTGATTTCAATGCTATGCATCAGATGACAGTCACTTGAGGAACGAAACTCAATAAATCGGAAATTTCAGAGCGATGATGAATTTGAACGAAATATGAAACAGGAGGATCAACGGAAACATGAATCACATGGCAAAAATATTTTTTCGACCTTAGATTCAGAACGAATGCAATAGTTCAATTCCATTGATACCGTAGTATTACAGGAAAAAACTACCAAAATCCAACATTTTTTCCCAGCTTTTTTTTATTTCTGAAATACTCAGACTTGTGTTTGGAATTTTGGGAATGAAGTAGGAAATCTTGAGATAATAAATGAAGTCAGAAAATTCTCCTGGTTCAAATTGACGAGAAACGATGTCGAATTATTTGACTTAAGGGAATTTTTGTGTTCATAGATTCATCTTTCTACCAAATGTAAACAAGTCCGTGACAATATGATGGATTAGAAATTCAATCATTTCTTCTCTTCGTTTTCCCTACATTGCCGTCTCAGTCCCCATCTTTTGAAGGAACGCGCACGTTCCCAACGAAATCATTTCCATTTCCGCTATGGTTGATCTTAATACTGATACTGATCGGATGTGAAACAAGAATTCCTGGTAGGTAATAGTTGGAAGTGATTTCTGTCACATTGAAAGTTGAATAAAGATCAAAATCACATTCTACGCGTTGTTTTGAGGTGCCCTTTAGTACACACCTGACCGTTGGTTCGATCTCGTCGCCATCCTCATTCCTTATCAAACGACGCCTTCCATCCCTGTAGGGTTAAACTGGTTTCAGATACGTCTGAGAGAATAAAAATCATTGATAAGGATACCAAGACAGCTGGTGTAAGGAGGTGATGTACATTCATCCACTTTTACGATGGTATCGATTGGAATCGAATGCAAGGCGCATTCTAAAGGGAGTGGTAAACACCGGACGCTTAATCTTTTTCTCTTACTGAAAACGAATTTAAATTCCAGCATTAGGTCTCACACAATAAGACGGTTGTTTATACGGGGAAAATGATGTTACTGGCTGCTTGTTGTGATCAGGTGGATTCTGTATGGACAGGAGCATAAATACGATTGCTTGCGTACAACTGGTTTCATATGACGTGTTGCTCGCTGAAAAGGAAACGGATACCTAAGCTGATCGATCTCTCTCAGCCTGATTGATTACACACGACGTTGGTTGACAAGAGAATAAAAATGGTAAGAATATTGGATTCAATGTTACTACAGCACCAGCTCTGCTCGTTGTCTCTTATCCGTCGTCTAAGAAGGCCTTCATATCGCCTCCTAATTTGAAGCCTTTGAAGACTGCCGTCTTCAGGACTTATTTCAAGAAGACTTGTCTTCTTCAATCGTTGTAGATGATGATGGTAGAGTTGACTCTTTTTGAAATTCTAATGATGGCTAGTTCTAAAGAAGCGTTCCCAGCGCTTACTACAGAGAGTGGGGCTGGCAGTTCACAGTCGAAAGGAGATTTCCTAAGAACAGTCTAGTAGAGTTTTTTCCGACGACCTCTGAGAGATGGAGCGATAACTTAGTCCATGGCTTGCTCGAACTTGCTCCATTATGTCTGTCTGTTTTATTGCACCTCTAGCCTCTATACTTACCACGTGTTAAGCTTAAAAACATTGAGTTAATTAAATAATAGTCTGCTTCATCATCTTATAGAGTCTGCTTCAGCGTAGGTTTAACTGTAGCCTAGTGTAAGTTTACTTTATTGCAGATTATCTTTAAAAAAGTAATAATGTTAAATAATAGGTAATAATAGGTATTAATACGCATTAATGGTAACGCTGATAACAAAATATTTACTACTATGGTAACAAGGTAGCACAGTGATAGTGATTCCAGACATCACGAGCACGGTGCTTGTTCGACTTCGCGCAGGGCTCACCAAGCCTTTCATCCCTCCGGGGTCAAGAAACAGATGCCGGACTTGTCCAGGAAACAATCAATTCTGTAGTACAATTGGGAACGCTCCAGCCCAGCTATCTCAGGACTCTAGGAAAAATCGACTGGACCAGCACTCTACGACATTCAAGATGAAATGAAAAATCATTAAGCAGCAGCCGAAGCCCAATGTAGAAAGTTGGAAGACTATAGAGGATATTGGATACGAAGAAACAAATCGAATGTGAGAAGTGCTGGCATCCGAACAGTAGACGTGACCGTATAAAAAAAAGTAACAAGATATTTATAGCGTCGAACAAAAAGGGTTTTAAAGTGGTTGAGAAACCATCGTTTTCAAACTAACGTTTCTTGATATTGGGGAAGATCTTTCATTCAACCATATCCACATATACATGGGTACACGCACATACAGCAATGGTTTACACGGTCTGTATTCCTGATCATCGACTAAAATCTACCCTGAATTGAGCCCGAAGAATGTTCCGTAGTCATGGATGAATCTTTCAGTAACTAGGTTCAAGCTGTATTGTCGAAAATTCGGAGGAACTATACGAGAGTGTATCTGCAACATCTGCAACAAAGCCTCAACGTTGATCAATTGCCGAGCGGATTCGACTCAGACTGAATAGGATTGCTTATTAACCTGAAAGCAAGGTTAAACCAGCGACCACATGTGTTTTACAGGAGACCTTTAAGCATTGCACTACATCTGTCGTAGGTTCGGTGGAAGAATATTCACTTAGAAAGTGTACATCACATGAAACCTTCTCGTTGATTTTTTCTGGAAAGAGTATAACACTTGAGAAAGGCTGATTGGGTCAGTTGGTGACAATGATTGTTAGAAATGAATGGCGATCTTAAATACTGCTAAGAGAGGGTGTATTGTTACGTTTTTGTTGTAGGGATTTGTTGACCGTCTTGATGACATTGCCAGAAATAGAGCATATTTTCTACATGGTAGAATACAGTCTGTATGCGGCCATTGATATACTCTTGATCTCACTACGGAGAACCATTAACGACGGTAAAGCGCAGCATGAAATAAGGTGAAATTCTTCGAATCATTGCGAGAACCGAAAAGTCAAATAATGTTCACTGGACAGCTTCCTAGTCGAACAACCAGTGGTGGAAACACTTAGTTGCTGTCCCACTGAGAAACTGGATGGCTATCAAAGCCACATCTGATGCAGGGATTTTTTTCAACGTACTGAAAAGGTGTTCGAAATCATTAGGAAAAACAGAAGGATTTGGGAGATGAACGTAGAAGGACGTGGTGATCACAAAGGAAACACTTGTCTGGGGTGAAAGGCTTGACCGCATTGGAGAGCGGTCGGGTTGTTCGAGCGACGAGTTGGTGACCCAGAATGGGTACCGTTAGAGATAACGGATAGACTGATCAAGGACATTATTGACATCTAAACGAACCGAGTTTTGATGAGAATCAAGGTCTCTCTTTAAGTTTCCCATTGAGAGAGAGAGAGTTCATACTACACTGCATTGTTATAAAAAAAGCACAGAAAAGAAAACGACTGTTCGTCGAAAAACTGCTGAGAGGCAGAGTCTCGATAGTGGAAGAGAGTGGAAGTCAATAGCGCCATAACTTTTCAGAAGAACCATACTGTGACAATGGCCTCATAGTGCAGAAATGTCGATGATTGTCGATAGGACTGGATAGTTTTTTCTACGGAGCCGGTTTTTTACTTAACCAAAACGCATGAACACATCTTTGAATAAACGATTTCGTTTCCATCCTGAAAAAAGCTTTCAGTTTTCCGTCTTTGTTTCCGATTTTTCTGCCTCAGAAAAGTCGCAAGAGAGGTGAGCTTATTGGGGATATTTTAAATCCCGATTTATAGGTCGAACGATTGGAACGAAAAGCTAGACGAAGTCGTTATTGATGGGATAATTACAACGATTCATTGAAGGTAACCGATGTTGAACAAAGGGTTCAATACTCTTGGTGTTTTTTGATAGATCGAACAAGTAGGAACTCGTATCGATTCACCGAAATAAAAGTCAGCACAAGACACAACTCTCATATTGTTCCACTCACCGTCTCCCAATGTTTTTGAAGTCCCTACCGTATCACAGCCGATGTAACAGCAAAATAAAAAATACGGAAGCATTCAGAACGAGTTCTTTGGGATGATATGCTCGTCGACTATTCCTTGAACACTTTCTCAATCAGGAATTTTTTTTCTATCCACATCCTTGGAAATCCGCTCCGACGCATTCCGAAGTCGTCACCATGGATATTCAAGAATTCATTTGCTTCAAGAAGTGTGGTTTGTTCCAAAGACGACAACAGTTCCCGGGTTGGTCACTTCGTGCGAGCTTGGTATTTAAGGGCAAACTTATTCTCTGCTTAGAATACTGTCGGGAGATCAATCCCACATGGGGCATCTCAGTCTTACACTGAGGAACACGAATTTTCCAAGGGTTGGCTCCAAAGTACTAGGGGGAGACGATAGTTGTGCAGTAGAGAAGTTGCACTAACTGAACATGGTTCTTTCTAAAAATCAATTCGTTACCAGTTGCGTTTCAAGTGTTCCAAAAACCTGCAACGATAATGTGATCAATCATTAATTTCTTTTCTTACTCCTTCACAAAAGTAGTGTCTAGAGATATTATATATTCCAGTTTACAGAAATTCCAGAAGATCCTGTCATGCCCGTGTGTTCGTTGGTTCGATCGAACGGCGCCCGTAAAAAACCAATTCACTGATCCCTACGGGTTTGGTAAACTGATGCCCTGACTTGTCTAGAGGAATATGAAGGCCGACTTGGTGTATCAGTAGGACATTATAAGCAATTTTATAGACCGAGTATGCCTCCAGCCAACTCTACAATGCCATGGATGCAGTCAAATGGACGACGCATCCCTCATGATAACTATGCAAAAAAAAGCACGATTTTTTCTTTTCTACAGAATGGCAGCACTACGATCTTCCCAATTGATCACCTATCCAGATAATGTAAATTACATGCACAAAACTACTATTCTTTCATGGTCTTGATGAGCGTACACGAGATGGTACTTTATTTTTTATTTACAGAAAAGCTGATTTTATCGGATTTCGCCCGCCTTTCTCAGAGCCGCTTTCTATAGTCTTCCACTGAGTATGCCACGCGAAGACCAATGGCACAGAGATCACTTGGAAGCATAATGTCTACAAAACTACTATCCTCTACTGTATGACACCTTTCCGCTCCCTAACGCGCTAAACTCTGAAAGTCAACATATCAGTTACATATGATATAAATGAAGTTCACTCTATTACTACCGTTATTGACTATAGAAAAAGGATAAAGCTCTCCACGTTGATCAATCCCCGAGGGATGCGCCATGCATTCGACTTAAGTGTCGTTGGAAGTGATTGAATGCATATCTGGTCTTTACATGATCTCGACTTCGCTCTCGCGGTGGCCTGCCGACATATCGAGCCAGCGCTGCTATCCTCCCAGACAAGTCTGGTACCAATGTGTCGACCTCGGAGGGATGGAAGGTTTGGTGGGCCATGGGCGTAGAGATCGATTCCACATGCGTGCCACAGCGGCGCCTCTAACCACTGCGCCACACGTGCCCGTAGCGACTGTGTTGACCATATCCGTATTTTTTTCATCATTCAGAAGACGCGGAAATTGCTGTAGAAAGACTATGCTAACTTTTTATTTGCTACCCACTATAATTCTTCACTGCAGAATACTATGCGAAATACAACCACAACGATGCAGGGATATTTCCAGAACTCTGGACCGCAGGTGTCTGCGGCGGAGAACGCACTCTCTATTACCCTTTCCGGATGATAACGCGTTCACCACCACACCACACGGGTCCCTCGTTTCACCTGCTTCTCAGCTAGTTCTATCTATCAGTGCTATCAGCAATCAATGCTGTGAAAAGAGTTCTATACTCGCATTTTGCATCCCACTGCTGACAAACTTTATTTCGCCAAAATGCTTGTATTTAAGCTTAATTCACGTGATAATAGGCTGAAGGCCGTCACTTGAATGGATGTTTTTTTCTAAAATTTAATTTAATTTTAGAGTTTAACACAGCTGCAGGAATCGATGGCTAAGTGAACTTTTTTTCTGCGAACGGTCTGGGTCTACCATGTATGCATCTACGGTTGTAATAACAGAAAAAAATCTACGGCAGCTCATAATGAATTGATGTAGTGAAAAATTTAAAAGGGACTTGTGTAATGTAGTGGTTGGAGATGCCCCACAATACACCTAGGGTTGTTAGTACGATGTTGAACATCGGGTTGCCCAAGCCTGCCATTCCTCTTCTGTCGGTCGTAAATTGGTGCCGGAATTATCTGAGGGGATGGAATCAACGAATACACAGATTACTGTGCAGGCCATATATGCATTTACCTCTAGGAGTGTACCGATGGAGTCGAACGCACGTTTCCCGCTGAGCAACTGGTCAACGCCGAAGATTTTGTCCTTTTCTTAGAAATAGATTTAGTTCCGTCTTCACTTGTTTTTTATTACACTACTTTAAGGGACCAGAATAAACATGAGTACAACAACATTTTTACCGAACTTAAATAAACTGCGGAAGAAAAAAAGAAAAATCATGTTCACAAAGACAACTCGCTTACTTTTTTACTTTCTTGCAATTTCACACATACAGTTACGAAACACTCTTGAGGTGGTACGGTAATAAAAAATTACAGTCAAGGAATTCAACATGAAGGTGATAGAGATAAAGATTTGAATCACTTTGATAAGGATTCGTGTGACAGAAAACGAGTTGTGTGGAAGAGAACAAGCTGGACGAGTGGTCGCCGAACACGAAAAACAATTCCTGGGAGTACTGAGATTCAGATATGAGATGAATCATCTCACCAAGCCAGCAAAGGTATGGATCAGTCACTTAATGAAGGTAGGAGAGGTTAGATAGATGAAGTTAGAGACTTCAATTCATTAGAAAAACTCTCTGCTGACCACCTGCTGTGTTCGACTACTTTGCTGAAGTTGTTACAGAGGAAGCTAGTGGCCCACTTTTTTTCATTCCAATTCTGCTTGCTGTTGACGTTATGTATAATAATGGGTGAACAGAAAATGACGACAGTATAAGAGGGAGGAACAAACGGAGATAAAATAAAGTGCGGTTTGTTTTTGCAAGCTGTACATTTTTGGTACTCAGGTTCGTACTAAAGTGTGCAGACTACAGTAATGTATCCTTAGATATGATCGAACATAACCCTGAAAACTTACGAATATGTGCCGATTTTCGGTCAGCTAAAAAATTGATGAAGTAAAAGGACTCCGTAAACGGTGGAGAAATCTTGCGATCACTGAAAAAGTGGTAAACGATAAAAGATGATGCTTTGACCGCATTTACTTCGGCATTCGGTTCTGACAACTACTCCTTAGGAAAAGACAAGGTTATGACAATATTTGTCATTTTATTTTATTTTATTTTATATGACTCGTCTTTACGTCTACTGTGCGCACTCACATTCGATTCGTTTCCTCGCATCCACTGTCCACGAAGATCTTCCAACTTTTATGTGTGCCTTCGGTTGGTGCTTGAAGAATTTCATCTCATCTTGAATATCGTAGAATTGTTGTCGACTAATTCTCCCTGGAGTCCTGAGATAGCCTGGCTGGAGCGTTCCCAACTGGATTGCAGAGAGTGATTTTTTTCCCAGACAAGTCCGGTATCAATTTCCCGACCACGAAGGGATGACAGGCTTGGTTGGCCCGGAGCGAAATCGAACTAGTACCATGCTCGTGATGACGGATATCACTACCACGGTGCTATCCGCTCCTATGACAATAAAAGAATCAAAAAAGAATTCAATGCTAAGCACCAAACATATGAAACGTTTCAGTATACAACATTGATAATTAAACATTGCTTAAGGAGAAATTAACCATTGCTTTGAATAAGACTTGAAACTGAAATGATTTCAGCTCAAGCTTTAACAAGTAGCAGAGGACTTCGGTCAGTGGAGCTGCGAATCACTGTTCACTTTCCAGTGCTGTGCACTTCAACTTGTCAAAGGTTGCTGGCTAACTACCAATCTTTCATTACGATGAGTTAGGTCTTGATCATTTCTTTACGGATTCGCTTTGCGTTTGACTTCATTCATAATTTCTTAGATGTGTTTGAATGCATATATGGTCAGTGCAATGACTTGGAGCTCTACTGACTTATCCAATTAGTGTTTTTGTTTTCTCAAACAGCTCTGGTAGCAATTTGGCAACACCAAAGATTGCAGGACTCGGTTCGCCAAACGCGCAGTCATATATAGTGCAGGGCCACCTCTACCTGCACGAGCATGTGCCCATTCGTATCTTGAACAATCAAAGAAGTTCATAAGAATTTAGACTGAAATTCTAGCCCCTGTGGGACATAAAATATAGTGTTGTGAAACAAGAGGTGCATCTGCATGAAAAGTTAGTGATTTGTCCATTAGACATTCCTTAACGACACAAAGTTCTATGACAACCAGAATTAATTGTTTTCTCTCTACTATGGTCACTTTGAGGTCGAGTATTTTCGTCTTCCCAGGTAGTGTGCCAATTTCGTGCGTAGTAACAGCTGTCACAGTCTGAACATGAAAGAAAATTCTGGCTGTGGTGTATAAGTGTTGGATTGCTACAGTACTTCAGATCATTTTGACCTTTGTGTTTTTGTTTAGTATTGGCTTATTAAGAGTTTGGTCACGTCATACTGTCACCAGGCGATCGGCTGATTAATCGCAAGACTCGCTGGCGTCCTTGAAGAACTGGAATCGCAAGGTAGCGAACTCACCTTCAAACCACAAGCACCCTCACTAACGAATACGAGTTATCTAAGTATTTTAAGATAGTTCGCTATATGTGGACCACTTTGATGGATTCTAAGGGAATTATTGACGGATGCTTTCTATTCTACCCCTTTTTCATAGTCAATGGGATAATGAAAATTTCAGCAGGACAAAGAAAAAGGTCGAATAGGGAATGAGAGCGAGATTTTTCCACCTGTTACTTCTTCGAGGTCCGTCCGAAAATAGCCCGTACAGTTGACCTCTTAATAGTTCCGGTCTTCCGACTCAAACTACAAGTTGGCGGAAAAAAATTTTCTATAATATATCACAGTGGCATAGATAAGTGTAGCGACAAATTTATTTGGCAGATATTCTTATGTAGGACGTATCGACGCCGTTGTCGATCATTCCCGTCAGAATGGGGGCATGTAGAGCAGTGATTAGAGTCTTCATTAAACGCAAGGTTTATGAAACTTTGAAGTTCAGACCAATTTCGAACCAAGACCACCATTTCCGGGGAGTAACGAGTTGCCCACTTCACCACCGAGGCCACTGTTTTCCCATTCTCTTAGCCAGTTGCAGTGGATAACACGTGAGTCCCCGGCAAGGATAATCGCTGCTTGGAAACCTTAGGCCTGGAGTTCCCCGTTTTGCAAATCCCTCAGCATTAATTCAGGTTGTATTGACACATTATCCCGCCATGAAAAAATAATAGACAATAAGTAGAAAATTAAGCACACAGGGTCGTTGGTTCGGCACCGTGTCTCGGGGAAATCAAGCCCTCCATCCTTCCGGAGTTCGATAATTAGTACTAGACTTCCCCAAAACTATGAACACAGTAATTTAATACATCTCTACGCCCGTGCATTCCATTTCACTGGTCGAATACACATTCAGTTACCACCACGATGCTACAAATGGGGTTGAGTGCATGACACAACCTTGAAGTATTGAGCAGCACGTTTTGTCCGCATACTTTGCATTCATCTCTCAAAATAGCACGCATTTCTATGCGGTCGGCGGTTTGTTGTAAATTAGTTGGATGCGTGGATAGCTCATCTCTACAGCACTGCATTCATTATTCTTTTCGCTTCGTGCAATGGTTGTCATCCACAGCTGTGGTGTATTTTGTGCATGATGACGTCAGCATGCAGAATTCCGTGACATATACATCATTTCCAGCTGCGAACACATTTCATCTTTTCGGAGAAAGCGACAGCTCGTTGTCTTTTGTTGAGTTCCCCTCGATTTCCCAATCTGCAAAATGGGTTGTATTTAGGCCTAAGGCTGAAGTTCGAAGGTATGAAGTTAGTACTGATCGCATTCAGTACAGAAAATTAGTGCTGAGGGAGATTTCAAAGAAAGTGCCGACCTTTCCTCATCAGGATGTGATCGCTCTCCTCACAGACTTTTCATTTTTCCCGTGAAAGGAATTTTAATGAGAATTATATACTTTATTGCCACAAGAAAAAACAAAGCCAGCCTTTTAAAGACTGCTTTGGTGTCTGAGCAAGAACTGTTCCAATTAGATCCAATTTAGTTTCCAACAGCTATGAGTTGTAAGATTCGACAAGGTGGTCGTTCGATGAATGTATGAAGGACTAAGGATAAATTGGCATTGACTTTAGTAAGCACCTTAGAAGTGACTGATTTCATATTTGGCTTGCACGGTAAACTGTTGTGGATTTCCGATGTATTAAGTGGGTTATTTGTCTTCCTATAGAAGTCAGTACTAATTTTTTCAATTTAAGTTGGGCAGGTTTTGCTAGGCCAAGGTGTGGGGTCGAACCAGTGACTGTGCTTATTTCAAGGTTATTTGTTATTCCAATTGGTATTCCGTAGATGAACAAGTTTTTGCACTTGGTTCCATGCACAACCATCTGCTTTCAGAACACATCAGCTACGACGACGGCAATAAGGCTATGAACTTGTGAGTACAAATTAGAACATTGTCGTCCTAGTACGGAAATAAATTCAATATTCATAACCTTTGGTTTATTCTACAAGTCGACATTTATTCCTTCTCCTAGACGTTTACAGGCGGAAATTGCTGCCACCTAACGACCAAATGACTGCGGGCTCCGCGGAGGAAAAAGAGACTCGATACAAGCACTAGGAAATCAGCAACAATTTTGTTAAAATTGCCTGGCGGTTCAAGATGAAGATAAACGGCCGTCTTCGAAAAGCGCCGAACGAACCCTGAATAGCACAGATTTCACTCATTGGCTGAAAACTTTTCCTGTACGGTCCGAATTTATCCTAATAGGGTCGGGTTACCTATACCACCATCCGGTGCGCATGAACTGGAGGAAGATTTGGCAATTGTTCCAGTTTTTCAACAGGTAGGTATCGGTCTGTAGTACTGCTTCAATTCTAGCTGGAATTCGGGATTATAGATGTTCATTCCTAAGTTTCGCTCCTTTGCTTCGAACGTGCATCTGACGAATATTGCAGTTCGAAACCCAGGAGCATCACACAGCTGCGATGACGGACTGAAACAAATGAATGGGATCTTAACAAAGTTTCTTCAAAAACGAACAAAGTCCACAGTCGCTATTTTGATCAAGGTTTTTAAATACTTCTTTTTGTGGTGATCCATGTTTGCTTAGTTCATCTTGATAAAAAACAACTCTGAAAAGTCATGTGCATTTGTTAAAAAAGGATAAAGCCCTCGGCTTTGATCAATCCCTTAGGGATGCGTCATGCATTCGACTTCATTAAGCATCATTGGCGGTGATTGAATGCATATCTGGCTTTTTACAACGACCCGCAGTGGCCTACCGATGTATCGAGCCAGCGGCCGACCCCAGGAGGATAGAAGGGGTTGGTGGACCACGGGAGCGGGGATCGATCCCATGTGTGTCGTAGAGTGCCTCCGACCACTGAACCACACGCGCATTCAGGGAGTTCACCTGCATGCGTTGAACTCCAGGCAGAATCACAGAGCTTCAGAAAAAGTTCGACAATTCCACTTGGATAAAAATGTTCTATGTAAAGATACAACACTACATTGTATAGATTTACAGACCAAATTGAACAGCATCTTCAGTGTAGAGAAGACGTGAGGTTCACCAATGGTGATCCCTAAGAAGGTTCCTAATAACATGGAAGTTGCTTAAGTTTTGTATTGGTGAATGATCGCTCTCCGAACAGCTTACTCTCTCCAGCTACGCAGTAATTGAAATTATGCCGTTACCTCCCAAAACGCTTTTATAGTGATGTAGTCGTCGTCAGCATCATTCAGGGATGTCTCCATTGGTGGCGTGGTTGCACCCCAGTTATCTATGAAACAATACACTCTTGATGACCCCTCGAAAAGTTCAATCAGTTTATAAGCTAACACGATATTGTTACAAAAATCTCTATTGTGGATAACGTTTCGGCACCATCATTCCCTCAGAACCGTTATCATTCTGGTCCATTATCCACGGCAGCCATTCTTTGCTGCATACTAATCTTTCTGGAGTTGGATCCAATGAATAGAAAACCGAAATTATCCGGTTGGGAATTTTCGAATATTCAAAAGTGATAGAACATCTGAAAGATAAAACGAAGTTTGGTCAGACAGGGTAGAATTTCTTATCTAGCAGCTCATCTCCCTCACTTCTACTAGATAATCAACACACGACTTCACCAAATATTAAGCTAATCCGCGAGGGGAAAAAAGGGTCCCATTGACAGAAAAAGTACATGGGGTTGAATGCATGTCTGAAAGCTAATAAAAAAGTGTTTGAAGCAAGTTAGAATGTGAAGCATGAATGAAGCAGAAACATTCTGAGGGCCGATAGACCACATACTAACAGTCATTTAATGGCGCATTAATAAAAGATCATCGTAGTCATTTATTGTTTCTCAAAGGCTACCTATGAGTTCCCTAATTTACTAATTGTTAAACTTCACGAAATAGAAGTAGGTGTGATATTTTATATTATTCTGATTGAATACCTCCCAACGCTTTACCGCCTCATCATGGCCGGGAGGTCTTCCCTGGGTGTCGGGCTGCAGTGTCCAGCGGGGGGATTCGTCCCCTTGACAGAGCCTCTCAAGCTGGGAAGGAGTCCAGCGTTTCCATAAGGGAAGCCCAGAACACCAGGATCCGTCTCCGTCCTGGTGTGAAACTAGTGGCATGGTGGGAAATTCCACTCTGATCCATAAGTGCGGCGACTGCCTGTGGTGGTGACGACCTGCGCAGACTTTGGCTAGGCTGACTTCGCGACTCCAGGGAACCACAATGGCTAAACCAACAAAACTCCGAAAAAACGAAATTATGCGAAGGCACGCACAACCAGTGAAGAGGGGCCACCTAAGTATCCAAACAGTAATTGAATAAATAATAAAGCGATGCATTCTGAAAAGACGTCAAGAGAAAACAACAAAGAAGAATCCGTTATTTCTAACTGTAACAGTTCTACTTCTTGGATTGTCGAGAGGAATCATGAAGAAAACATTTAGAGTGTCCATAGAAAGGCCGAACTATCGACTGAAGCTTCTACCCTAATGTGATTCGACAAGCGCAATCAATTCATTTCTTATTCCACTCTAATGAAGCAACACTTTAGCTCTGAGCAAATACCAAACTAGTCGAAATCCTGAAAATAAGCAAGATATTTTCAGAATTTTTTAAAATATTAGCATGACTAAAATTTAGGTTGGAGCGAGTGGAGGTTAGTGGTTAGAGGTGTTCTGCAATATGGCCGGTGGTTCGATCGCGCAGCAAAGGCTAACCAAACACTGTATCTACATGAGATCGGCAGAATAGCTGCAGATTTATCTAAGACGGAAACAAAGGATTTGTGCACCACCAGCTACTAATCTTTACGATGGTACGAATGGAGTCGAATACATGGCGATTCCTAAGGAATGGAAGGGTAGATCTTAGGGTTAGATTAACATAAACACTTCTATATCTTAAAAAACCGGCTTTGATTAAGCATCGGCAAAGATAATCACTATTTTTTCTACATGATTGAACTGCCACGAGGTGATATAAAACTTTCATTCCTCTAACGTTTCGGAGCCTTTTTCTTCTTTAGAGTTTATACACCCACCTCCTGTACAGAAACTTTCATTCCTCTAACGTTTCGGAGCCTTTTTTCTTCTTTAGAGTTTATACACCCACCTCCTGTACAGAAGGGTATCGTTGAGTGAAGTTCTCCACTCCAGCCGTGCTCCCCTCCTCTGATTCAACTCAATGCAACTACGAAAACCCACTTCACGATAACGATCAGCTGTAATGCATCGGCTCGGATTGACGCAGCTCTGAAGAACGGAAGGTGCGGAAATATTATATGAAAACAAGTTCGTACCAAACCTAGTCATACATGTCATATATGCTCTATACATACACATAGTCAACTCAGTCATAGAGAAAATTACTGAACACTTTATCATCTATCCTTACGCTCTATCGTCTACCCTTCACCAAAATCTGAAAGTTATAGAGCTTGTACAAATATTTAACATCTACCTATATATGCTGTTACGAAGTGATCTTGTTGAGCTGATGCGAGGTTGCTATAAGCTGCTGTTGTTGTCGTTGTTGTTGCTGCTGCTGCTGCTGTTCGATGGTTGACGCTTCGGCGACTTCGCCCTCTTCAGAACGACGACGTATTATAGGGAACAATAGCCTTATAGTTCGGAGTAAAATCCTCAGTAGTATTGAAGATCCAGCATATAAGCAAATTTCAATTTTTTCAATGACTGCTCAACGTGCTGTTGCGATGGGACCGTCCGCGGTGTTGTTCAAGTGGGGACAACGAGTGTGACCCAGCACAGTCAGAAAATCAATTTTAAACAAGGCGCTAGGTCACGTTTGATAGTGAGGCATTCGTCTTTCCTGTTCATCTTTGGATTTTTGGAATTTATCCAAAACGCCTCAAGAGCCTTGCGCGTTGCCGTTTTTATTCCTGCATTAGGATCCAGGCAGTCACTTCAAAATAATCGCCATTGTGCTTTTGTGCCATATGTGTACCCCTAGAGGAGTGCTTTGACGATTTTTGACTTTCACATCTTGCTAGTCTTTTATGCGGACATAAAGCGGTATAGTCGTTTTCCCCAATGTATTCTTCAGCACATGCCTTGCATGATACCAAGTAAATTGCACCAGAACTCATGCTATCTCCGTCTCTCCCGTTACGACAGATCACACAGTTTTCTAAGCGGCACAAACGATCATAGAGGCGGTTGCGAATTAATTGACGGCGTAGGGTATTAGGTGGGAGGTCAGTAGCAGCCACATAACTTTCAAGACCACTTTTTTTCTTATGGACCTCTTGAAGGTCCAACTTATTTCGTTTGATAGGAAGGGTAGTTCGAAAAGAATCTTATTTAGGTTTGAAAAATTGTTTTGGAGAATAACATTAGCTTTTGTTTGAGCCGAAAAGGTCACACTCGTTGTCCCACATGAACAACACGCGGGTGGTCCCACTCGCATGACGTTTGCTGGATCTTCATTAACATTATAGACTTTTTACCGAATTGTCAGGCTGTTGTTACATACAATACGTCGGTATTCTAAGGAGGGAGAATTTGCCGAAGCGTCGACCATCGAACAATAGCAACAACAAAAACAGCAACAACAACATGTACCAAACTCGCATCAGCTCAACAAGACCAGTTCGTAAGATTATATATATATATATATATATATATATGTATATATATATATATCATATATTCTTACATATATACAATAAGGGCGCGTGTGGTGAAGTGGTCGGAGGCGCCCTGCAACACACGCTGGAATCGATTCCGACGCCCAAGCGCCGACCAAGCCTTCCATCCCTCCGGAGTCCTCAAATTTGTAGCAGACCTATCTTAGACGACAGCAGCACTGGTTCGATACATCTGTAGGCCACCGCGAGTCATTGTAAAGCCAGATATGCATTCAACCACGTCCAAACGATGTTTAATGAAGTCGAATGCATGGCGCATCCCTCAGGTATTATCAGCGCTGAGAGCTTTACCCTTTATCCTATATACATATACATATATATATATATATATATATATATATATATATATATATATATATATATAATATGTCGATCATTTACGCCGAGGTTTATAGAAAGCCAGTCTTTTGAGTTATTCAATTTCTCTTTCCATTGATGGACAATCGACACGGTGGATGGTCTTTTTTTCATTTATTAGTCATCAAAGTTAAGGAGCGTAAACAAATTAAAACAATGATTTGATTTATAGACCATCGGTTCAACTGGAACCAAAAAAACTTCTGCTTAATAAGAAGAAAACATTAAGTGCATTTCAAGACTGGATAATCACTACGAAAAGATCCATGAGATGTCCCCCACCGCAAGCCTGAATATCGACACTGGAAGCAGATTTTGAAGAAAAGTGGTTCTTAGAGATTTAGAGATGATTTCAAACATGTTACATCTTAGGTAGATGAAAGATGAAAAAGAAGATGATAACACGGAAGACAGAAAAGCATTCGATTTGTGACGGCATAAGAAATCTACATCAAAACTGAAAAATGTTTACTACATATGTGTGTAGAGACAGCAGGATGACAACTAATGGAGGTGCGAGGATGGCAAAGAATCTCATAATTTTTGACTGATAAAAACAATTAGTAATGTCACATTACCAAGTCAAGTGGATATACTCGGTGTTTTCGCACACCGTAGAGTAATATGAGTATGCCTTACTCTCGTGTGACTCGATTAGCAAGCCGACCTTTTGGTCGGTCCCAAGGTTGCGGTGTTGGAGACGATGTTCGCTTGTTCCAAATTTCGTCTTCCTCTTCTTCATCGTCATCATCACACACTGCGAGACGAGCAGCTATGCGACGGCGCTTTCTGAAATGTTTATAAATTGCTGATAGAATAATGGCACGATAACCAAAAACAGAACTATAAAAACAAAAAACATAGTTATACGGCCATAAATATTCCTTCACATTTACTAATGTAATCTCAAAACCCTGGTAGTAATCAACCAAAACATAAAGGATAAAAGATAAAGTTCTCGGCATTGATCAATCCCTGAGGGATGCGCCATGCATTCGACTTCACAAGTATCGGTTGGAGGTGAGCGAATGCATATCTGGCCTTTGCAATGACTTGCGGTGGCCTGCCTCCAGTCAGTGCTGCTATCCTCCCAGACAAGTCTAGTGCCAATTTGCCGACCACGGAGGGATGGAAGGCTTGGTGGGCCATGGGCGCTGTGATCGATTTAACGTGTGTGTCGCAATAGCGCCTCCAACCGCTACGCCATACCCGCCCTTCAACCAAAATATACAACTTACAATGCTGATAGATCTATTTCATCAGAAGCTAGCGTATTGCCACTACCACCATATAAAAGCGATCCCCTTTTCGCTCCACGTCCCTGAAAATCAATTACAATGACACCATTCAAAACAGATGAAGAATAAATGGAGGAGAAAAAAGGAGTTTGAAAAAGTTTTCAACAATCCAGTAAAAATCCAAAACTCTTAAAGTTCACGAGTGGACCATTTGTGTTTGAGATGTCCGGACGCTAAGCCGTATGCTGACTTTTTAAAAAATGTTCTAAACATTTAAACATCATAATGACGAACATTACTGTTTTCTCTAGTCTTATTGATTGAACAGAAAATCATCGTCGACACCAGAAGTTTCACTTGAATGGAAATTCTTTTTTTTTTTAAACTTCAAAAGACTTTCGGGTGCTCTGTATTTCGGTACATCGCAGAATATTTCAGGAGGTTCCTCCTTGGAGACGTAAAAAGGTGCGATAGCAAAAAATACAAAGAAAGATGGATTCTGAAGAACACTCTTATTCTCCACATGTCAGTTGAACACAATGATTAAATAAATAACACAATAAATAAATAGATAGTGTGCTGTTGAAGGGTATAACTAAGTAAAATGCGTATCAGTGCACCCCTCCAGGCTCTGAAGAAGGCGATACTGCCGAAACGTCAGCTACCGTTGTGTTGTATGTGTTCTTCTTGTAAAGAAGTAAACGTGTGCTGAATAACAACCTCGCGGTTGCTGAGAAAGAAAACGAGATATTCATGATCCAATGCCGAGGTTAATAGAAAGTCGTCGACCTTGGGAAGAGCGATTCGTAACGCTAACTGATATACGGTCGCCGTGAAATCAATCTGGATGCCTAAGATCAAAACTGGTTCTCTATAAACCGTCTTTTTTGTTAGAAATTAAAAAAATTAAAAAAAATAAATAAATAATAAATAAATAAATAAATAAATAAACAATCAAATAAAAAATAACGATAAAATAAATAATAATAAATAACAATCAATATTAATTATAATTAATAATAATAATAATAATTAATACTACTAATAAATAATTAATTAATATTAATATTAATAATAATTAATTTGATAAATGAATTAAAAAAATTTTTTCGGTAACTAGAACACTTAAGGACTTAAAACGTAATCGGCCCACAGATGAGATTTTGCTTGATCTATTTAGGAGTAAGCACAGGATTGCAAAAGTGTTGATTGAGTTTGGAGATTGCTCATGTCTAAAATTTTCGAAAGAAAAGAGAAACGAAATCCAGATTTCCAGAATTGCAAACGAAATCCTGGGAGTCATAAAAGTCAATAACGCATTGTGGGCCTCATTGTGTTCTAATGGACGAAATATCGCTTGTTCAATTGCTTTCATTTTCGAAATACGAGTCTCTGTGAAGAAAAACAGCACATGATACGGTTGCTCGCTCCATAAAAATTGGAATTTCATCATGGTAAAACAAGAGTGCTTTTATCCCTTAGGCAATAATTTGCCGATTCTAACACTTTCTAATCCGATCAATAAAGTTCGTACTGAATTGAAATACGTCGATTTAAAGCTGAACGAAATTATTTCCACAAAGTGTAAGTGGAGATCAACTCACGTCAAACCTTAAGTGTTAAAAAAATAAAAGAAGAAACTGAAAAGAAGAAATATGCAACTGAGTTTATTGTCAATGCCATAGTTTATTGCTGTGCTTAGAGGAAGTTATTGTAAACGTCTTTATGGCTAACGTTTCAGCAGGTTTCGCCTTCTGCAGACCCATGTCTAAGAATTCCGCCTTCTTTAGAGTCCCTGTATAAAACGGTAGTGCTAAGGACGCTACCTCATTCGGCTTTACTCTACCTTGTTCGACTCGCTACCACAATTATGAAGACCAACATAGCAAGAAGAAAAAACAACTGCTGTGGTCATTCCGTTTAAAACAATGTGGATCACCTCATTGGTTAAGTATGCTAAGATCAATCCCGTTGACGGGTGATTGCTGAGAAGACCGATAGAGCAAAAACATAGCTAAGAGAAAAAGGCAAAGCAATGGCTTCGGTTGATGTGGTGGATAGCACGTGAGATCTTGCTAAAAGTAATCGCAGGTTCGAAGCTCAACTGAGGTTCCGAGCTTTGGTCATATCTTAGCATACTTAGGATTAGAAGTGTCGAATTTATTACCCACTAATGCAATAACTATGTGGTTTGGATGGACTAGTGGAACTTGAAATATATGGGAAGTAAAGTCTACATTTCGTCGGCGTGTTTGGGAAAGGAGCATTCAATCGCATCTTAGTGTTTAAGTAAGTTAAAACTCGGGAAAGAGATCTTCAAATAACACTTACTCTAACAACTTTTGCTTGAGGCGCACCTGAAGAAGTGTGGTCCTGTTTTTTATCGTCGGAGTTATTTTGAAGAACGTTAGGTTCATCATATTCATAGAATCTGCAAGCGTCATATATCACTACTGTTTACTTAAAATCTTCAATTTCTCAATATATTTCATGATTAACTTCATGACTCCTCCAATGGCTTGTTGATCACATCCATCCTACCAATATATTTCTCCACTATGCTTTTCCAAATTAACAAGAGTTAAACTTATCATCCTTAAAGATAAATGATTAAACGTCCAACGATTAACCCTGAGTGATACGCTATGTATGTGAGTCCAATGAGCATCGTAGAGGTCAGTGAATGCATGTTGGACCTTCAATGATTTACTGTGGCCTGTCGATAGATGTTTCCCTGTCCTCCCTGATAAGTCTCATATTCACTCGCCTACTCTGGAAGGATAGGAGGCTTGGTTAGCTAAATTGTCTTATTGTATGGGATCGAAGCAACAACGTGTGTATTGCAGGACTGCTCTAACAACTGGGTTACACACCGTCTCTTTAAACATTTGAAGACAATAACGCATTTAGTAGAATTTAAATTTTCTACAACATCTGTAGTTTTGCGATTCCGCAAGTCACGTGCTATTCAGATTCTACTGACGCAGCTTTCTAATATATTGCAAAAAGCTTTGTATTTCTAACCAGTAGGAGTTAAACAAGTTATCGTAAAATAAAAGGATGAAGCTCTCGGTATTGATCAATCCGTGAAGGCTGCGCCATGCATTCGACTTCAATAAGCATCGTTTGGAGGTGACTGAATGCATATATGGCCTCTACAATGACTCTCGTTGGCTTATCAATGTATCGAGACAGTGCCGCTGTCCTCCCAGACAAGTTTGGTACCAATATGCCGACCCCGGAGGGATAGAAGGCCTTGTGGGCCAAGGGAGCGGCAATCGATTCCACATGTATGCTGTAGGTGCCTCCGACCACTGCGCCACACGCGCCCCTAGTTGTCGTAGGAAGTAGAAATCGATGTTCGTTTTTCGAAATATCAATCAATCAACGTTTTGGATGTGATCATCGTGTATGGACGAGCCTTGACACTATATTAAACACAGTTGTTGGTCGTCGAACGGCGGAAATCAAAGAATGTTGTCTTTAGTGGCCTGCATTTTAGTACGGTAGTAAAAAATATGGAAAGACGTTCTTCACGGGACTATATTCTAATATAAAACACTCATTAAAACGTATTTAAACGACAATCTGCGCATTTAGCACCCCACATTGGCCACTTTATTTTTTTAAATAGTCTCAAAACAGTGAGAGGGGTGTACAACACAGTGGTAGTGATGCCAATCATCACGACCACGCTGATGGTTCGATCGTGCCCAAAGCTTACCAAACCTCTCATTTCTCCGGGATCGGAAAAATGGTACCGAACTTGTCCGAGAAAAAAATCACTCTCTGCAATCCAAGTGGGACGCTAGGGCCCGGCTATCTCAACACTCCAGGGAGAATCGACTCGACCAGAATTGTACGACATACATAACGAAAAGAAAATCCTAAAGCAGCTGGCGAAGTCACACGTAAAAAATTGGAAGATCTTCGTGGTTGATGGATGCGAGGAAACGAGTGTGGAACGCGGGTCGTATGATATAAAAATTGAAAAAAAAGAAGTCTCGAAAACAATCTCTTCTGAAAACTTTCAATCTCACCGTGTGTCGTGTTCATAATCCCATTCCAACTCGTTGCCTTTTTCGTCGAAAACATTTAAACCAGGCCGTACCTTTTCCTTTGACGACCATAAATATGTAAAACCTGTCAAATACTAATATATTTATCTAAAAAAGATCGGAAATCGCTATTTCGCTTCTCCATGATAATTGCACCAGTAAATTACCTTGGTCGTCCACTTCTTTTCTTCTTTTTCGATTACCATCAATTTCATAGTTAGAAATGAGTTTTCGAGCCTCCTGTAGATGAAAATTGGAAAACTAAGGTTAACGTGACAAAAAAATGAGCAGTGAAAAACGCTAGTGGCTTATAGAATTCTAAGAGACCACTTACAGAAACACTATGCTCTTCAGAGTGTTCAGTAACGAAAACGTTCTCACCGAGATTTCTTCATTTGTCGCAAATTTGACGATCATGAAACGACGCTCAGGTACATGAGATGTTACTACTCGCCATCGACCTATTGTAGAATACAAAAGAATTGCAAATGTTTTACTAATAAGAAGCAAATTATGACCTCTTGCGACCGTACATCTCTAGGGAAAAACACTTACCTGCTGGTATATCAATGACATCTACATCCACTTCTACAAAATCTTGTTGAATTCGCTTTGGATTATCACCTGAAAAGTACTGCAAACAGTTTTATTTCGCACAGAAGTTAGCGTAATCTCATATTCATTGAGCCGACAATTAGCATATCTGCAGCATTTTGGGAAAAAAATTAATCTTGATTTTGCCTTTCTCTCAGCTAGTTCTATCGCATGGTGTGGTGGTGAACGCGTTAGCTCCCCGAAAAGGTAATAGTGCGTTCGCAGACACCTGCGGTCTGGAGTTTTGCAAATATCTCAGCACCATTTTGGTTGTATTTCGTATAATACCATGTACCGTATATACCAATACCGTATATACCTGCCATAAAAAATTGTTGTAGGCAGCAAATAAAAGGTTAATATTGTAAAAATTAATCTCATTGATACTCCCTTCAGTACTGTATCACAGCATTACCAATTACGCACAGGGTTAACATGACTGTACTTCACGTTGTGTTCTGCCATGAAAAAAAGAATAGGTAGTAAACGACAGTTAAGACATCACACACAGATTTTTTACTTTGATAAAAAGGATCTGCAGCTTTAACAATAAAGTTGGCTTTCTACCAAGATGATTTATTAATAAGAGCAATGAAGTGTTCGATTTCGATCAGTAGTTTAGGGATACACCATGCAGTCGACGTCATCCGCAGCATGGTAGACATGATTGAAAATGTGGCCTATAAAATAGATTGGGCAGGCGTCCCAGACAGGTTTGGTGCCAAATTTTCAATCCATTACGGAAGGAAGGCTTGTTTAGATCAGATTGAGGAATCGAACCAATAACCATGTGTCCATCACCAGAGCATTCCTAACCACTGCGCTGCAAATGATTCCAATTTATCAACACTTATCGTTTTTTGGATTACACACTTGCATTACTATACCATATATTATCCGAACTGTTTATTCAGCCTGTGGCTGTCATATATACGGACACAGCCGGCATGTACACATATACATACGCGTGTAAGCATACATACATAAGTTTTCATGTATGAAATCGTCGAACACTCTAATCTATCAATAATGGTTTTGTAAACGAAATATATGTAGACTTTCGCCATTAAAAGTATTGTAGAACGTGTTAAGCACAATGGTTGAAGGTCCGCCTGTCATGCACGTGGTCTTTTGTTCGATCCCATACTCAGGTCTACCAACCAACCTATCCATCTGACATCCGAAATTGCATACCCCGCGATAACAACGATAATAAAAACAGAAACAAGTAATAATCACATTGTAAAGTGATTCATAACTCTTATTTCTTCATTCATTTCAAAGGGCACGCATGGCACAGTGGGTGGTCGAAAGCGCCCTGCAACACACACGTGGTATCGATCCCAACGTCCGTGGCTCACCTGCCTTCCATCCCTCTCGGGCCGGCAAATTATTTGTCTGGGAGGATAGCAGCACTGGCCCGATACATCAGTAGGCCACCGCGAGTCATTGCTAAGGCCAGATATGCATTCAATTACCTCCAACGATGCTTAATGAAGTCCAATGCATGGCGCATCCCTCAGGGATTGATCAACGCCGAGAGCTTTATTTATCTTCATTAGATCTATGCAACTTTATTAATATTATTGTATGCTTTTTTTCAGAACACTGAAGAGTGCAGCTCATGTCTTTCCTGACATTCGCGATTCATCTCGTGAATCCATTCTTCGCATGAATTCAAATGAAACTGCCACGATGTTTTTTCACTCAGCAATCTTCCACATAATGGTATAAAACATATCTATGCTGGATGAACTATATAACTCGGAACGCATAAAAGATGAACTTATTAAAGTTTCAGAATATTTAAGACTTTTCCATGATTTACCTCATTTCAATTTGAAAAGCAAACAATGCTGAAGCGCTTCGAGTGCATAGCTGCTTATACATTTCCATGTAAACGATTTCGGGATCGAATTTCGTTCAATGTTACAAAAGCTATTTGTCCATCTGCCGCTGGCAAACACGAAGATTAGTTGGATGTCAGTTCTATGAACTGATATTAGAAAAGAGATGTAACAAGCGCGCCTCTCCTTCGAATACCTCTCCCTAAGATATGCTGTTATGACAAAAATAAATTGGAAATACCTAAATGAATCAGAAGTTCAAACCATTACCACCCTCAAAACGATAATTTGAGTCCGAGTCCTTAAAAAACTCCTCGTTGGAGAGGAACTAACCAGGATTACCTTCTCCGAAGTTCAAGATGCTGTTAAAAAATATGAAGAGACGGTAACCTCTAGTATTATGGTACACTAAAGGCCAGTTGGAAGCCACTAACTACAAAACTTTTTCAATCCACACGTCACACCAAACCGTCACGATATTAGAATAGCAGAATAGTGCAGGACTTCGAGCAGGCTTATTCCTCCAACAAAGAACGATCACAGAAATATCATAAAGTAGTTCAAATTTCTACTTGAATACGCCTCTTCGTGCTCCTTTTGACAGATGGCGGATATACGAAAGAATTTGGATGGAGTAGTTCAAATTAAGCAGTTAGAATTCCCCTATATGAACCACATCTAAACCACAGTCGCTGCAAGACCACTCCTTATTGGTTTCCCGAAAAAAATTGATGTCCGGTGAAGCTGTTGGGATCGATTCAGTGCTGGCGCATACTTGGAGCTGTGAAGGAGCAGCAAGGTCTTGCTTTATTTCCACTTCAAATCACCTTGAGAAATAGAGGCATTTCTTGTAAAGTAACACAGTAGTATATCCAAGCACTTAATCAGGACTCAGAGAAATCTTCACGTCTATTGGAAATAATTTCAAACGCTTGCTCGACGGAACAGTCAGTGCACCATGACAACAGTTTTTCACCGACCCAGTCATTATTCCAGGTAAAAAGGAGTGCCACAAAGCGAATGCGTATTGCCAAAAGCGCTTTCCTCCAAATAACAGTTGCAGCCAATCAATCGTGACGAGTAAAGGAGATATGTTTATGCACAACTCCTTTCTAAACTGCCTCGTGCCGATGACAGTGTAATATGTTGCAGAGAGAATAGCAGAAATAAGGACATTGCTTACCAAGGCAAGTGAAACAGAAAAAAAAGAATGGACTATGAATCACCTGGGAAGAAACATTTCCTGAAAGGAGTGAGTTAAGGAGAACAAATCAATTTAGAGAGAACACCGATTGGCAAAAACATACCATGCCTATAGCTAGAGCATCAAAAGAATATGGATGACTAGAGAGAACAGCTGAGCAGAAGACAACGAGAAGCGCAGGCGGCCTTAAAGTCTCTAAAAAAGGTCACAGATGAAATTGTTGATCCCAGGTTACACGTTACTCACTTATTTGATATACGGCAACATTTCTTGCAGTCTTGTACTAAGCAAAACATATACCACTACTACAGGCATATCGAAAAAGTTGTGCACAACAGATAAGGGCCTTGTTCAACCTGTTATGAAGATGAACCGGCACGACCAACACCAAGCCAGTTTTAGTCTTTCAAACGTTTGAAGAGTATCAGTGAAAACTCGGAGAAATATCTGTCGTATAATAAACAACGATAGGTCGGCCATATAATGAGCAACGAGGACGACAAGTGGACGAGAAGAACAGTGAAGTGCATCTCGAAAAAATCAGAACGACCTCGACGAACAACTTCGGAAAGACGGTTGGACGATGATGAAACAAAGCGAAACAAGTCCGGTAGCTCGAATGACATCGGAAAAAGAGCAATCTAAATTTGGACCACTTTAGTGGTTGTGCATGAACATGAACCCCTACAAACTACTACGCGGTGAAAAAACAGCTGGTATTATCTCCTAGAGTTTTACTACAATGAAAGAAAACTTTCTAAAAATTCATGACATTTTTTTCCTTTATAGCACGGATTTCAACAGCACAACCTCTGAATTATCATATTTAAATGCTACGCTATTAAATCAGTGTTCTACAATGTTCCTTGTCGAAAACTTCAAAGTTAAATATTTAGATAGCCAGAATGATAACCATTATTTGTCGAATATTTCAACCTTTGTTCGACTATAGAGCAAAATATAGTCGTTCAATAAACTCTTACAAGTGTCACAACGGGGATAGAAAATGTTCTTAAGTGAGGACGACCGGCGGTCGTCGACCCTCTGAAGACCCCGGCTCTTTGTATCGCTTTCTTTGAGTCTGTGTGTGTATTTGTTCAGGTACGATGTACAATACATCGCCGAAAGGTGAGAGGCGCTTTCTAGCACCTTTCACCTCTTCACATGTACTCTACGAGATGCGTCCTCTTCACGTTATATTGCAGTGACTGGGCATGTCAACTTCAACGCACAACTTATAACATTCATTTAATCGCTCATGTTTTCACATTAAAGATGAGGAGAAGCTTCGATGTTGGATATTCCACATATTAGCGAAAAAAAACACTTTTTTCGAAAGTCATTAACAGCTAGAACGAACGGATTTTACTAGTAACGAAGAACAATTTTTAGAATGTGAATGGTGCTGAGTGACTGATTAGACACTCATTTTAGATAAGTGCTGAAGAAAGTACCCTAATGTCCTACATTGCGACACAGTGGAAGAGACCAGCTCAGCAGGAAACTTTATCCTGCTTATTATGAGAAGACAGTAACCCCAGAACTGATATAATACACGGCCAGACAGTCGACACTAGATAATGCGAGTAAGCGAGGTACTTCGGCTCATGCTATTTCAACATGACCATTAAAAAAGTGTAAATTATAAGGTGTATAGAATATTATTTCTGACCACGATGTTTAAAACACCAGTGGGATATCACCATTGTTATGCAAAACCTGTCACACAAAAACGACGTGAAAGCGAATGGAAAAGATAAGCGACATATTTCATGGTGCACATGGCTCATATAGATCCATAAAGGCGCATGTGTTCGTGAAATACTGTCCACATTCTGTTAAAACATGCACTGAACACTGAGGAAGTCCAAAAAGATTTACGAGTTATATTAAACGTCGCATTAAAAAAATTATGCTTTAAAATCACCTAAATATTAGAATTACTTCTTGGTAGGCCTTTTCTTTCAATAGGTGTTTCCTGCACATCTAGTCGATTGGGGAGTTTAATCTTCACGATCTATCAGAAATGCCATAGCATTATGGATTTACCATATAGAAAGGATTCCACCGTATGATTCCATGTTTCTCATTAAACGAGGTTCTTTAAATATTTTGAATTTCAGTCCTAAGAATGATCCAATTTTAGACCCAACAAACTAGTCAACGTAAGTGTTTCCCTGTTACAGAATTCCAACAAAGGAAACCATTAAATATTGTAGAAATTCAAATATATCCGACTATATAATATAATACCATGTAGAATAGTTTTCCTCCTTTTCATTACATCGTGATCTAGAGCATTTCAAGGTTTTCATGGAGAATAGGAGCGTTTTCGTCTGTCGGCCGTACATGAAGCACAGACATGTGAGGTGACCGATATTGGCCACTCACCTCGTCCTCTTCCCTCATATGTGCTGCTCCCACGTACGCCAACTCTTCGCATTCCCATTGTTCGACTGCGATTGACTTTCGTGCTCATATCCGATCCGTTCTGCAAACACCCGCCAATCACAACTCTTTGTGAGGTTTCTCCATGATAGCGATGACAGAAAAGAAACTGACACCACTACTATTTAGAAAGACGGAAACATTTGTGGACTCCGAGGCTTCGAGATGTGAACAAAATTTCTCCTTACATTATTTTGGTAGAAGTAAAGGCAAAAAGCTCCAGGTATGCATATCCGGATATACCCACTAAAGCGTCCAGACTATTAAATTGCTCGAAATACCGGTAACTACCTCTCATTTGCTTCTAACCACAATTGTCATTCCAAGCTGGATCAAAGTGGAATGAACAGTGAGCCGAACGCATAAGGTAAAATTGACCGGAAATTACAAATTATTTCTTTGGCTGATGGGAAAAGTAAACGGGGGTAGGCTAGCCTTAATTTTGTGTCACTAATTAGATCTGCCCTGAATATAAAACCACTTCGATGACAACACGTCTCAATCCCGAAAATAAATGCTGTCCACTCATCCTCTGTTTCTTATTAAACAATCATTATTACTCCAGACTTTATTTGACTTCTTTATTTCATTTGACAAAACTCTCCTCGCCAAAATCCAAAAACAGCTAGGAATTGAAAAAATAAAGGATAAAAGGATAAAGTTCTCGGCGTTGATCAATCCCTCGAGGGATGCGCCATGCATTCGACTTCATTAAGCATCGCTGGAGTTGATTGAATGCATATTTGGCCTTCACAATGACTCGCGGTGGCCTACAGATACATCGAACCAGTGCTGCTATCCTCACAGAAAAGTCTAGCACCAATTTGCTTGCCCTGAGTGAGAGAACGCTTTGGTGGGCCATGGACGGGAGGATCGATTCCATGTGTGGGTTGCAGGGCGCTTTCGACCACTGCGCCACACGCGCCCAAGAATTGGAAAGTATGACCACAAAACTATTTGATTTCAAAACAATTATGTCATTGTACTTTTGAAGCAAGTCGAAAGAGGTTTGAACAGTGCTTCCACAAAGACCGGAAAAAATTGCACACTTGTTTTTTTTTATTTTACGTGACTCATCATCAGATCTACTGTGTGGATCACAGCATTTGTTGCATTCGACTCGTCTCCCTCGGATTCATCATCCACAAAGGTTTTTGATTATTTCGCGTGTTGCCTCGGCTGCTGTTTGAAGAATTCGTATTTTCTTTGAATGTCGTTGAATGCCAGTCACACGATTCTCCCTGCAATCCTTGTGATAGCCGAGCTCCGTGCTAAGGCGCTCCCACATGACTTCGAGCAGAGCGTTGGGAAGAGACTCGAATCAGTAGCACCTTGTTTCCTGGTTGAGTGCACCATTAACCATACCCCTCCCGCAAAAAATGTGGAAGTTGCAAACAGAACCAAAAATTAGTCACTAAACAAAATTAACTCTGTGAATAAATGCCACCTCACTGAATTTTCTCTTTCTCCTTTTGTTTCTTCCAGGAACTTAAAATTATGCGAAAATGTTCATGTTTCGTTTTAAAAAGCATTTTTGCTCTTAATTTCCTTCCCATCTATAAACCTAGCAAAATCTTTAAACGTTTCATCGAAATTGGTAAAATATCGGCAGTTTATTAAGTTACTAATGATCGCGTTATAATGCATAGTTGATGCTCTCGTTATATAAGGACCGGATCCGAACCGAAACAATAAATATGTAGACTATGGACTTGAAAGGTCGAACAATGCAACCTTCAACAATACAATTCCGTGTCCCACCCCTCCGCATATATAGAGGCGACGCAACGAACAACATAGTAATAATTATGCACAGATCTGGACACAAACCTATCCACATAGTAACATCCCTCAAGAAATGTGTGTGCCGAAAGCGATTGCGATTCCATCCGAGCAGAGGTCGAGCGGAAGACAATTCACGGTGTCCCGAATCGCAGGAAGTGGATTATTAATATCGTGGGCGACGACTGAAGTGGCACACTCCGTTCGACACTGAGGTGCACTTACATTTCATAACAATCATAGAGAAAGAACAGTACTCTAAGCAAACTCTCCGCGAATTTTGCAGACTGTGTCAGTGTCAATTTGAAAAAGACTGATATGATGAATGATGTCGCACTTCTTATATGATAAGCAGCAAAGCCACTGAGCTTTGATGAAAAAATATTATCCTATCACAGATCTTTTGGTTAACACACTCGGATATTCTTGAGGAATCTACTGGATATGGAAAGTGCTCTGCAGAAGTAACGAACCACAACTGATATCCTATACTCCTGTGACAATTCACAAATAAATACTAGGCTACTTGGAAAATGGCTCATTTTTTATAGTATTAAACCTTGATGTCTCGATTGCAAGCAGATTATCACGCCTTTGTGTTCATACTACAAATTATTTTAAACCCCAGATTATATTTTGCACTTTTATCTCACTTTTTTGTCCTTGAAATTATTTATATTCACTCTGGGCCAATTGAAGAGGGATGGAATAAGAAAAATTCAAACTTGGACGTCATTTCGTATACATCGTTCAGCACCGAGCATCGGTTCGGCAAATTTTTGTGGTGGAGATGATAACCTTAACGATGAGGACTGCCACAGAGAACGTGTTGCCATCGACAATGACTTGCATTTGATGCTAAGTGATGGGCACATGAGCAGAACTGCTTCATAATTTGTGGAAAAATCAAATGCAGATAAAAAAGTAGTTTCGAAAATCCTCCACTAAACTGAAATCTCAAAAAAAAAGAGAGAGAACGGGACCCCACATGCAAAAAAGAAACAAGAAGATCGACGTTATGAAATCTGTCTTCGACTGCCGTCCCGCTATGAGAACGAACTATTTCTTGATTGCACCATTGCTTGCGAGGAAAAAATAGATTCCATTAGAAAACTGACGGCGTTATGGACAACGATTGAACAAAGACAAAGTGCCGGAACACTTTCCAAGCCGAATTTGCCATTAAAAAAGACTACAATGAGCCATTGTATTCGGCAAATGGAATCACGCGCCATTACGTGAATCCTGGAAAAATCATTACAGCAGAAAGTATTCAGGATATAAAACCGATCCTCCAGAACGTGCAATGTCTGTAATCCGCATTTATGATTTGATCGAAAGCGACCAGTTTTGTTGAGAGACAAGGCTCTGACCACATCTTGCATAATGAAAACCGTAAAATGTGAAAGAATTGGGATACAAAACACTATTTATCCTATCATGCTCAACTAATCCCTTCCATGAGCTACTACCATTTTTTCCAAAAAAGTCAACAAATTCTCGCTGAAAAGCTTTCACCAACCAAAACCATTAATGAAAACACTACTAGAAAAAAAGCCCTGGGTTAAAGAAGATGGAGAGTTTAACAGAAGCGAATAAATAGGATTAATAAACGGCACCATGTTGGCGAAAACGTGAAGATTCCAAGGGTTTTCCAGTCCCATTAATAAAGTTTGCTACAAACTATGGGATAGACTCATTTGAATTTGGAGAATAAGGAGCGAATTTATTTTGAAAACAACTTAATAACATGCACGTTTTTTCCACAAATAACTTCAATGACTTCCAACTCCGCCGATATGTGAGGCAGCTGTCCATCTAAATCTAACACAAACATATGTCGGTATATATGAAATGTACCCTTGATCGTCATCCATCACCAGACGTATTCGAATCAAAAGGCTTCACTATGACCACAAAGAAACCCCACTTTTAGAAAACGCTACTTAGAAAAACTGAGGAACTTTCCATCCCAGTTAGCCGCTTTCACTAAGCACTCGGTTTTCATTGCAACTCAGAACTTCTGAGCATCCATACGGACCAGCTGTTTAAATAGCAGACCTCTACTGGTTGACAAGTGATTCATCATCATCACAACGACTAGCACTGAACTAGGACAGTGGTTCTTATGGTTCTCAGTCATAATTTTGCGAAAGAGCAGCATTTTTTGCTTCGAGCTCGAATCTCAGCGGATATTCACACTCAAGATCTGCACTAGCACAATTGGCCCAATTTTCATAATCTGTATAAACCCTTTGGACCACTTTACGCTATACGTCAATTTCGATTTTGAAGCTGAGATGAAATTGATGACAGTTGCAAAAAAAGTCGAGCTCTAGCATAGATTAGAACTCTCGCTTTAGGTACGTTTCCACTAAAGCCATTAGGGATGACAAATCCTAGTGAGAAATTTCTTCTTAGGACCTGAATAGCAGAAGAAGAAGAAGAATATATCTCCGAAGAAATAATGTTCGACTGAAACTGAGCAAAACCTGATTCCTCATTATGAGAAAATCCTCATTGAAAAAAAAGACTGACACGAAAATTCACATTAATTCGACAGCTTCCCAAACTCACATAGTTCGTGTTCGTCTTAATTACTCAATTTTTCTCAGAGTAGTTGAGAAGAGAGTGATCGACAAAAGTTTTTTCAGGAGTCACAGACCGGTTAAGAGACCATTGTGACGACTCGTTCAAGTGTCACAAAAACGCAGCAAACTGCTTTAGAAGATACCAGAATGTTCGTCAACAACATCGATTCATATGAGCCAATATGAATGACAACGGAAACCAACTTACTTCAAGCACACATCAGTTTTATGAGCAATTATTCGCGTTAGATCCCGACGCTGTCAACGTATTCTGGTCATATTCCATCATATTCCATGCCCATAGCAATAAAAATGTGAAATGATATGACCATTTCATCACCATTATGGATTCAACAGTTTAAAAAGTTCAAAAACTACAAAGATGCAAAAATAAAACCCTTTAAATACAAGTTATAAATGAATTATGAGGAAATATTTTTGTCGATGTGATGCTTTGACGGATGTTCTATATGTAATATAGAAACAATAAAGACGAAATGAATGAATGAATGAATGAAGGGATGAATGATGAATGAACGAAAATAAGGATGGAAAGATTACAGTCCTATGGATTTTAAGACAGGTTTAGAAACCCCCATATAAGCAGAAAGTTAACTAAAATCATTTATAAACAACGTATACACAACATTGAAACCTGTCCGTTGTTAGAATTTTATTGCAACGACCACTATCACTACCATTACCAGTAATAGTATGTTTGCGATGCAATGAACCCTATAAACAAACAACGCATTGTCCATCATTCTGTATGCATCAATCATAACTTCCCGTTTGAAAATAATCATTTTAGAAGCGGTATGTTTCTTTAGAACGCCCAAAGCGACTGTCAAGACACGACAAGACGAGGTGAAAACCTACTGGATTCGAGAAATTCAAACGATAGAAACCAGTAAATCAGAAACATAAAACGTAAAATCCATAGAAACGAACCAGCATGAGCGACCAATGCTACATCATCTCCTTTTTCGAGTTTAATCTGACCTTCTTCTTCTTCCCCATCAGAGTCCGTTAATTCACCATCCTCGGCCTCTCTCGTTGCACGAAAACGTCGAAGAGGTTTTGTCATTCCAATCATCATCTGTGATTCAGTAGAATAATAAATAGGTCTCATTTATGGCGAACCAGAGCAAGTATTACGTAATGAGATCGATAGAATATCATCCGCGCTCTACTAGTCTAAAAAATTGCTATAAGGCAAAACGTGGAAGAAGATAAAAGAAAAATTGGATCCTAAAACAAAACCGTCCTAGGAAGACGGTCCCAATCAACTAAAAATTGATAACATAAAAGTGATGATGAAAACTGCAGCTGCAACCAAGCCTGGACTTTACGAGACCTAATTGCAGCTGCACTTTCTCACCATTTTTATGTCATTAATTATTGCTTAATCGAAGCCGTCCGCCAACGACAATTTTGTTTTAGGATCACAATTTTTCTCTTGTCTTCTTTACAAACATGCGAGAACGCTTTGCAGAAACAATACATTTCAGCGCTAATGGCATGGGGATAATCTTGGGATGAAAAGAAGAACACTTTTTTTCCTACAGCGATCCCTGGAAATCCATTTTAAGGAACCACTTTTGCGATTACACCTCTACACTGGTTTCGGCACATTGCAACGAACAAAAAAAACTTATAAAATACACAAGATATATCACAGCCAAGGGCTTTTTTTAAACTTGTTTTTTATATGACCCGTCTTCACGTCTGTCGTGCGGATCATTTTCATTTCATCTTGAATGTCGTAGAATGCTGGTCAAGTAATTCTCCCTGGAGTCCTTGGATAGCCGGGCTGGAGCGTTCCCAATTGATTGCAGAGAGATTTTTCTCCAGACAAGTCGGGTACCAGATTCTCGACCACGGAGGGATAAGAGGCTTGGTTGGCACGCAGCGGAATCGAACTACCACCATGCTCGTGATGTCGGACATCACTACTACTGTAGCTATCCACCCCCTGTCAAGGGCTATTTAGAACATCAATCACATTTTGTGGACATTTCAATTACGAAAATCACTAGCCGGAAGAAACTAAGAAGAATGCACTAAAATTAGGAAGTTTCTAGTTCTCCTTAACCGCTATTAGCTGCAATCTCTTTAACCCTTGGGGTCAGAAAAGAGTTCATTTCCACCCACACGGTGCGAAAATAGAGGCTCGTGTTTCGAAAAATGAAAATAATTGGACAAGTTATATTTCGTCCATCGGAACACGATGATGTTCTCAGATACGTTGTTAACGTTTGTTGCTACTGCGGTTTCGTTTGAAATGTTAAAAAACTCAAATTTCGTTTTCTTCCCTCTTGGAAATTTTAGTTCAAAAATAACTTTAAACGTAAAAAGACTCTTAATCATGTAGGTTTAGTCGTAATTAGATCGAAAGAAGTCTCATTTAAACTTTAATTACGTTTTCAACTCTTTAATTATCTTAGTTATCAAGATTATCAGCAGAGTGCGAAAAAGCCAGCTTCGGAACCCAAGCATTAATGACATGTCAGAGCTGCTAAATGAGCTCGTACCACTTAAGAGACGCAGAACAAAATACATTTCATCAAATGAGACCCTCGATTTGGACGTTTTTTGACGACACAGCAGCCATGGTTAGTCGGCGGCTGTTGCTATGTGGGCTCTACGTACTAACAGACAGCTTGTTAAGCCCTTTAAGAGCATATGGGGAGCTTATTTGCTGCAAGCGACTCCAAATTTCACTCCCTTGTCACTTGATTTTAGACTTTTTGCCGGAATCACTGTCTAAAGCTGAAGTGAATTCGGCGCTAGAGAGGTTCTAAATACATCTTCCGAATTCATCTGCGTCTGAAGACAAGTGCAGGATCGTTTTTGGCTAGTGTTTAATCATCTCCTACCACCATATGTGACTATTAAATGTATCTCCCTAACTGGAAGGCATGAGGTCCATCTTCAGCTAGTCCGGTGGTTTCACCGCTTTTATTGCGACGTATTTGAGCTTACAACCTATTGTTCACTTCTAGTATATGAAGTTCCTTCGTCAACAGACAAGAATCTTCGAACTTCTCCAGTTTTTTTTTCCTTCATAGTTTATTATAATTGAAACTGAGTACATTCGATTTTTTCTTGAACGTTCTAGAGTGACATGCATTTTTTGATTCTAAAAAGCAATATAACTTGATGAGAACACGCCTTACTAACATTCTTTATAATAGGAATAAAATGAAGTAGCAAAGATGGTAAACGCTGCATTTTCCGAAGTCTATCCTACTCTATAGGAAAGCTGCAGTAAAACGAAGTAAAGTATTAACAAAGGACTTGAAAGTACAAAAAGAAGTCGGTTTCACTTACTCGTACACAATCTGCACGACTGGCAAAACTCATTAGACAAGAGGTCTTGTCGACAATTTCCACACGACAAGGATGATACTCAGCAAAAATCCTAAACTAGCAGAAACTAGGGAAGAATTCCATTTCAACATATTGTAATTGAGTGTCTGGCTCAAACTTTCTACAGATACCAATGAAACTTTAAACGTGAAAAAAAATACTTGTACCCCAGTTCTAGGCGTTCGAATGCTTTATTTGAAAAAAGAAAAAGAATAAATGTTAGTATATCCTGACCTTAAAACCTAAGTGCACATGTTTTCTACTGTTGCACTAATTTACAACTAAATTCGAGTGATTTTTCATCCCTAGCAACTGCAAAGTGAATGAGATGGTCCGCTAGGTAGATTGAATAGCGAACGGATTAAAAAATCCAGGAACATGAGACTGATCCATGATGGTTCTCTACAATGAATGTTAGAGCTCGGATTTCAGAAGACTTCAAAATGTTTTCACTGGTTCTCCGATCGCGTTGTTGTTGGGATGCCCCTTCTATGAGCACCTGCATTTCCGAATCAGTTATAAAAACATTCCGAGCGAGCTGAAATCCCACAACGTGTGGAATGCCAAGAACTCTGTAAAAAAATGATTCCTAACTCTAAAACTAGAGTTCCCAGAAGAAAAAGGGATCATTACATTACAATACATGTGTGAATTTGAGAAAATCTATCTCACAGCATTCGCACACGTTACCGCTAACAAACCCACTCGCATTCTGTGCCAATGCAAAGTCGATTAGAGAGAACATCTCCTCGGCTCCGTTCAGAATTCCAGCGACAGATTTCATTCCTAGTCTAGTTAAGGAAACGAAGATTGAGGGGTATTTTAGAGATGATATCAATCCTCCCATATGTGTAACGTACTGCCTCCATACGATTGTGCAGAACTTGAACACTGCAGCAACTAGACAATAAGAAGTTTCCGCATACGACAAACACGAAACTACGAATTCAGAAGTTCCCGAATTGGAATAGCTTTTTTGCAATAATATAAGCACTCATATAGAAAGTTATCGACTTTCATCATCTATAGGTAACTCCATCATGAGTCTATTACGTGTAGCTGACATACCCGATTTAATGCTTGAACGATCAATGAAACCCCCAGGTTTATCAGCTCTAAGCAAGCGTCACTAGTGAGCTGCTTATTCTTCTACGGCCTCTTTGTTCATTCACTCTTACCAGTTATCGCTCAGGCATAATAACCGAAGCTTTTCACGGTTAAATGAGTAACTTCAAGTTCTTTGCACCTTAATTTCAGTGCTTTTTTGACAGCAGTAAATGAAACGAATATTGATCACCTCCTTTTCATCCATTCTCTTTCATACCGAATTTTTGTAATCCGAGTTTACCCTACTGAAAATAGGAAATGTGAAACACTTTTCAACATCGTATCGAGTCATGTCGTCGGTCCCTTTCACAAATACCACGCGCACGTTGTGACTCTCTTTAGTGACTCGTAACTGGCGGTAGAGGCAATCGATGTCCTTCTGCGACAGCTGAAATCAACCGTTCTTTCATCGAATGCGATTAATTTCACAAAACATTCCACTTTCATCGGATACCACTAGTTGGTCTCATCAACAGAAACCTCAATCTCAATAAGATTAAGGAGTTACTTTTACACAGTTCTTGTATGTATTCATAAAAAAATCAAAACTAAAAAAATATCAGCAATGGTAATGTAGAAAGGGAAAGAGAACACCTATGTACCATTCTTACACTACGTTTCATCACATCAATTTTATTTGTTGTTAAACGCTCAGAACGAAAATAATGAGTCATGAGAAAAGTCAGTGACTGACGATTTCCCCGATCATGAGAACAGAAAGCCTCAGAAATGAAGCAACAGAAGAAACACTGCAGTATGAAAAACTTCTTCTCTAGATTGAAACGGACCAAGGAATAGTGAAATAGAACCTTTACTAGTTCAAAGTCGAAATAAAGCTCTCTGGTAGACGTCACTGTTACTAGAACCTATAAGCTGATAAACACTATTAAAAATTACGTTGAGGTGTGTATTCGTTCTACATCGTAAACGCTTCGATCTCATTCAATAATGTGTGGCAGCCCTCAATGAAAAGTTGCAATTCGTTTCCGAATCTTTATACGCAAAGGATTATCGCTGAAGTTTGAACAAGTCGCTGCTTCAAAGGAAGACTAGGAAACATCACCACTATCTTTACTGATGTCACATGACGACGAACTTCGTTAACAATTCTTCTCGTATTGAATCCAAATCGAATCCTTCATAACTTTTCATTCCCTCTTTCTGAACTTGTAAATAATCGTCTGACTTTGTTGTACTTTATCGCCCCATTTATTAAAAAGTTTTATGCCTGTTAGAAGTGGAAATTTACTAAAAAGTGCATCATACACGATTCTATCAGATTAGTCCTTCCAGCGGCATTTTCACAGGCGTTGTTGATGAGGCTGGCTAAGTTAACGTCTTCTTGGGGAATTACCAATTCAGGATCATCTACGACGAAAAAGAAACGCCTCTTTGGTAACGTCACGTAGTCAGTTATCGCCGACTGATAGCGGCAATCACCCGTCTGTCGGACCATCATCGACGACGCCGTCGTCTTCATTCCGTCCATCCGTCCGTCATCGATGTCGTCGTTGTCGACGTCTCCATCAAACGATGAGAGGGCAATTTCAGGATATTAACCCCTCTCCACCACCACCACCACCATCACAGCCAACCCACAGCAGATCAATGCATCATCGCAGCACATGCACGCGAGCGCACACACACGCACACACCCTCATTATCTTTAGAGATATGCCCCTAACTAAACACCTATCATATATATATATATATATATATATATATATATGCATGAATATACAGTAATATATATATATATATATGTATATATGCACAGAGACATAAACATACATGTATATACATGACATAACAACGCATTTGTTCGATCCAAAGGCCATCCATACAACCGACCATCTACCAATTAAGGAGGCTTCTACATTCAATTAATCACCGAATGCTACGTCAACTATGCATTACATTCATTCACATTTAGTTAGAGAACTAGAGCTGTAAACAGCCTGCGATTAGTTATCGAGAGCTCACCTCATAGGACGAATACGAGCCTTTTTAATCGTTTTAGGGCAAATTTAAAAAAAAGCCTGTATTTACTTCACGACTAGACTAGACATTAGTGCAACCCCATCTATAGGATACGGTTGTGCTAATCCAATGTAAGTCTTAGAACTAAAGTGATTTATATGAATCTTACGATCTATGTAAACCGAAAGTTAGAGAAGAAAGAAAAGCCCTCACTCCGCTAGCGGAATGTGGGGACCGGATGTGGCTCTAAAATTTCATGAATAATCAACTCAACATGCTCATAAGGAAAAAATACACTTCTGTAATGTCGACCGAATGATATAGGAATACAGAAACTATACTGCACTAATGTTTAGAAAGGACTTTGTAATCTACACATGTAGACCTAACTTGACCTTTCCAGGCTCTTAGGAAGGCGAAATCCGCCGAAACGTCACCTTGTTCTTTAATAACGAATAAAACCACACATCGCATTTGCTCAACAAGAATATAAAGAACTATACATGTAGAATTCTTCTCAAATTACATGTCCAAATGAACCAATTAAAGTGGAATTACTATGGAATGGATGTGCACAGAAACGTGTAAATCCGACAATACCGCTGACGAAACGTTTTTTTTCTGTAGAACTCTGACTAGTTACTTTTCCCCCCCGCCAACATATTTGCCGAATCACACGACACATTACGAGCATGTAAACATAGTTATGGATTGGTGGAACAATAATGACATTGGTGTTGTTCACGACTACCATGAAATACGGCCAGATTCACGCATGTAAACCGATGATGCACAACGACGACCACCACGACGATGAGATCCTCTAGCAATTAGTCGAGCCAGTGATGCGAATACGGCCACCATCCACTAATGGAGATTGATTAGTTCAGAAACTGGAAAAACCGACCAAATTGTTCTTGTACTGAAGACAGGCTTCAAAAAAAAGCCAATACTGTTTTTCTGAACATAAAGAAATCAATTTGTTCCGACTGTTCAGCTCAGACGAGGTTGTCAAAACAACTTTTATTCGGATAACGTTCCCACATCTTCGTCTTCCTCAGAGCCGATGATCCAAGTGAGTGGTCCACAGTCTCTCATGAACGGAAGGGTGGTCCACAGGCTGTCACGAACAAATAACTGTGGACTATGGACTCGGATCATCGGCTCTGAGGAAGACGAAGATGTCGAAACGTTAGGCGAATAAAAGTTGTTTAATAACCCCGTGTAAGCCGAACAATCCAAAGAGATTTGTTGATTATTCAGTCGGTTTAGTACAAAACACAATGTCTGATCAATTACATGCTGTACATTTTCGCTTAATATACAAATAGATGACAAGCAGTTGAATTCAACAGCTTGAAAAATTACTCTTACCTAATAACTACAGAATATGATATGCACTTCACATTCATCACCAGATATTAATTTTCTTTCCCCAATATGAACTTTCTCGTCTGTCCTCTGTCAGTTTTTACAACGTGACAATACCATACCGAGGATATTCAATGATTAGAGCAATAGCTGTCATTTAGATCGGGAATGCAAAAATTCCCCAACCATCTCTAAACACAGGCTATAAATAAACTGTTATATCAAGCGAGGCCGATACGGAATATAAATAAATAAATATACATATATATGTGGATGGTGATTTCCATAAACTAATGCCTATTCATAAACAAACCGACTTTCACGGAATGAGATGAGCAATGAACGGCAAGCAATGGCGCAGAAAGAGGATAAAGAAGAAAATAGTTCATTTCTAGGAAATTGCCAACGACAAGCCTTCCTTAGAATTTACCCGAGTGGATAAAAAAATCTCAGTCGTACTTGTTAAAGAAAAATAGACGGGCTAAATTAGGCCACAAAGTAAACTCAATACATTTTGAAGGCTGATGTGACAACGTCCGAACATCCAGTTGCTAAAAATATCGCTTTATTTGATTATCTTGATTTCCTCCCCATCTGAAAAGATGTGCTGCAACTTTAGTGTCCTATTCATAAACTCGCTGAACTAGTGAACATGGACTTCACCAACAATGACTTCAAGGCTGGAAGACGGTTTAGTGTTTTAAACTGTTATACGCTTTAAATGAAATCTATGTCTCTCAATATCCGAGCGATGAAAACCATACTTTAACAGAAACAGAACACACAAAATTCGCCGTAGAATGTAGAAATTGACAAACACTGTTAGCCAACTTCTGACTTTGTTAGTAAAGCTTCTTGGACGATGTTCCAGTATTACCCAATAATGCGCTTAATTCTCTGAAAGACTAAATAATAAATGAAGAATCAAAAGTACCTCTTCAACTGGACGTCGTGTGATTCCAAATAATTTCTCTGTTGGACGACATTCGTTCACAACGACAGGCTGCAATATTCAATTTTAACAGATTTACATTGTCCTTAAAAAATTGTTCGGAGTTGATTAGAATGCTAATAACTTGTAGAAATTCTTGTAATATAATATTTGAAAGTGGTTCAGTATAAAAACGGTGGTGAAGAAGCAAAGTGTTCTCACGATTCTCAAGTTTATTTTCAGAAAGCTTTCCCAAGGAAAAGAGAAAAAATCGGGAAAACAGTATCCCTCTGAAAAAAGAAATGAAAATCGTTGGCACTTATCTCAGTAACAAACCATGAATTATCGGACAGTGCACGAGACCGCTCGCACACCTGAAACTTTGCTCACCTGCCAGCTCAAAGAGGTTGAGACGAAAGGTTCAGGCGGCGAGACGGTGCTCATTCAGTTGTTACATAAAGGACAACAGGACAGAAACAGGAAAAACTAAGAGCAAGCGTCCGAAGCAGTGTGACAAGAAGCCGCGAGATTTCTCGTCATTCACACAACTCACGCAACAATTATCATCCAACAGCTTCGACATATCGCTCTGGTCTACTGGTAACGTCTGGAAAAAAAGTGCCTTTACCTACTACATCACCCATAACATTACTTGTCCAAACGATCACCACGTTAATCACCACTTTATCTCACTACTTCAGCAACTATTTCGCTGCTGGCTGGACATACATAACCCGAACATACATGCATGTATGTACTCAGAGTCGTATGCACTCAGAACCCTTCTCTCCGGCCACTACAGGTGGTTTCACTCGATACTGCTTCAATTCCTGGCAGAATGACGGTGAAGAGGACTGTGTTTGTGTCGACGTTACAGCGAAAGTGAAGAGTCTCGGAATGGATGTGGATGCGAGCCGGAGGAGGGACGGAGAGCCAGCGGCGCCCGCTGCACACACAAGGCAGTCGAGCGGACAGTGGGCGGGTCCTGCCCGGACCGGAGGCGGGGCAGCCGGCCACGCCCACCGTACATGACCGCTGCTCGCGTTGCCAATGAAATCGATTGCTGCCAGCTTTTCTTCTTCAACACGCTTCAGAGACCTTTCTTTTTTGAGCTTGCGACAGTACAGTTCTACGGATCGACAACAGAACTAATCGATTCCGGTTCGAAAACAACGGTGAAAGGGCCTTACAAAGTGTGAAGATCATCTTTATCAAATAATACCATCGTTTCACTAGAACGTACGCTCAGCAATACAGCACTTAAGAGAGAAAAATCCTTTCGTCAGACAGTGACGAAATTTTTATGAATCACTTCCACGAATAGCAGACAGTCGACGGTAATGGACCGAATAAGGGGTATGATTATCTACCCACACCAGCCAACATCAAAAACAAATCCGCGCTCATCAGCTTCGATTTCGAGTTTTGATAAGAAAGAGCAATAGTGGCAGTGGAAAGTGTGAATACGTACTCTTTTGCCTCATTTCTTTGATTTCTACTAGAAATACGTTCCAATCTCTGTGCGTTAGCAGCATAGTTCGGTCAAATTCATCAAAATCATGAAGGTAATCGATAGAGTATGTTCGTGTGAAGGCTTTCGATATGCTTCTCAACATCCAAAATTCTTTGTGATCACATACTCACAATTTATAGCATTAAGGGCTTACTCTGTATGATCAGTACCTGGAAAGAATACAACGCTTGCTTGTAACTGCGTCGTGTCGTCAACATACGCCCATTTCATCGATCCAATTTCATGGATATGGATGGATGGATAGTTGTGCTTTGTCGAAAATCAATATGATAAGAAAGACGAAAGTCATGAAATTGCGTACTTCTGCACAACTCTCGCCGAGCGGCTATTATCGAATCAACGATGTTTAGTGGTAAAAAGTGACCTTGCCTCATTTTTTAGGCGACACTCAACGCGAAACCGTAAACTCTCCAGATACGATCTGACGACGATTCAGTAGTGGTGGCAACATCATCCCATCAGTACCATTACTACTACTACTACTACTACTACTACTACTACACTCCCATTACTGAAGTGTAAAATGTAAAGAAAAACAGTCATTAAACCACCAGCCGACACGAAAACACCACTCATGCGTGATGACATGGGCAGATTGTAAGAACATTAGAATGTTGCCGACAGAGAATTACTGGTAACCTTCGTCTTCATGTCATGAAATAAGCCATCATCGTCTCGGCATAATCCATCGAATATGACTTTCATCCACTGAATCCAATATTCGGAAATTAAATGGCTTGCCATATAGAAGCATTACAAATAATGCTTTCAGTAACCAGGAAGACTCTCAGTGGTAGCCATCTACTGAATAGCATTTAACCCACATCGACAAATCAAGCCTAAAACAATAGAAAACGTGGACTCACATCGCGTTTCAAGTTGAACAAACAATCTCAGAACTTTTCGAGTAAATAAGCAAAAGTTCTTTTTTTCACCGATGGGTTACGACTCGTCTAGTATTCATGTCACTTGCTAAATGTTCACCAGATGTTAAACGTTGAAGGGTTTAGGTGAAACTGTTGAAAGTTTACAATGTGACAACTTTTTTATAGCCCAACTCCATCATTAAAAATTTACAATCCGTACACTACTAGAAACCTACTAAACGTTTAGAGACTCTATCTTCACAAAAGTTTGAACTCAAACATCTAATAAAGTCGCGAAAGTTTTTTTCGACTCTTCTTACTGGTGAACGCCACCAAACAAAAGACTTTTCCAGATACTTGAAGGAATGATCACTCGTTAGTTACAGGATGGATAACTAGCGTGAATGAAGCACATTTTGGTACTAAAACAATCCACTTTACTATCATTAGTAGTTATGGAACGCCCGGGTTTGGCAATACACTAGAATCGTCTAATTTCGGTTGATCAATGTCGGTCGCACACGCACACCCTTTTTTTCGCATTTTGTCGATTTCTTGACAGAACTTTTCTGGTGTAATAGTTGAGAGAAAGTTCAAAAAGGGGGTAATGGATTTGTTTCAGAAGGTTTTCTTGCTCATGTCGCCTTCTTCGAGTTTACGGAAGATGTAGTTTATTATCTTGAGGAAAAAAAAATTTCTAGTATCAGTCACCCCTACGATCGACGAATGAATCGTGTAGTTGTGAAAAAGAAGCTCACTAAAAAGCTGATAGAGTCTCCGCACTTCAAAAACTCAATCTGCATTCGGTGCCTTGAGTTGTTTTCTTCTTACTTTCCAATTCGGTTAAGGTTTCGTGAAACAAATTTTTGTTCCCTTACGTCTAGTTCTTCCGCTGGCTGCCAAGCCGTTCTGCATCAGTCTGCTTAAGTTAACGTTTCAAAATGCTTATCGATAATGATAACGATTATCCCTAACCTTTACCACGTTTAAAATTCCCATCTTTAACATTAAACGTCTGGAACTAACTTCACTACCTTACGATCGTACCTTTAACCTCAAGCACTTCTAGTGTAGCAGGGCATTTTTGCGGATTTCAAATTAACATGTGAAATCGAATGTCAAGTCTCTTGGGGTCATCAGACTGTTTAGAACACTTTAGTTCAACACTCTAACTTAGTTAACAATTATTATGAGTACTAACTGTGAAGCGAAATCAATGCATAGAACATTATAAAGAAGTAATTGCATGGAAGAAAAACTCCTTAGAACTTTCCTGTTCCCCAAATGAAAAAATTTCCCCACAGGGCAATTCAGAACGTGACGAATTCCGAATTCCAATAAAGTATCAGGTTGACGCAGAAATAACGGCCGCTTTTCGATATGAAACTTGTGCATATATATATATATATATATATATATATATATATATATATATATATTTCGGAATGAACGTTTTTTACATCGATTACTGATGTGAACCACTTTATACCCTACTTCTTGCTCGACAATTTGTCATCTAACAATTTTTCTGGAACCTTGTTCACAATTAACTTAAGCTGATTGAAACAATACTCTCACATCGTAAAAAACTGCACTCTTTTACTTCAAGAGTTCTAGAACTGGACAGGACATAAAACAACGGTAGCCATTTGAAACGCCGTCAAAATGTAGCCAAAGCTAGCGATTCCGAAGACCCGTACGCAGATCATTTCAAAGGCTCCGTACCGAAGAATGTTCATGACGAAGAAGGTCGAATGCACGTATCAATTGTTGACAGCGATGTCTGATAACCGATGTCCATCCAAAAAAATAGTCGAAGATCTGTAGATAGACTTGGGACTCGTGATTCAACAATGGATCATCATTTTTGAAGACGTTGAAAAGCTAGGTGAAAAATCCGTATAGATATGTGCCGTACAAATTGAACAAGTAGCAGCGAGATTGCAGTCACGAATTCTGTTCTGTGCTTCTTTCACGAGACGGAGGCGACCACCCATTTCTCGAGCCTATTGTATTGTTCGTTTAAAAGTGGATCCTGTACAACATTATAAGATGTTCAGCAAAGGGATTGGAATGAGATGGACTCAAAAACATTTCTCGAAGTGGAGTTTGCATCCGAAAATGACTATGAGGCCATTTTTCGTTGTCGGCAGATTGAATCATTCCATAAAACATCTTGAATGTTGGCAAAACGATCTCAGCAGACAAGTATTGTCATGGAATCGATGAAATCCCCTCAGAAAGTCGAGCGTGTTTATCCAAATATGGCCAATAAAAACGAACCCAGTCCTTTTGCACGACACTGCCTCACCACAAATTGCACAACTAACACTGCGAAGGTTAAAAAGTTGAGTAACTTGGGATATGAAACCTTTCCTCTTCCAACTACCATAATAAATGGCTTCCCGTTAATTAATAATCATTTTTTCGATGGATCTCGATTATACCTTCGAAACCTTCAACGACTAGACAGCTACAACGTTTCTTCTTATTTTTTTTCCGAAACAAACTTCCAACTTTCCGGGAAAAAATGTTCAGATTCTAACCGTGGCTATCTAAATTAATAAAACTTTGCCTACGGTCAGCTATAGCAGTTCAAAATTGCCGCTCAAAAAAAAGTGATTACTACTGCACCAGACTGATAATTTGTACTTTTTATAGCCAATTATAACTCAATCGATAGGGAAGGTTTTCAATAATAATTTGACGGTTTAAACAACGAGTTACTTAATCAACTCTTGTTCGACTTAAAGTTTTGCATTTCCTAAGAAAGAAAAAAAACTGCGAAATCACATTCATGTGCTGTTGACCGAATCTTTCTTAGCACATTCGTGACGGTTCGAGTTTTTCAATAACTGGCGACAATTTTGCGATAACTAGACCACCTAAGGACTTTGGAGCTTCAGCAAGTTCTTACGCGATTTCATCTTAACGATTCAAAGATTATATATTCATGGATTATTTTTCGTATTCCAAGGCACATCGTACATTGCTTCATAAAACAACGCCCGTTAAACTAGCCTGCTGCTCGAGCAAAAAAAAAGGACCATTTTTGGACTCCAGGAGCCTAGCATTTCACGCTGACGAGTTGACATACAGTGGGAATTTGAACAAAAAAAAATTAACGTTTCCTCCAATATTTAAAGGAAATCAGTACAGAAATAAGATAAAATTGAACTGTACTGTATAGGTATGCGTAACACGATTTGTCGTTAAGACTGAAGAGCGCCACGGTACGACTATCTTGGGATTTCAGTGGAAAACAATGCTTCACTAACAGTCAACATTTCAATGAAGTCAGAATACGACAGATCTTCAGGCCAGAAAAAGAACCAGTGATGGAACTCAGTCATAGGGGGTGTTGTGAACAGCTGCAAAACAAGAAAACTAATGGAAGAAGTGTTGGGATCAGCACGTGAGGTAAAGATAAGTAATCTGAGTATTTAACAAATACGGTCGGGAGCTGGTTTTTAACAAACTGCTCATAAATGCTCAGTAACTACGGCACTCCTATGACAGACTTCGCTTTATCTATTTAACAGCAGGTAAGACAATCTAACCCTGTTTCTGGATTATTTAGGCTGTTTAGAATTAAAGTTTTCGAAACGAATGAGAACGAAGTTCAAATTTCTAAAATTCCAAACGAAATCGCGGCAACCATAGGACATCAACAACGCACTTGCTGACATCACCGTGTTCTAACGGATCAAACATCGCTTGTTCAATTACTTTTACTTTCCAAATACGAATCCCTACAAAAAAAAGATCGCAAAAATATGTTTGGTGAACTCCAAAAAAAATCGGTATTCCATCGCGATAAATTAAGATTTTTTTTAGTATAGGCTATACTTATAGATTCTAAGACTCCGTGTTGAAACTAATGAAGTTCACATTAAGCCGAGGTTTATTTGGTTTAGAATTTAAGGGGGGTAACTACTTTCGCACGTTGTGAATGGAAATCAACTCTCGTTCGACCGTAAATGTTAAGCAACTACTTGCACCACTGCAATGTCACATGATCTTGCAAGGTCTTACCTTCAAGAATAAAAGCAGCATATGACCGATGAAAAGATTAAAAAATGTACTTACATTAGTCTTATTTTGGTGGCTTTATTCAAAGATGACGTTTAAAAAATCTCGATGAAACTTTTCACCTTTTCAACAAAACACATATCGAAGACTATGCTAACCGAATGGGTTTGTCCACTTTTTGTGTCACAATTTTCATCTCCATAGAAGTCTGTGTAGGCGCGTATAGCGCTCTAGTCAGCGGTGCGAAGAAACGAACACAAACGAAGGGATTCGGCCTCGCGATAAAGTAGGCTAGGGGCAAACTATCCCTTAGTCGTCGGCAATTTAGCAGTACACTTCTCTGAGAGGATAAAAAGAATTGGCACATCAGTGAGGCACCACAAGTCACCTGTAGGGGGCCAAATGTGTAGTAAATCACTTCTACGACGTTTAACGAAGTGGGATGCATAACTGCATCCCTACCGGCTGATCGACACCGAACGCCTTGTCTTCTACCCTTCATAGACGTTTCTGTAATACTGCTTAATTCCACTATAATTGCTATCGAGCTTTGTAGTCGTTACCATAGCTCTAATACAAACCGTCCGCCGCAATGAAGTGCACAATTATTGATAGGGATGCCCTGTGTGCGCCCTCATTGCGATGAGGCGTCAGTATGAAGCACAAGTCAGTGGCTTAATCCTAACCACTGTTAGAACCAGGTTCTCACTACTTTGTCAGGTCATTCAGTTTTTTAAAACAATTATCTTCCAGCGATAAAACATTAATCATTGCATCGCTTCTTCATCCAAAATTATCATCTGAGAGACAAAAGCCTTACCATCTTAGCGAATTTATAAACAAAGCAACAATATGAGGACACATCTGTGAAATAGGTCTACGCCGTAAACTTAATCCAACACCATTATTGGTGCCGTTACTGAAACAACTTGCTCACTAACGTGACCTATATTTCCTCATAAGAGGTAGTTAATTTAGAGAGTAACAAAACGATTATATCAAGAGGGTTTAAATCGATGTACGACGAAGTGCTCGAACAAACAATGCTTTCACGGGCCAAAAGTGAAAATAGATGGCTCTTCTTCAAGAATTCACTCCATTGGTAATTTGCCATTTTCTATTCGTGGAGTCCCGGAAATGGGTCGCTTCCCCAGGTCGTCCCTCGTCTCTTGCGGACTAGTGAAGTTGCTAAACAGGTGGCAGTAATTCCCTGACAATGGTTTAGTCTTGGCGTGGCTTCTCAATAGACGTGACGAACTTGGCACACCTCGCCAACGATGAAACACTATTGTTGGTCTCATTTCGATTCTCAAGAACACCTTCAGCTACGAGAGGACAATAAAAAGGAACTGTAGTCTTCCATGAAAGTCCTCAAGAGCTTATCGTAATAATGAAATTCACGACTATGAAAAAAGAAATCACTTAGTCGATCCATTGTTCCCATCTAGATAAGCTTTTCAAAAAAGACCCGTTTCAATATTGTATTTTGCAAAATGGGTATCCTACAAGATGTTCTTCATGTCGCAACTGAAAACGGCAATAGATCCCTCATTTTTACAGTGTCTAGGTTTCTGAAGTGAATGTTAATGTGGGTAGTATGGTGGAATAAAAGAGATCGAATATTCGATAACCACCATACGTCTTCACAATTGTGATGCCGTTCTTATGAGCTCTCTAAGCCGCTTGTTTTCCTTCTGTTTAAACCTGAAACAATGTCGTTCACCACTGACATTCAGACTCAATTACGCACAGCTCGAGCCTTCGAAGATATTTGCACCGCTGAACATAAACGGCACACCAAGAACAGAGTCATTTCGTACAAGGTAGGACAAACTTTGGAATTATGACGATATAGTCAATTTCATTACGACACCTTTCGCTCGGATACTCCCACATGAGCTGTTGGGACCAAAGATTATGGAACTGTAATATACACATAGATGAACAACATAGATGAATACAACAAGAATTTTCAACGACTAAGAGTTTCGCAAAAGAACAAGCTGAGACGAAAATAGAAATTTCAGGAAGACTGAATACTCTCCTGAAGCTGTGAATCCTTCCAAAATAAAAGATGAATTTCTGCAAAGAAAAAAAAAGGAGAAAAAGCAAAGTGTAACCATCGACTTCAACTCGTACTATCTTGATTAATTCTGTATCTCTGCTAGCTAGGAATCTTTTGCATTCATATTTTGTTGCTGCAATGTTGTCGTGAAACCGGAAGTTTAACCAATAATGCGATGGAAAACTTTTTGTAGAAACGGAATATTTGCTTCTTTTCTCAGAAGACAAGTAGATGAAGCATTCTCTTTAATGATGACTTTCTAGAGTTGTAATATACGTTCACTCTGTCTATAATCTCAGATGGAAGACAAATTGAACACATTGATGACCGTGAAGGTTTCTCGACAATCAAATGAACACAACAACGATAAGTTTTAGATTCAGGCTTAGAGGGGTGGGGCTAAGCCTAATGGTTCTCTAATCATTCTTTTAACCTTTTAAATCCATTATTCACTATTCTAACCTCCTCATTTTAAGTACACATTTGAATTATAAGTTGAATTTTATTTGATAATAGAATGTTTAGAAATATGGACATCATAGTGTACTTCTAATCGAAACCCCACTTGCTTAATTCGGAACTTGAACATTTTACTCTCAAAGGAAAGGAACTCTGTTAGTTTATATCAATTAAATTCCCAATTCGTTAGCAAAAGTCCTCAGATTTCAACGATTCTTAATTTAATTATTAAAGCTCACTACGAGCACCCAAAGCCAAGAAGATGAACTAATTTAGACCACGTACGCATTGAAACCAATGCATATTGGGGCGAATGTGTTAAAAATGATATCATCTTTTACCTACTTAAGTACAAATGAAATCTTCTTCTGTGACCGTTGACGTAAAAAAACAAAAAAGGACAAATGTTGGTGAAACAATTAATCAAAAAACGGCCCCAGGTTTAGTGCGTTAAGAAGAATAAAACGGGTAATAAACAGAATGTTGTCAAAAAAATAGCAACCTAGAAATTCTGCACCAATTTCTTTAGGCTGCATGGAAATTATTTCTGTGCTGTAATACTACAAGAAATTAGCTTTAGAGGTAAATGACATGCATATCTTAATGACACAGAGTGGTACGACCGAGTTCTATGCTTCATAAGTCTACAGGAAAACAGTCAGTACTATCGGTGGAAAAGTACGGAATTTACATCCGAAGGCTTACTATGAGTAAACCTAAATCAAGAACTGCGGCTATCAATCGGATGTCGTAGAAGTGGTCGGATACTGAATGTTCACCTGACCCACGTTCACCAACTGCTACAAATACAAACAGCATGAAAACGCTCTTGCACAACAAATATCTCAGGGGCCGACAGTAAAATTTCGTCGGAACTTATAAGTACAAAAATCACTCTCATTGCTCCATAGAGTTGGCTACTCGCTTACTCTAGTGCGGCGTCTGATGGCAGACGACAAATTTCGGATTGCATAGGACGTCGACACACATGTCTACGACACCGTAACAGTACTCATTTCTTCTTTTTTGTCTATAAAACCGCGACAATCTCCCTAAACTCCGAGGTCCACACCTTCTCTGAGTTTTGATGTGATGGTGGGAATCCCAGATCGTCATTGCGATCGCCCTGCAAGGAACAAGAACAAGAACACTGATATACAGTGACTTATCGATTGGATCATCGCCTCGAAATCTCACAGGCATGTTGAAGATATTTGTAAAAGGAAGAGAACGCAATATTTCTAATGGTTATTTTGCAAAGGTTAAGCAACAAAAGAAATCGGAGATTGGAAAAAAGAATTGAAAGGCGTTGGAATTCCATCTGCAGCTTAGATATTTACCATGGACATTCCTCTTCCAAAACAGAAAAAATGCTTTCATAGGACACGCATTTCCCAATGATATGATGCACATCGCAGTTCACCACATTTTTAACAGATACCGTTTCACTAATTCTGAAAACAACCCTTTTCAGCCCACGTGATCACCTCTTACGAACTCAGACATGATCAGCTACAAGATGGAAAAACTCATTTCAAAAGAGAAAAAAAATAAACAGTGAGGAACGAAAACATCTTGATAAGATTCGTTTTCGACAAGCGTGTCAGGACGTCGAAGAGGACGTGAACGACCACTAAAAGCAGCATTTGAAGACTCTGGTACTCCGTCAAATACTTCCGATTTACCAAACCAGGAAGCTTGGGACGCATTTCTAGGACAATAAAGAAACTCACCCATGTATTACTCTGTGCGGCTGCTATCCATCGACTAACTTAAATACTTACAACAAATAAACGGCTCTGAAGAAGGCAAAATCGGCGAAACATCGGCTATTGTACCCTAATAAATTCTATAATAACAACCTCGTGTCTGCTTAATGAAGAAAAACATCGAATAAAGAAACTGCCTGAGAAGAGAGATGTCTGGTCTAATTGTAATGGCCCTCGTCAAGTTTGTAAAGAACGAAAGCGTCCGAAGCTCTAAGTAAGACCATTTATTTATTCGTTTTTTATTTTATTTGATCCGTCTTCACTCTACTGTGCGGATTTCAGCACTTCTAACATTCGATTCATTTCCTCACATCCATTGTCTCCGAAGATGTTCCAACTTTTACGTGTGGCTTCGGTTGCCGCTTGAGCAATTCTCCCTGGAGTCCTGAGATAGCCGGGCTGGAGCGTTCCACTTGGATTGCAGAGAATGATTCCTTCCCAGACAAGTCTGGTACCAATTTCCTTACCACTGAGGGATGAGAGGTTTGGGTGGCCCAGAGCGGAATCGAACTAGCACCATAGTCCTGATGACGGACATCACTACCACTGTGCTATCTGCCCCCTCGTACGGCCATTTTCCGCAATATTATATGAAAAACACATCGTAGATAGCTCAGAAAAAAAGTACCCAAGATATATAGTGTAGGCTGTGTTATAAATTCGACTAACCCATAGGAGCAATCGCCATGGAACGGGACGTATCACGGGAGAAGTTCAATGCAGGCATCATCCACCACCAAATTTCATGTTCGTTGAAAGAAAAAAACAGATTTTTGTCTCCAAATGTTCAATTGAGACGGAAACCATGAACTACGGTTTCCTTCCTTGGGTTAAACATGATCACTAATTCTTTGAATTGAAAATCACCGACCACAAACGTTTTCACAGCCATTATATAAGACCTTCATAATGAAGAAAAAACTAATCAACAGAAAACTTCATCTACGACCATTTTCGCCCAGTACGAAACCCTGCGGATTTCGCAGATATTCCGATGTATGAGTGAGGTGTGTACAGTACAGTTCAACCTGGAAAGGCCCAATAGCAAAACAGGAAGGTAGGATTGAAGTACTGACATGTTACGTCTTCAGGACCAACAAATTACTCTTTTAGGCAAGTATATAATCAACCATTTCTACGATGTTCAATGGAATCGAGATGGATAAATGGATGATTCACTCTTTTAAAACTGTTGAATAGTACTAGTAAATATCCATAAAATGTTACGATGAATTCACCAATTCACGGTGAAATCATTTCCCTTCGAGCTTTGAGTATGACCAATCAATTCAGCAAACCTGATCTCTGTTCTCTAAACGGTTGATTTCAGAAGTATTAGGAGAATACTAAGAACACCATTCCCTTTGATTTCTATAATCCATACGGTTACTCAGTCAGAATCCGTTGAGCAAAAGTGTCCTTATAAGATAACCACAACGAGGGCTTCGTAAATGTCGCATGGCGACATACCTTCTCTCTATAGCACTTTTTAAATACACCCAAAACGGAATTCCACTGTTAGTGCTGTCTGGCCATTTAAAATTATAAGGAGACATGTAGTGACAGAATATTCTTGCTAAACCGTTTTGTCGATGAAATTGTTATCTGCCCAAAAATCTCCAGCGAATACAACACATAATTAACGGAACTAATAGATCAGGTTAAATGAAAATGAAGTGAAACTCATGAAAAACCACGTATGATGTACAACGAATGGATATAGATGAATCTTCTACCGTTGAGAACACAGGATACCTTATGGGTAAACAAACGATGTAGGGAAATTGATGGAGAGAACGTACTTTTATTCACCTTTTTCACATGATCCGAGATAACACTGCGTACGGATGGATCCCAACATTTTCTTAATTCGATACGTTTTTTCGGCACCTATATTTTTCCAAAGGTCTTCTGATTTCGCATGGTGTTCTACTTCTAGATGGAAATTTGTACTCTTCATGAATATCAAAGAAAATCTTGAGATAGCCGTATAAGGATCTTCCAAAAATCTTCGTCACAGGAATTCGCCACCTTTTTCTGCGGACTGAAGAGACAGAAGTGATCCCGGAAAAGTCTAGTAGCAATTTTTCCGATCCCACACAGACAGAAGTGCTCGGATGGCTCTGCATGTGGTCGAAACACGGTCTTGTGCATATTGTTGAACAGCATTTGCACCAATATGCTAACTAAACCCATATAATGGTTCATAATACTTACTTGATACTTGATACTTGAATGGCTCGTCCTCACTGATTGTGCGGGTTCCAGCATAATCTCCATTTTTCGGAGATTTGCTGGTTAAGCCATTGTGGTTCCCTGGAATCCCGAGGACAGCCTGGCCAAGGTTTGCCCCACATCTTCACCACGACAGGCAGTAGCAGCCCTTGTGGATCAGAGGGAGATTTGCCACCAAGCGACTTTGACACCAGAACGGTAGTAGATATTGGTTTACTCTTAGCTAGGCTCCCTAATGGAAACTCCAGACTCCTTCTCAGCTTGGGAGACCCCTGCCAGGGGGATGAATGCCCCCCGCTGTACATCGCAGCCCAACACCCAGCAACATCTCGCAACCACAATGAGGCGGTAAACCGTTGGCAGGAATGGTTCATAATAGAAAGCCATATTGACATATTTGTGACAATGTGCACAGATTTCAGTGCGCACTTGCAAGAAAATAGTTTACACCGTCAACTTCAAATATGTCCATCTTAGCGCATATCGAACTTTACCAATTGAAATGACAACCATTACAATCGTAGCTAGTACTTATTGGATACTTGAACTGCCCGTCCTCACTGGTTCTGAGGGCACCAGCATATTCTCCATTTTTTTGCAGTTTTACTGGTTTGGGCATTGTTTTTCTCCGGATTGTCGGGGTCAGCCTAGCCAAAGTCTGCCCCCAAGTCATCACCACCAAAGGCAGTCGCCGCTTTTGTGGATCAGAGGGAGATTTTCCACCATGCGACCAGTTTGGTACCTGGACGGTGGTAGACCCTGGCATCGGTTTACTCTTAGCTGGGTTTCCTGATGAAAACGCTGGACCCCCTTCTCAGCTTGGAAGATTCTGGTGAAGAGATGAATCCCGCCGCTGTAGCAGCCCGACATCGATGAGCATCTCCACAATGATGCGGTAAACCATTGGTAGGATCGAAGCTAGTAACATGCGAAATTCCCTCTTCTCCAACGATGAAGCTACGATTTTCTAGAGGCGTCAAATCGTCCACTGATCGTTTTCCGGGAAAACCTCGACTTGAAATCGAGAACCGAATTACGGATTCCGTCTAATAGAAAGCTATGAGTCCCTTCAATGCATCGTTAATGTTGGCAGTCACTCTGATTATGCTAAAACTCTTCAGAATAAAAAAAGCTTGTGATTGATGAGACTCTCAAGCTCTAGGAAATTTGGATCTTTAAAGTTAAAATAACATTTTGGGAAAATTAAACTGGAGAGTAAAATCTGTAAGTATGGCAAGTTCTCAGTTACTGAAATGCTTTGGTTGTTAAACAATCACCGCCAGTTGTCGAAAAATTAGCACTGCTGCTAAAAAAGTGTTGATGAGATCACCAGTGTCAACTCACTTATTTGATACTTGAATGGTCCGTCCTCACTGGTTGTGCGGACCTCAACAAAAATCTCCATTTTTCGGAAATTTGCTGGTTAAGCCAATGTGGTTCTTTGAAATCCCGAGGTCAGCCTGGCCAAAGTCTGCCCCAGATCTTTACCACCACAGGCAGTCGCAGCCCTTGTGGATCAGCGCGAGATTTGCCACCATGCGCCTTTGATACTAGGACGGTGGTTGATCCTAGTGTTAGTTTACTCTTAGCTAGCTCCCTAATGGAAACGCCGGGCCAACTGTCAACTAATTATTACAAGTAATAAATAGAACTGCAAAGTTAGAGACAAAGTCCAGATGACAAACGTCGTCACATCGAGTTTAGGAAAAGAATGTTTCACTGCAGAATGATATAGCGACAAAAAATAGATGGAGGTCTACAGATCAACAAATCTAGCCTAGTAGAATCATAAAATGGCCAGATTTCCAATGAAGAAAACTAGCACTGTTTGGATTGGGTCCTATATGCACCGTGCTGACATGTAGACAGCTGGGTCTGAGCACGAAAATAGAACATTCACATACCAAAAGTCGCACACGTTTGGATGGTATGGCTCCCAGTGGTTTCTGTCACATATAACTCATTTGAAAGGCAAGAAGGGAATAAAAGCGTATCATCGCTCAACACAGAAGTCCTATGGAATGGGAAAGCTACTACGAAAACTGGTCAATTTCAAACTGAACGTACTCGAAATAAATCCCGGTGCCGGTCGCCTTCAATGATGACGGTCTCAAAAGAAGAAAGCAAATATTCTCTTTGATAAACCTGACACAGTATAAGTGAACAAGTCATCAGCATGTCGACTTTCATAGGCAAGACGCACAAGTAACAATATCAGGTAAAAGTAAATGCAGACTTGTCTTAACGTTAGTGTTACTGGACCTAACAAGAGCTGGTGTTAAAATCGCTCAACAGAAAGTGATCGTTAAGGAATTGGTCCCTGACTTTTACACGCTATTATAACAGAAAAAACGAGAACCTAAGAAAACCTTTCTGGAGTTAAAAATTATGAAAGGGTATAGGTGAGTATATAACCAACACAGATAGGTATAGGTGAGTATATAACCAACAGAAATAGATAAAGATATGACAGTAGCAGTAATCTCAGGAAAGAACTACTACAGACACTCACGGGTATACTGGTCCTCGCAGGTAGCTCTGGAAGAGGTTCCTCGTCGTAATCCAATTCGTAGATGTCTGAAAGTCTTAAAGTAAACTACACGCTATTTCAAACTATCGTAAAGGATCTAGATACTTGTTCAAATTGCTGCCTTACACGAGGTTGATAAACAGATTTTTAAACTAGAAGATCTAGAGCTCTGGTGAAGACGAAGACGTCGAAACGTTAGCAGAGGAAAGGTTCTATAGCAGCCTCGTATAAGCTTGCCAAATAAAGTGTACATATTGATTAGTCATAAGGAAGTTGAAGGAATGTAGGTCTTTGAAATAAAAGGTCTAAACAGTTTACAACAGCACTATAACAACGTACTCCACTGAGTCTTGGCGAACCGCAATGAACTTTTTACTAAGTCTCGATGTTGTAAAAGTAAAAATGGTAACAGCAAATCACTCTAGAGTAGGAAATTGATTGGCATAGGTAGGCACTAATATCAGCAAGCTCAGAGAAGGACTTAAAGCTTGAAACGTTTGACTCTCTCTTCAGTAAGTATCGTAGCAGCACACACTTCTAAGTACTGAACACTAAGCTTTAAGTACTCAACTATGTCATTCAACACATCGTTGGTGAGAAGCCACTGTATCTAGCAGACTACATAAAAAATATTGTTTTAAAGTGGAAAATGTTTTTGTTAAATAACTGGATAAATAACGAACAAACCACTGGAAGCCATGAAATGATAGCCGCGAAGATAACTGTTGATTCGTTAGAAGCACAGGACACTGAAAACGATCAATACATGGATCACAATTAGAAAAAAGACATGAAGAAATCCAGAAAAACCCGAATAAGCAAAAAATCCCGGGTCTAAAAACTTTTGCAGCAGGAAAGCAGGCCGAAGACGCAAATTTACAGACATTTCGGCGTAGGTTGTGAACCAGTACAATTTCCATGATGGCATTATTTCGTCTCTGGATTGTGATGCAATTTCGTGTACTGAACTTTCATTCTCTAAAAAGTAGTTTTCAGATGATATTCGTGTTATTCTTCACTACTGTAGGGCTAGTCCTGTGGACAGTATTCTTAGCAACTGCTTATCTCTGCTATCTTGTGCGACATTCGAATCAACGATCGAATTTCAACCGACGCCTGGAGAATATTTCTGTGTGTTGTGTGATGGGATCAGGCGGTCATACCATGGAAATGATTGAATTGTTGAAGACAATGGGACCTGATTATAATCGACGGTGTTACATTATTGCGGACACCGATCATATCAGTAAAGATAAGGTACGGTCTCTTAACATCTGCTCTGTGCGTCGTTGTTTTCAAACTACCACAAAAATTCCTGATGTAAGGGTAAAGCTCTCGGCGTTGATCAATCCCTGAGGGGTGCGCCATGCATTCGACTCCAGTCGTACCATCATAGAGGTGAGTGGATGCATATCTGGCCCTTACAATGGCTCGGGGTGGCTTACCCATGTATCGAGACAGTGCTGCTATTCTCCCAGAAAAAGTCTGGTACCAATTTGCAGAACCCAGAGGGATGGAAGGCTTGGTGGGCCTGGTGCGCGAGGAGCGATCCCATGTGTATTGCAGGAAGCCTGTGACCACTGCCCCATACGCGCCCTTCTGGATTACGTAGAACATCTAAAACTGATGTACAAAACTGATGTACGGAACTGATGTTGTACATCTTCCCAGCAGTGTTCTCCAAGTTAAAGGGTTCAATTATTTTCAAACAGGCATCAAAAATAGCAAGTCTATTCTATAGGGAGCGTGGACGACCTAAACGGATAAACCGTAACCAGTTTGTTATCAGAGCTATGGGGCAAAAATTGGTCGGAATCCTTCGGATGAGCTGAACTTACTAACACGGATAGGAGAGGTGGAGACATTATTGATTACCGCTCGATTCACCACATGTCCACCTCGGTTTAACACCTATCATCTGTCACCTCTATCACCTATAGTCTCGTTGATCGTCGAGTGACTCGAGCGGGCGCCAGTAAATCTTCCGTTTTTCCGTGTCGCGTGCAGGAGTAGCCCAGTGGGTTCTGCTCGCTCCAAGAACTCGTTGAGCATCATATCTTTCTTCTAGGCTTTTCTTGAAGAACTGACCATCAGGGTCGGTGGTCTTCCTGCAGTACGTTTGACAGCCCGAGGAAGTCAGTCACTAACGGGTCTTGTCCATCGGTTGTCGTTCATACGCATTACGTGTCCGGCCCATCTTCGACTGTTTGGCATACAGAGCGGCATGTTGGGTTTTTTGATCGTTGACGCAGGTCGGAGCTTCGGATCCGTTCCCTTACTTGTGTGAAACGAGATACTCCTAGCATCGTCCTTTCGACTGCGCATTCAATAACGCTGAGTGATTTTTCATTCTGTTTGCGCAGTGACCAAGTTTCTGACGCATACGTTAGCGCAGGAAGTACTGTTGAGTCGAAAAGGTGGGCACGGAGTCGGGTGTTCTTTGTTCTCCCTCACTACTTCTTCGATGCTCCTGAAAGCTTCCCAAGCCGCTCTATTCCTTCTGCTTAACCCTGGTGCTAAGTCGTTCTTCACATCGACTTCCTGACCTAAATAGACATAACTGGTGCATTCGGAGATATTCGTTTCGTTGAGCGTGAATGGGGCATACGAAACCAATCCGTTCCTCATAAACTTCGTTTTTTATGAGATGTAGTCGAAGATTTAGTCGAAGACCAATCTTTCCACAGGCTTTATCAAAGTGGGCCAGTATTCGTTCCGCTTTGCTAGTGGTCACACCTATAACTTATGCTAATGAATTCGAAAATGACCTTTAAGCCTTTCTACATGAACAGTTGTGAGTTCCCGAATTATGAGCACGAAACAGGAATATTCCCTGGATTTCCATTTTGCTATATAAAAGGGGATGAAGCTACGCGCCATGCATTCGACTTCATTAAGCATCGTTTGGAGGTGATTGAATGCATATCTAGCTTTTACAGTGATTCGCGGTGACCCGCCGATGTATTGCGCGCATGCTGCCGACCCCGGAGGCATGGACGGCTTGTTGGGCGTGGGGTAGGGGGATCAATCCCGTATGTATTGCAGGGCGCCTTCGACCACTGCGCTACACGCGCCCTTTTTGAATAGCACACTTGAATTTGGTCTCTCTTTTGCAATGAGATTACAGGTTAACAGTCAAAAATCTTCGTCATCTTTTTCTTTCCTAACAGTGTTAACGTTTTCATACAAGTACATCAAAGGTAATCGATTATTTAGGTAATCGAATTCGAAAGTCTTCGTGGGAGTGGTAGTTATGAAATATGTTTTATACCGAGAAGTCGTGAAGTTGGGCAAAGCTTCTTGACAGCTATACCGACGACGTTGTATTCGTTTATTTTTGCTCTTCAAACTGTTTGGAAAGCTAGGTACAGTGAATTGTAATTTAGACGTAGTTTTCTAGTTGTCTTTCACTCCAAATCTCACTTTTTGATGTTCGATTGAGAGCTATTTGAATAGTTGCTTACTTGGATACTTAGATGGCCCCTCTTCACCGGTTGCGAGCTCAGCACAATTTCCACTTTTTTTTCGGAGTTTTGCTGGTTTAACCGTTGTGGTTCTCTGGAGTGTCGAGGTCAGCCTAGCCAAAGTCTGCCTCAGGTCGTCAGCACTCCAGGCAGTCGCTGCTCTTGTGAATTAGAGGGAGATTTGCCACCATGCGACTAATTTGATTCAGGACGGCAATGGATCCTGGTATTGGTTTACTCTTAGCTGAGCTCTCTGGTGAAAACACCGGACTCTTTCTCAGCTTGGGAGGCTGTGCCGGGGAGATGAATTCCCCCCGCTGTTCATCGCAAGCCCACAGTCGGGAACACCTCCCAAGCCACGATGAGGCGGTAAACCGTTGGGCGAGTACTTGAATAAATTAAATTAAATGGTTCATCTTCATAGAATGCGAGGAATCGTGTAGACACTAGCAGAGTTTGTATTTGAATGGTAGTTTGCTGGTTGTGTAAGGTGTTCTTTTTCTAGAGCTCCGAAAACTCATTAGGAAACTTACCTGCTGGTGTTCTCCTAGTATCTCACCACTTACCCGCTGGTGACCACTTTGTTGCCATAGTTGCAGTTATTCCTGTAATGGTCTTCTTTAGATGGGCTTCCGAATGAAATTACCGAGCTCTTCAGCTTGGGAAACTTTGCTTGAGATTGGAACCCAGTTAGATATTTCGATAGTTGGACGATCAAGAACACATCTTATGTGGTATAACAAATGGTTTCCACTGATCAGATCGTTAAAAAGAATTAGATGGCTTCTTAGTTTTTTTCTTTGATGTTCATGTATGTTTCAGGCCAGATCTTGTTATAACTAATGGTCCTGGTAGCTGTATTCCTGTAGTGTTTGCTGCCGCATTTTTCGATATGATTCGCTTACGCGACACAGTTATTATCTATAAGGAGTCCATTTGTCGGGTTGAAAGCTTGTCCCTATCGGGTTAGTGTTACCTTACCTCTGTTGATTTCAATATCTCTATCATATAAAGACCATCATCCATTTAGTCTACTGGGAGTACTTTTTTTCTCTATATGGTCAAATTATTGACGGTATGAAAATGTGTGGGTAACAGTGAGACTCTTAATGTGTAAAGTTAAGGATCGGTCTCATTGCCGTAAAGTTTGCAAATGCGGCAAAAATGTTATTTTCGCATTTCAGTGAGAATAGTAGACTATGCGGACCATAAAATTTGTACCATTACAAGAATGTCTAGCTCTCAGAAACTGGTAGATTTTTCCCCAATGGCGTTAAGCTCAAAAATCCTTCGAATTTTCATTTCCTCACTTTATTTTCTGATACGCTGAGTTGAGCACTACTAAACGTAGAGAGAAATATTAAGATGAAGATGTCAAGATGTGACTCTGTTCTCAAAACATTAAACCATAAAGGCATAAGGCTTTATTTTGAAAGACGAGGTTATTTTTTGAACAGACAAGATGAGAGTTGCTTTCTGGATAACCTAGTACCGTATCTGTTGTGGTACCATGTCATTAGGGTTTATCCCTAGTTGTACTCACATTGTGTAACATCTAAGAAAGGTATGCTCAGATAGGAATATTCTCTACATTGTTGTTGTCTTGTTCAGGGTCTATTATTTATTTTCTTGGATTGGCTGATGGTGTTATTGTCCAGTGGAAACAGCTGAAGGAAAAATATCCAAGGAGCTTTCTAATTAGCGATTTACAATAAGTCCCGTGAGGTTTTACCATGTGTTCTAACTTTTGTAGCAGTGTAAGTAGAGTGATTTGCTATGCCCCTTTCCTGTCATATTTTTCTATTTTATATCTAGTACATTCTTCGTTATTGCTGGATGCTGTCACCCCGTACTGTATATTAAGGGATATCTTATTGCCTAGGTGTTTGTACTTTTTGTCTGTGATTGGGTATTTTTGAACACTACATTGTGTAAGGATTCCTTGACCTGAACTGTCTTTGAAGTTTGATTACCGTGTTCATAATCTGCAAATCGTGGACTTATATGCTTACATATTTATAATTTTGCTTTCTTTGTCCATCTTTCTTGGAAAACTTCAGTTGTTCACCATATCCACTCAATTGTTGTATCATCTGCTTCATCCCTCGTTGACTTTTAAGTTACTGGGACACAAGTAAGGTCTCCATTCGTTCTAATCATCAGCCAGAGCTGTCGAACTGTTCCACTTTCTAGAGGTGAACGATGTGCACCAACATTTCTTGAGGCACTTTATTTCTATTGCTTTCGCTAAGAGAGTACCCAGGGGTGACTTTCCGGGTTGTACCAGTGTAGCTGGGCTTAGTAACTTGTGATCTCTAGGGTAGTCAATTTGTAGACGTAGAAGCGAACCGCTTGTCGTATATTCCTCCATCACCATGATTGCAGCAGGTTCTTACAGAGGCGACGTGCTGCATACAAACTCATAGGTGGAGTAACCACTACACAAATATGAGTGGGTATGCTCACGTGTGTGTGGAAGGCATATGTTATGCCGGTACAGCAAAAATAAAGAGTCCATTCATTGTATCCACCTCTGTCTCGGGACATGTACATGTTCACCTCTGAGCTATGTTTAATTCCCTAGAAACGACCTAGAGGTGAGAGCCCAGAATTTAGTCAGCTCGAGATTTCTGACGTGGTGGAGGTTTGTATAAATTTCTTTTCTACTCTGTACAAATGCATTGTGCGACGTGTATAAGAACGTATATTTGAATATTTGAAGAAAGAAAAAGGTTCTTGTGAAGAACTGGTTAAAAACTTTTTAAAGAAGGATAGAAAGGAAGGAAGAGGAGTTCTCAAGTGTTTTCAACTTATATTAAGTATTTTTCTTGATATTGTGTTTGCTTAATGTCCCTATAAGACAAGGAAATGGGAAACGATTAAGGCTTCGGCGTTGGTCAGAACCTTAGGGATGTGCTATGTATTGGAAGCTGTTATCTTAGAGTTGGTTGGATCCACTTGTGGATTGTAACTTGCAAGAGCACAGCGATGTCTCAAATCGGTGTTTTTATCCTCTCAAACAGGTTGCAGGGATTTCCCGAACTCGGGAGGGATGGCAGACCAGAACGCAAGGTCGAACCACTGACCGTTTAACTAAAGCTAGGCTCATCTAGCCACTGAAGTAATCCTAAATATAGTTTGTCACTTGCTTTTCTGTTCTCCCATTTACGCTTTGACACCTGGATACCTAATGGACCGTCTTCACGAATTGGTCTGCGTTGCCATGGTTGATTGTCTGTTTTGAATATCTTGACATAACGATAATTTTGAATTTGCAAATCTTAGCTAGATGTGATTAACAGTGGTTGACGTGAGCCACAAATGTCCTCTATGGAGATGGGCCACATAAAGGATGCTTGCATTCTGTTGGGGTCCATGCTGCCGTTCTCATCTAGTTGGCTTAGGATTGTTTTCAATAGTTCGCTGTTTTCTCAGTCAGTGAACTCGAGATTGTTATTACAGTATTTATTCATTCACAATAACAGACATTTCGGTCGGTTTACCTTCTGCTTGTCCTGGAAGAGTCGAACTAACACGGAATCCGATCAGTTAAACAAGTTAAACACTTGCTTAGCCTCAGCATATGTTAGTGCACAAGTTTTCTTTCGTGTAGTAAACTGCTTCTCTTATTCACTCACCGTTCTGTTCTTTATGTCTTCCAGTTGTTACTGGGACCAGCCGCACTGAGTCTTACATGGGTGTGGAATGTGCCTGACTCAGCCCAAAAAAATCAACCTGAGATATGGCGCGAGGTCAAGCGTGAACGCAAGGCATTTTCCTTGCGCTTTATTTCTGGATTTTTGGAATTTATGTGAACGATTCAAGAGTTCTACGCGTTGATGTTTTAGATTCTTGTTCAAGGAGAGCGATTTTTCTCTTTGAAATCTTCCCCGGTATGTCTGTGTCCAGCGCGGCTAGTTGAGTGCTTGGTCTAACTTTAAGTTTCCCAACTAAGTGGTCTTTTATACGGACGCAGAGTGGTCCAACCGTCTTGCCAACATATTCGTCTCTACACGCCTTACAGGAGATTAATTAGAATGTACCTAAACTCATACAATCACTATCTCTGCCGTTATGCCAAATTATGTATTTGCCCGTTTCGTATAGAACGTCATACAATCGGTTACGAACTAGCTGGTACTTTAGAGTGCTTGGTATATTTCAGTCACTGCTGCTGATTTCTCTAAACCGGCTCTTTTTAGACAACGTTCAGTATTCGTAGTTATTTCGTTGGGGACGAGACCTTATCTTCCTCACCCCTATTAGCAGGTATTGAAATAGTACGGAACGCCCTCGGACGCGAGCTAGTTAGTAACCGTTTGTATGACCGTCGATGCGAAACGCTCAATTGCATAATTTGCCCTAACGGTATAGGTGGTAATTATGTGGGTTCGGGTACGGTTTATCTTTTTTTCACATGATCCGCCATCACATCTCGTGTGCAGCTCACTTCTTACATTCGTTCCTTTTTTCTCGCATACAGCGTCCATAGTAATCTTCGAGCGTTTCGCACGTAGTTTTGGCTGCTGTTTGAGAATTTCGTGTTCCTTATAAATCTTGTAGGTTGCTAATAAAGTCGATTATCCTTGCAATCTTGGCGATAGCCAGGTTAGAACGTTCCCACATGGATTGGAGCAGAGCATTGGACAGAGGGCTCTGCTCCCGCCCATCCTCAATCTACAAATCCTCTGGTGGAAGAAAATTGTACTTGCGGAACCCGCGACCGCATTTTTGAGATAGTTCTTTTTGTGCTCTTCGGACATTTCTTCGTGTATAAGCTCATTGTAAGTTGTTACATAGGTATCATTTTTAACTATCATTTATTGCCAGTCGTGTTTGACGCATTACACTCAGAAGTGGTATTAATTTTTTCCCTTTTGCCGTGGTAAAGGTTCTTGATAGTGAAAGTGATGCATAAAAAGCTATAAAGCTGTCGACATTGACCAATCTCTGAGAGATGCTCCATGTATTCGGTTTCATTAAGCATCGTTTGGATTTGAATAGCCTTCACAATGACTTGCGGTGGTCTATCAACCTATCGAGCCAGTGCTGCTATCCTCCTAGACAAGTTTGGTACGAATTTGTCAACCCCTGGAGGGATAGAAGGCTTGGTGGGCCATCGAAGTGGGAATCTATTGCACGTGTGCGTTACAGGGCGCCTCCGACCACTGCGTCATCAAACGCGCCCTGAAAAGTGATCCATACTAGGCATAATTTTTGAAGTGATTTTAAGAGTTCGTAGTCTTCATTATTATGTTGTTCTTCTTTCCTGATCGTCATTAACGGAAAGGATTCCGTTCAAAATATTCCTAACTCGTTGCTTCCTTTTGTGGCGATGACGAGAGCACTTTTCCAGTTTGTGGATCAATCGTATCTTCGGGCAAAGGAGGCAGTGATCAGATCCAATATAAGAAGATGGCACTGCAGTGGTATCAGTAATCACACCATCAGATTTTGTCAATTACCTTGCCCAGTGGCGATTATTCATTTCGAAAAATGATTTTCCACAGATGAGACTTACTGTCGGTTAGTACATATACCGTTTCCATTCCGATTTTGGTTTCTTCTTTCAAATATTTTGACCGTCTGCTCCCTTTATTCGGCTTCTCATTGTCTGCCGTTGTGCTCTCCGCCGATGCTTTTGCAGGACTTTTCCTTTCAAATCACTTTTACCAACTGATTTCAGAAGATTTGTATTAGCTCATATAGACAGTGCACGGGTACCTGGTGGTACTATTCGTCCTCTATACGCGAGAAGATTGAAGGGAAATGATGACCAAGAGAGGTGATAGGAACTCGCCTGATGTGACGTTACCTGTGAAAAATGGGTTTGGACAAAGTCTATTCTAGCGAAAGACACTTCATGATGGAGTCTCATCGCCGGGAATGAAATTTCCACTTATTTAATTGACAACGACTAGTCTTATTGCTATTTGTCTGTTGTAAGGCCATCATGTTGAATTCGACGTGATCAGCGGCCTCAAGAAAAACATGAAGATGGGCATCAGAAAGAGCTGTTCAACTGTAGTAGTTGCGGAAAAAGAAAGTTTCCTTGACGTGTTGAGAACGCATTGATTCTATCTGCTTCCATTTATGTACCATGCAATCTAAAATTTCTTATTTATTCTTCTTTGAGCTCCTTATAGAAATACATAGCATTTTTTCGTCGTGAAAGTTAAACTAGGAAGAGGCGCTTTAGGTTTAAACTTTGAACTACGGTTATCACTTCGTGTAAGTCGATAAGCACTAGAATCTTCTCACTCCTTTTTACTGATTCTTCATGTCTACTGCAAAGGGTTTTATGCCTTCATTCTCATGCTTTTAAAAAAGGAATAAGAGCTACTCTTCCCAGTACTCAGCTTATGCTTGTGATACCTAGCGAGTTAATTTGATTTTTTTAACCACTAAAAAGAGAATCCAACGAAAGATCTTTGCACCACGGACTCATTACAGTTTCATATTGGATAACGATTGAGTCGTCGACGTACCTTCAGTGAATTTCTGATGGGTTGTGTTACGAATATGGTAAAATTATCTAACATCAGATTCTGAACTATCACTGGTTAATGGTGGTCCAAGAAATTTTAGCTGGATAGTAGTAAAGAGATTCGGTTTTGACTCTATGCTATTGTGTGCTCCTACGATTCGCAAGAAGATGTAATGCGGTGCTGCCTGATCCATGGATCCTTTGATAGCGATGTTTGACATCGGGAGAAACTACTTAGTAGTCAGTGCTGAGAACAAAATCTTATGTTTGTGAAAGCAAGTATATCACAGATTCTTTGGATTGATTGGTAAGATGAAGGATAGAATTGTCAATAAACTATGGAAAGATTAATGCTCGGTAGCTAAATTACGGAACCAACCTGATAAAGTGCTTACGAAGTTTGCCTGTATTCTATAGGAATGAGTAATCCTGTCAAAAAATTTTTTTTTCTATGATTCGATTAAACGACATTGCCATGAGTCTTCATGTTTTCACAAATGTAAATAGTGAAATTTTGTTGTTGTGTGTTGTAGTGCTTCTGTCACGGCGGCCTTGATTCACGGAGATACGGCAAGTCTCAAACTTGGGAAATTAAACCGTTTACGTGCATAATGTTGTAATAATAACAATAATCACGAATAAAGTTTACAAATGTATCCACAGTAAATTACATAGTAAGGTGTCGGTCTAGTCGATAGAAGCACTATACGTAAGCATTTGTGCTGACCATAATATGCAGCGTGGTGGAACAGATTTATTAGGCACAAAGTATAAATACAAATACTATTTATAAGAATAAAAAAGCTTGACAATTGATCCAGTTGACGGGTGATTGCAGATGGCACTAGTAGATAGAAAATTAGTTGAGAGAAACGCATAACGAATGGTCAGCATGGTGCGGTGATGAGCACGTTAGCCTTCGCAAAGGGTAATAGCGTGTCCGATCCGCGCCGCTTGCACCTATGATCCGCAATTTTGCAGATATCTCAGCATCATTGTGGTTGTATTTCACATAATACGCAGCTCATGAAAAGTTGTAGTAGGCAATAATAAATGAAAAGTTAACATTCTTAACAGTTGAATTCCATTTATATGTCCTTACGAACTGCCCTTTTTAGCCGACGCGAGGTTGATATAGTGGTTTTTATTGTCGTTGCTGTCTTTGTTCAACAATGGCTGACGTTTCGGCAACTTCGCCTTCTTCAGACCCTTGCCGTTGGATCATCCTTGTGTTGTTCACGAGGGATGTTCCAACGTCAAGGCACTGAAGAAGGCGAAGTCGTCGAAACGTCAACCATTGTTGAGCAAAAGGTAGCAACTACAATGAAAACCACTATATCAACCTCACATTGGGTAAAAAAGGACAGTTAGGAAAAAACATATATACAGATATATCTAATATTGTGCCGAAGTTTGTATAAAGTCGATCTTTTTAATTGAGTGCTACTTTTTTGAATTAAGGAAGTGAAATAATGTTGACAGTGCAAGCAGTGTCGAAGTAAATCAAGTAACGCTATGGGCTGCGGTGGAGAAGTTCGTCAGGTGGGGCTGTTGGGCGATACTACCTTACCTGGTGGTTATGGGTACCTGTGGATGTAGGACATGCACAAGAATCTTATATCAACTAGTTTTAAACACAGTAGATAAGTTTTGAAACGAGCCGTCATTTAACCTCGGTAGTAAAATGATCAACATGTGTTTTTATTGTTGAGCTTACACGAAGTTGATAAAAGTGTTTATTTGGCTAATGTTTTGACGTATTTGTCTTCATCAGAGTCGTTTTCAAGCCGATCTTCATTTAAGCTCAGTAGAAAAAATATGCTGTCTAACACAGTACCAACTGTTGCAGGGTGGATTATCCGACGGGTTGGCCGATTCCAAACTATTTTCAAAAGGCATGTCACAGCTCAGAAGAAAATGAACTTCATAAATTTATGTAAAATCACTAGAGTTTAAACAATTTTTGCCAACGAGAAGCAATTTATACCAATTGAATAAGGTTTTGGGCTTATGCCGGCGACTATATCGTTGAAGGCAGTTTCGGTCTCGGCTTGATTTCTAGAGCATTTCTTGCACAGAATGTTGTCGAAATGCTTGAGGATGTAGTAGTTGATACGCAAGAGGTGTGACGAGTATGATAAATGAGGCAGAGTTCATAGCGTAGCTCGATGGACCTTTGCAGAGTTCGTGGGACTACCTGCAGCCCAGCGTCATTGTGAAGAATTGGACCCTGTATGTTGACCGACGAGAGCGTAGGCGTTAAAGTTTCTGGTGCATCTCGTCGAATTATTGGAGAGAACTCTCCACAGTGACGTTCTAACCCGAATTCGTGAAGCTGTGAAGGTTGAAACCAGCCGGTCAGCACGACCTTCTTTTGGTGCAGTTTCGGCTTTTGGAAATGCTGCTGGGATTCATCACGGTGCGACCACTGAATACACTGTCACCGTTTGTCGTATACTGCTATAAAATCAGTAGAACTCCGATGTGATTTTTTGAACCAAGTTCTTTTACAAGTTTTCAAACAGTTGTGTCATTATTTGCCTCCACTACAGTCTTCAATTTGGCGTCGGCATTAGCAGGTAGACGTTCACGACCTCCCTTAATTTCGAAGTCGAATTCGTCACAGTGGAATTTTCCAGATCACCGGTGCACTGTGCATTTTTAAGAGCTCCTTGGCCCCATATCTTATCAAAGCTTAGGCAGTTAGCGCCGAGTACGACGAGGTTTGAATTCGTAGAACTTGATTTGTCACTTTAGTACTTTGATAACCCGATCTCTAACTTATAAGATTTGTCAAGAATAGAAGTAAGTTAGGAGTCAAGAAGTAAATAGAAATATAATTCAGAGCGAATGTGCATAAAGTGAACTTTGCAGGGATATATAATCGTACAACATTCGAAAAAGAGCCATTTCTAAAGCAACTGCAAGAAAAACGAAATTGCAAGTCCGACATCGATTTTCAGGAAATCTAGTAATTAATTCATCGAAGTGATGGGAAAGTTCCAGACCTATCATTTCATTTTTTAACACCTATAGCTGAGTATGTGTACCTAATTTTAGCTTTAAGTCAAGTTTGAGTTTAACTCCTCCCAACGGTTTACTGCCTCATCGTGGCTGGGAGATGTTCCTGGGTGTCAGACTGCGATGTACAGCAGAGGGATCTGTCTCTCCGGCAGGGTCTCCCAAGCTGAGAAAGAGTCTGGCGTTTCCACCGGCAAGCCTAGCTAAGAGAAAACCAATACCAGGATCCACCACCTTCCTGGTATCAAAGTCGCATGGTGGCAAATCTCGCGATCTCATCCACAAGGGCGGCGATTGCCTATGGTGGCGACGACCAGGAGCAGACTTTGGCCAGGCTGACTTCGGGGTTCCAGAGAACCACAATGGCTTAGCCAGCAAATCTCCGAAAAAATGATTATTGTGATGGGGACCGCACAACCAGTGAGGACGATCCGTTCAGGTATCAAGTATCAAGTATACCTCAGTATATGCATCTCATTTTAGCTTCAAGTTTAAGTAACGAAGAGAAGAATGGAGTGGGAGGAGGAAGTCATTGATATGGAAGATTTCAAGCAGAACTTATTAGGTCGAGAAAGTGTCGTTGAGTAGATTAGGCGCATGGGTTTCCAGTTATGTTTTTTTTGTCAGAAAATTGGATCACTCGTCTACGTATAATAACACAAGATATAGTGACCAATTCCTGAACGATATACGGCGCTAAATATATCTAAGGCTGTGTTTAAAACAAGTGTGAATGTCGTCAAAACAGGGAATGCCGAAAAGGCGGCAAAGATCAAAGAAGGATAGCTCTTTTGTAAAAAAAGAAATAGCATTGAAATAGCGTTGACTGAGTTATCGAGCTGGTATGGCGGCTTGCCGAGAATACTGGTTTGCCCTATTGGGGCCACAAAAGTGTTGAATTTGTTCCAAAGATCGACTTTCTATTAACCTCGGCATTGAATTATAAATCTGTTGTTCTCTTTTTTTACAGCAATCGCGAGGTTGTTATTCAGCACCATTTACTTCTTCACAAATATAACACACACAACACAACGGTAGCTGATGTTTCGGCAGTATCGCATTCTTCAGAGCCTGAAAGGGCACACTAATATGTATTTTACTAGGTCAAACGCTACAACAACGCAAACGGAAAGATGGAAATCTGAACAATAACTGCACGATCACCGGTTTCTCGAAAACCCACCGTTTTTCATTAGCCTTCCACCAAGGGAGAACAGCCGCTTAAAGTCGCGTATAGTTGGATACTGCACCACCCCACGTCAAAAAATCAGTTCTGAGATACGGGGCTAGATCACACGTTATCTCAGAGCATTCTTCCCTGCTATTCATTCTCGAATCTTTGGAATTTATCCAAAAAGCCTCGAGAAATTTGCGCGTTGGTGTTTTACTCTCCTGTGCGATGATAGCGACTTTTACATCAAAATCTTCTCCGCTGTTTTTGTATCGTATGCGTGCCTAGTGGCATGCCTTGTTTTGATTTTCGTTTGCCATCTACGTGTTCTTTTATGCGGATACATAAAAGTCTGCCCGTTTCGCCGATATATTCGTCTCCGAAAGTACTACAAGAAGTCGGGAATATCGTACCTGAACTCATGCATTCGCCATGTTTGCCGTAAGGGCAAATTACGCAATTTGGTGCTTCACATAGACGGTCATACAGGCGGTTACGAACTAACTGACGACTTAGAGTATCCGGTACTATTTTGACGATCGCTATCGATTTCTCTAGATCTGCCATTCTTAAGCATCACTTTATCGCTACACTTATTTCATCGCTAATGAAGGGCAAGATAAACGGGATTTCGCTTCGGTCAAACCCTTCGTTTTGAGGCGTGGCTCTCCTTATAAACTTTTCTCGCGAGGTTACTATTTCGTAGCCATTGGAAATGGCTATTTCCCGAGCCAAGTTGCGCGATTCTTCCTTTATTTCCCTATTTCTGCACACAGAGGTGGCTGTTCGAAACATGTTACTCACAAGTGTCCTCTTTGTGTGTGAAGGGTGGGAAGAAAGGAAACGAACGAGGATGTTCTTGTTACTTGGTTTTCGCTACCACTTGGTCATGTAAGCGCTAATTGATAGGTTTATTTGAACGTTTAAAAACGGAAACCAGTTTTTGAATAAATGTTGATAGTGGAAGATACCCAGCAGAAGGCGTGAAAGAAATCCCTATCTAGAACGACGTCCTGATTGCAGAAGACCCAAAACAGCTCCTTTCATCGCAAGCTTTATGTGCTTGGGAAAAAGCGTTCGGCGTTTAACAATTCTTCGGGATGCGCCATGAAATCGACTTTATTCGTAGCATCGTAGAGCTGATTGAAAGCGTCTGGCCTAAACGATGACTTGCGGTGGCCATATCGATAGGGGAAGCCACTGCTCTTATCCTTTCAAACAAGTTTGGTGTCATTTTGCTGACCCAGAGTAGATGTGGGTTGCCTGCGACGCGAATGGAACCAGTTACCACCTTTGTATTGAAGGGTGTCTCTAAATACTACGTTACACTCTGCGCATTAGTAAGGAACAAATGTCGAGCAGAAAATGAATATCGACAGTGAAAATATATGAAGATGCGTATCCATACTACATGATACGGCAATCACAATAAAAGGCAACGTTGACATTGAAACAATCCCAAGAAGTGTAGCACAACTTTAATCACTTACGGCAAACTCTATAATTTAAAATAGGTCGAGCCCATGAGTAGAGGAATAATTAGTGTAGAAGGTGGACTAAAGGTTTGCTAAGTTGCATATGCAGAGGATGGACACGTTAGGTTTTCCATCGTCTAACCTAAAAAGGTCGTTCATGAAATCATTAACGTTTCAGATTTTATCATAGAGTGCCTACTTGACCATCCATGTGAAATCGTGCAGATCCCAACCTTACCGCCATTTATTCCGCTTTCCTACAATCGACATTCAAATATATGGTCGGATTTATCTTGTCAGTTCAGCTACAACTTAACACTCTCATCCTCTGACTTCGTGTATACAAAGGATCACGATCAAACGTGAGCTTCTTTGGAATACCGAGTAACCGTGGTAAGGCACTGCCACCTCCTCATCACAGGCTTTCTCTTGTCTCTTTTGGGTTAGAGAGGCTGCCTTGGGACTAGAAATAAAAATTAACATACGATTGGGCTTAAATATGATAGTGCACATCTTCATCGTAATCTCAATTATTGAGTACCACTAGAACCTAAAAAATATCTGTCAGCAAATGGTTTTAGAAAAAGAAAAGGCTGAAAACAACAAGCGGAAATGTACCTTTACGCGTGTTAGTTTCGATTTACTTCATTCTTATTCTTAGCTTAACCGTTTTCATGGATAAATCATTCTCCTGCGAAAAATAAGAACCATTCCTTCCAAAAGAAAAAACCACTTTCCTATTTTTTTCATTTCACCAAATCATTACTTATTCTTGGAGATTTTTAAAATCTTGTAAAATTCTGCCATCATTTCAGTTGAGGTGTTTCGGTTTGCTTTGAGATGGTTTTCGTTGGGGGTTTTTTTTGTTCTGCCGAAGATATGAAATCCATTTGTGTTCGACGTTATCCTCAACTGCACATGACAATGATGGATTGGACTTGTCCGACCGACAAAGTCGGACAAACACCCTCGTTCGCTCCTAGGATATTTTTTTTCAGGATAAACATTTTTTTAGTCCTAAGAGGAATACAATAACAAATTTCAGCTCAAGTTGTTAGATTCTCTACATATCTGATAGCATGCTGAATGTAATATGATTTATTATTACATAAAATGAAACAATATGAAATATGAGTTTGGATAGAAAGCTATTCCAGATTCAGAATCGAGGATGCCTATCATTTCCATACGAAGAAGTTCCTTTTTCAGCAAAGCTCATTCCAAATCTATTGAGAAATTATTCGAGCTTTTACCCTTTTATTTTTTCAATGCCTTAAGGTAGGGGGCCTGTAGCCAATTGGATAAATGTGCCTAGAAATACACTCTTCATCACAGGTTGGATTCCACACCTCGTAGAGCTTTTACTCCTTAACATTTACAAAACGGCAGAATATTCGTCTGAGAACAAAGAATATTGGAGTCATTCTATAGTAAATGTTTAGATGAGCTAAGTGCGCATTCAATCACCGCTACGATACATAAATGGAGTCGCAAGCGAAAGCTTCAACGCTTTTATCTTTTACCTCTCAGGTTTCTAAAGAAATTTTCTTTTTATTCGTGCACGTGAGAATCCTTAAATAGAGAATTAGAGGCGGAAAATGATGTTATTGCAAGATTTTCGTCGCCCCCACCCGTTCGTTGGGATTCCGCCGACGAGCACGGCTTTCAAAGACCGCGACCGAGTTCGGCGGTGATGCTGAAGTTCGAATTCGAGTACCGCCTACTCGCCTGTTATTCTGTCGGCCGCTTCAGCTGTTGACGACATCGCCTTATTCAATCATGTTTAACACTAAAGCGGGTCTCCGAATTCCAATCAAATTCAAGATTTGACTTCAACTGAGCGAATTCCAATGGTGAATGCACTTTTGGAATGCTTTAAAAACGATTTCATTGTCTATAGGGAAATATTCCACTAATAGCCTGGAAGCAGTTTATTGCACCCAAGGCAGTGGTAATTTTCCGACCAAAAATATTGCTGTATCCCTAGTATCTTGAACTTTAATAACACTCATTGCTCAGTTGATGTATAAGAAGATTGTGTTAAGCCAATCAGCAGAAATTCGGTGAGATTTTCACTAAGACGAAACATTCTGGAATTTGTCATTCGGACCCCCGTCTTCGCAACTACTGTTCGTATCATGGTACCTCTTCCATTAAATCGTTTCCTCGTATTTATCGTTCACAATGATCTTCGAACTTTTGCTTGAGGATTTGGCAGCTGTTTGAGGATTGTCGTTTTCTTTATGCATCGTCGAATACTGGTCAAGTCGATTCTCCCTGAAGTGCTGCGACAGCGTTCCCACGTTCATTGGACGGGGTGAGCTGATCCTAGACAAGCTTAGCACCAATTTTCTATCGACGGAGGAAGAGTTGATGATTCTGGTATGTGGTGGAACCAGTAATGAATAGCTACCACTGCGTATCTGTCCCATAAGGCATTAGGCTACAAAAAAATTCTTAGGTTTTTCGCTTTTTTTGATTGATATCGTCTTTTGCCTAGCAGCTTTATTTCCTTCATATGATTGACCAGATTTTTTAAATTGTCCTTACATGCCTATATCAAACCAAACTCGTTTTAAGAATTTCCGAGCATCCGAAACGATGCGTATTCATTTCAATGCGTGGCTGCCCGAAACACTTTGCTAAAACATAGCTCGTAATCAATTTGCTTAGATGAGCTAGAAATCATTGAAGTCTATGACTTTTTTACTAACAAGATAAAAGCCTTCTTATTTTACTGCAAGGAAATCCTTACTTTTTTGGCAGCCGATTTCTTTCGTCGTTTCTTCATTGTCTTTCTCTATCGTGTTTCGACTAGCGGAGCGATTAAATAAGCATAATCTCATCCAGCAGGACGAGTTGATGTCTACCGCGTCCTCCCAACTTGAAAAGAAAATTTGATTTCTTTCTTTTGCTTTTTTTCGGAAACTTCAGTTTCGAACGAGTTCAGAACGAAAATAATACTTGAGAATTGCCATATATACATATATACGTACATATATATATATATATATATATATATATATATATATATATATATATATATATATGTAAATAAGCATGTACATATACGTGTATATATATACGCATTACATATGTGTACTTTTCAGCTTATAGAACAAGCTCTCCTCTGTGATTTTGTTAAGCTCTTAAGAACTGAAGTGCTTTAGATGTATAGAAATTATCAGCAGTCACCAGAAACCACCACACTTATGGGTATTTTAAACGAAATAGTCGTTTCTTTTTCAAGGAAGATAGTGGCTCTCGTCGTGTGTTGGTATTTGGAACCGCAACAGAACCGATCGATGTCAAAGGATCCACTAACTGTTCTACCGTGTATGCAAAAAAAGAAATCCGCAGTTACACCATTTAAAAGTTTTTAAAAAGTGACTTTCTATTAATATCGGCATTCATTAATATGATTTTGATAGAAGGAGCGTAGTGGTCGAAGGCTCCCTGTATTATGTACGCATCGTTGGCTCAATCCAGTACCAGTTGCAAACCAAGCCCTCTATTTCCCTGAGTCGGCAAATTGGCATTAACTTAATGTATTGGTAGACCTCTGCAAGTCATTGAATCGGCCAAATTTTCATTCAGTCATCTTCATAAATCACTGATAATGATTATCGCTTATCTATCTCCTCTTTATTCCATCCTTATTCTTTATAGGGAAGTATCACTTTGTTAGTATAATATTTATCCCACGTTTGTTAAAGCTTCCACGGATTTCGCTACCACTAGAGCCCTCAAAGAGTCTAACTGGCACGCAGGCTTCTCGGCCAGATATTAGGTGGATCGGAAATAAATGAGCGTTTTTAACTGTATTATTTAAAATTTCATAGTTGCTTCGAACAAAACTTTATTGATCAAAATAAAACTATTTAAATGCGCACATCTTTGCCAACGAAAAGAAAGTTCATTTATCCCGGTTGCTCAAAATTCTAAATTTTTGGAAGCGATGAATTCGTTGAAGGCATTTTTTGCTTTGTCGTTGTTGTTGAAGTATTTCTCACGCAGGAGGTTTTCAAGGTACTTGGAAGAATCGGTAGGGAGAGGTCTGACAAATATGCCGATGAGGAAAAGTTTCGTAGCCTAACTCTTTCAAGTTCTGCAGTGCTGGTTCCACAATGTGATTCTGGACGTTGTCGTGGGGAGGGATTGGTCCTTTTCTGCTGATTAATGCCTCTCGTTGCTATTGGAGTTTACGGTGCATTTCGTCGATTTATTGGCAGTACTTCATCGCCGTAATCGTTTCGCCCGGATCCAAAAAGCTGTGATGAATTAGGCCGGCTGCAGACCACCAAACAGTCACCATAACTTTCTTTTAGTGCAATTTCGGCTTTGGGAAGTGCTGTGGTGCCTGATCACAATCCATTCACTTAGCTGAACGCCGCCAATTGTCGTCCAGAATCCACCTCTCGTCGCACTTCATAATTCGATCAAGAAGAGGGTCGTTTTTTGTTGTGCGGAATAAGAACAGACGAGACTTCAAAACGGCGATTTTTTTTGATTATCATTCAACTCGTGCTTGACCCACTTGTGGAGTTTCTTTTGATTTTCCTGTGCGATTCAATTGAGTGGAAGTTGTTCCTGTGCTTATGCCAAGCTGTTCTAGAAGCACTCGAACAAGTTATTCGCGTGTTCCACTAGTGGCTTCATTTCGTGGTCGTCAAGTTCACTGCAACGTTCGCGGCCTTCCTTAACTTCGATGTTGAAGTCACTAGATCGGGATTTTCGGAGCCATGTTTGCACCGTTGATTCACGAACACTACCTTCACCCCAGACTTCATTAATGTGTTGTCCCGTCTCTGCTGCACTACGACCGAGTTTGAACCCATAGAAGAAAATGTGACTACAATTCGTTCTTAACATCTAAAACTGCAAAGCTCAAAATTGGCAAAAAAAATTATTTTCATAACAAAATATAAAAACATATTTAGAAAGAGCATGAAGTCGGCTTTCATTCATCTATAATGTTGCCAAGTACAAAAAATATTTTATTGAAAAAATGCGTCAAATCAATAAACATTTTTAAAACGCTCATTTATTTCTGAACCACCTAAGAGTTCGATGTCTTCGGCAGACCAAAATTCTAAAAACCCAAATATCTTCCCTTCACTGACTAGCTAACACGAGATTGTTACCAAACATTTGTTCGGCTATAATGTCGACGTCTTTGCCTCTTTGAAAGCCGATGATCCATGCCGATCATCCAATACGATGGTCCACAATCAAAACGCAAATTTTAATTGCATGAGGAAGAGTTTCATTAAACATGAACTATTTTCTTTTTTTACAACACTTCCATTTATTTAACAAAACCAGTGCCACAGAGTTTGCGTTGTTGAGGTGTCTATTTGTCTTAAGTCAAAAAAATCAGCCTTAGGTGCCAGACGAGGTTATGTGGGACAATATACCATTCTTCCCTTTGTTTTATCCTCTGCTTTCTGGAATTCACGCAAAAAACATCAATTGTTTTTCTTGCTGTTCTTTTAGATTCCTTTGTGAAGATAGTGAATTTCACTTCAAAGTCTTCTCGGCTGAACTTTTTTTTGTCCTTTGCATGCCTTATGGTGTACTTCTACTCCAACTTTTTTCGTAAACCTGCCTTCCGACTAACATCGTTGTGGGATTCTTGTTCTTTTTTTCGGAGAAGGATTTAGAAGGAACGCAAAAATGTCAGTTTTTTCAATTTACGAGAGTGTGTGGCGCAGCGGTCGGAGGAGCCCCCGCGACATACACATGGGATCGATCCCGCGCCCGTGGCTTGCAAAGCCTTCCATCCCTTCGGGTTCGGAAAATTGGCACCAGACTTGTCTGGGAGGATGGCAGCACCGGCTCGATACATCGGTAGGCCACCCTGAGTATTGTAAAGGCTAGATATGCATTCAATCGCCTCCAAACGATTCTTAATGAAGTCAAATCCATGGCGCATCTCTCAGGGATTGATCAACGCCAAAGAAACGTTATTCCTTTATCTTTGCACGATTACCGTGTATTGCTCAATTATTCTAATAAACAGTGCACAAAAACTGGACTAGTAACGACATGGCAGCTGTTTTCGTTGACAACGATGACAGCGAACAATTTTCATATTCATTTGGTGAATTGAATTTACGCAAGAATGACTAGGCAAAATATGAAAATTTGCAAACGAATTTGCATTCTTGCATGAGAATTTATTGTCCTTCGTGATTCTCTTGAAGAATTCGGCGACTTCGTTGGGAAAAAAGTCAGCCCTTCCTGATCCAACACTTCCCTACCTGCTAGACGACGTGACCATGCGTTTCAGATAGCGCTGCGCTACGTGTGACCTTGTCTTTCGGGCCATCTGCATTTTATAGATCTTCCCAAATGTTCTGCATTTTATGGGTCTTCCTAAATGCTCTCTCAACCCCTACCGACTACATGCGTTTCTATGATGCCACATCTTATGGTGAAATCAGGAAAACTATTACGGGAGACTCTTTCAAAACGTTCAATACATTGCTAATAACGCTCAGATTTAAGCACTGGCGTAGGATTAAAACTATGCCTAGGCTTAGTTTGATTTGTAAATGAGAAGAATTTAGTGTTTGATGTATAGCTGCTTTTTCTAAATAGTTTTCCGTGCCGTTGCCTATTGATTTCTGTTATAAGTTGCTATAATTCATGGATTTCGTGTACTCAGAACTACGCTTCCCTTTTGGTTGCTCTTTCTTTATTTCATTAAGACCATTCTTTACTCTTTTTTTTACAGTTTTCTAATCTCATCACAAATGTGATGAACATCAAAGATGAGTGATGATGACAGTATCGACTTCGATATCACGATTTCTGGATCGAGGTGTTTTTTTTGCTGGCTTTTTAATCAACGTACGTATTGAAATAAATGCGCGGGGTGGGGGAAGTGCTAAAATCAAAAAACGAGCAGCACTTTTTGCTATGCGCATTATACGGAACACATGTGGAGCGTTGTCTGTTAAATGTCAAGTGTTTCATACTATTTTATTGTGGGTGAACTTAGTAAATGGCAGTAACTTATTTTCACGCGAAAAGCAGTAGTAGGTTACCTTTGCATGTGGCAATGGAATGAAAGGAATGAAGCGAACGGTAATGGCTCATTGAACAAAACATGTTCAGCTGGAAATCCTTAAGGCCTTTTTTCGACATAAAAATATCCACCGCCTTTCAGAAATAAGAAAAAACTCAGAGATTGTTTCCCGATTAGTTTAAATGTCCACTTCAATCTTCTACCCTCTTTAGTCAATGTTTAGCATAATATTCACGTAATCGCGATGAATGTAAGTTTTGTCTTTCTCATTCGTTTCTTTAAGTTAGGGGATTAACCTGATTTAGGTTCTTGAAGAAATTTATAAAATTTATGATAAGCACCCAGCCTACTTTGCGATGCTACAAATAGGGGTTGAAAGCATGGCGCGTAGTTAAGTGATCAATGTAGAACAGACTATCCCTTTGTCATTTTAACCCGAAATGGAATAAGAATCGTTCAGAAAACTTTTTAGCTCTTGAGAAGTCTCGATTTTAAGGCAATCTTTTACTTTTCCAACACCGCCACCATTATCGCAAAAGCTGACATGGATGGACCGAGTGCATAGTCGGTACGTGCACAAATGTTCTTTTTTCGTGGAAATTCTATCGATTTTAAAGATTAAGATAAACGATGTGGATTTTGGTTCTCGTCGTCTTTTTTAAATGGGAGCACAGAGTATAATGGCTAGAGGTACCCTTCAATACACAAGCAATTGTTGGCTCGACGATTCGCTGAATTCGGCAGAATTTTACCAGACCTGTCTGGAAGATTGCAGATATTAGCCTGCTACATCGATAAGCCTCAACAATTTATCGTGTGCAACAAATATACATCTAGACACCTTAATAATACTATGAATGGAGTCGAATACATGCCGTACCACTAAGTGATTAATCAACTTCGAACATTTTGTCCTTTCTCCCTTTCTAAAATCTTTCATACAACTTTTCATATGAGCTAAGAACTTAAACATTAACCTTTGCTGTAGGCTGCAGTACTTAAAGAGCCCAGATTTTCTATGGGATTCACAGCATGCTCGCTTTTTTATCCTGTGGTACCTATTAGCCGATCTCGGAGCGATGAAGGGCATGGTTCGCCAGAGTCCCTGGATCAAACCAAATGTCTGTTTCAAAATAACTCTAACCACTGAACTAAATTCGCCTACGGAAACTAATGACTTGGAAATAAAAGAGGATTCTTATTCTTTTACAGTTGTTTTGTTTCGTACCAAGTTGTGGTAGACTAATAATTTCCCATTTTCTTTGCAAGCACGTACGAATACTGTTTATTCACAATTCTAGAGGATTCCACCTTCTTAGGGGCATGGGAATGTCATGTTGACTGTAATCTAGTCAGCCATATAGCTCCCTATCCCTAACAGAAAAATCACGGTACCGTTGAGCGTTCAAGTGCGTTGGAAATAAAACAGCTTCTTCACACATTCGCCGTTTTCTTTGAGTCTTCACGGGAGTATTCCACGTGGATGCCAACCTTACATAGGTGTTCCTGCGTGTCGGGTTGCGATGTACAACGGGGAGCATTCCTCTCCCCAGCAGAGTCTCCCATGCTGAGAAGAAGTCTGGCGTTTTCATCAGGAAGCCCAGCTAATAGTGAACAAATACCAGGATCTACCACCGTCCTGGTATCAAGCCAGTTGAATCTCCCTCTGATCCACAATGGCGGCGTCTGCCTGTAGTGGTTACGACCTGGGGCAGGCTTTGGCTAGACGGACCTTAGAACTCCAGGGAATCAAATGGCTTAACCAGCAAAAACTCCGAAAAAATATAAATTATGCTGGGGCCCGCACAACCAGTGAAGACGGGTCATCCAAGGATTCAGGTAACCAATATTGTTTCTAGAACATTAAGTGCGGAATCGTTATCAAATTTAACGATCGTTATGTTAACGCAATGTTTCTCCATTTTTTCAGGCTAGCGTTTTGTGCGCTTTGCGTGTTTGTGTTGTTCATCGTTGTCGGATTGGTTTTGTTATTCTCGAATCTTCATGAGAAGCCGTCCTCATCAGCTCTATTGCGTTAATCCATCGGCTACTGCCGTCGTTCACGTAGTCTGTCCGTGTTACACGTCAGTCAGCGAGTGTTGCATATGAAAATCGCATTCATGACAATGTTGTCGCGATCAAATCAACTCATTGTCACTTCATTTACAATCCATACTCTTATCTATTGATTAACACCGATCCTTTTTGGAATTTCATCTGAATTATTAAAGTGTTGAGTCCATTTATCTATTACTGTTTCCAAAAAGTCTATCATTCTGAAATCGCTGTTCTTTATTCCACTGACGATGTGATTTTTTCGCGTTATTGATTGATGTGTTGTAAATAAAGTTTTACTTTAGAAAGGGAAAGCTAGTATTTCCAAAAATGGGAAAGCAATTTTTTCGCGCTAATTCAAGAGGTTTCCCGAAGAGGAGGCTCGTAGAGCTCTCACTTTATTGCTAATAAAGCGCTGGAAAATGGGATTTAGTAGTAGAATAGGTTTTAGCTGGAATGCATGGGCGAGCAGATGATACTTAAAATCTCAAATAGACTTGTAAGTCACTTATTTTTCCGCGGCATAATCTAGCTCCTGCAATTTCTCCCATTCATCCCCGTTGAATTCCACTGGGTGAATAGGGTGAATAGTTAGAATGTCTTCGCATATTCATGAGACATAAAACTGTTGGAGTCCGAAAACAAGGCTTTTACCCTCATATGTACTTCCCACTTAGGTGATTACAGGTTTTTTAACCGAATCTGCCTTAAAGATAAGAGAAATAAATTATCCGCAGCTGAGTAATTGTTGAAGTATATGCCACGCATTCGACTTCTTTCAGCATCGCAGAGGTGGTTGAACGCATATTTTGACTTCACGTGACTTGCGGCAGTCTACTGAAGAATGAAGTTAGTGCTGCTACCTTCCCAGACAAATATATTGTCAATTTTCGGAGCTCAGAAGAGTGGAAGGCTCGGTGAGCCAGGGGACGTGTGTCGAACGGTGACGTCCTGTACATTGTGCGGTGGTAACAATCTGCTTATAGAGCAGACCACCCGGATAGGTATAGGATGATCTGGAATGTTAACGCATTGTCTTATGTACCTCAGACTGTTATTTTAAAGTGGTAGAGGCACGTCACCCATTCATCTAAAGTGTTCGCCGTTGGCTTTCACGTGTTCGACTCAGTAGAAGGCTCGTAGATAACGGCGAATGTGTGAAAAAGCTAATTCGCTTTCGAAGGTCTTGGGTTCATGGTCTTTCTTTAGAAGTTGCAGAAACATCTGGCCAATTAGAACTATCAAGTTGACATTTTCAGTCTGAAGATGGCGAAGTTCGTAGAAACGTCGGCTATTGCCAGTAAATACTATAATAACACTTTCTAGATTTGTTAAGCTAGCACGAAGTTGATAGAGATATTTGTTCCGCTAAGGTTCAACGTATCTGTCTTCGTCAGAGCCGATTATCCGATTTAATACCACAATCGGTAGTCTTCTCGATGTGGTGTCTTCATCGTCTGTTTGCGTCAGATCTTCTTCAGTGGAGCACCGCTCGAATGAGCTAGCATCTATTTAATGTCTAATCTATCTTTTTAATTAAAATTTGTTTTTCAACGGAAAATTCATGCTGGGGTAGTCTGAAGCTGAATACGAGGGCGTCGAAACGTTAGTCGAAAAAACATCTTCATCAAACTCGTGTTAGCTTGACAATACACGAAGGTATTGATTACAACTAGTAAGGTTAAATCACGGTCGTCTTGAAAAATGCTGTAATAACAATTTTGTGCCTGCTCATCAAGAAAACAATGACGTGTGAATTAATATGACTATATGTGCACGGACCTCTCATCGGTTTACCGCCTCATCGTGGCTAGGAGGTGTTCCTGGGTGTCAGGCTGCGATGTGCAACGGGTCCCCCTGGTCCCCCCTGGCAGGGTGTCCTAAGCTGAGAAGGAGTGCGACTTTTCCATTAGGAAGCCTTGCTAAGAGTAGACCAACACCAGGATCCACCACGGTCGCATGGTGGCAAATCTCTCTCTAATCCACAAGGGCTGCGACTGCCTGTTGTGGTGACGACCGGGGGCAGACTTTGGCCACGCTGTCTTCGGGATTTCAGGAAACGACAGTGGTTTAACCAGCAAATCTCCTCAGAAAAATGGTGATTGTGGGGCCCCCACAACCAGCGAGCACGAGCCGTTCAAGTATCAAGTAACTATTAAGTATGTGCACGGAACGTATAGGGAGAGCTGGGATCGTACAGAGAAAGTGCTCATTTTTGAGCACTTGCACTTCACTATAAATACTTGCTGATGTAGATTTTGGTCGACGTCTAATATCTGCTCACCATCTGCCCAAATGCCAAGTACTCCCATGATTAAATAAGCCGGTTCGAAATCTGCAACACGCAGAAGATCTGAGAATATAACAGTTCCATGATAACAACCTAGTGTAGTAGTTTCGACACTTAGTAATGTTTTTCTGCATTATGAAATGTTATTTGCATGGTTCGTATGATTATTATTAGTTGAATAAAAAACCAATCAATCGATTGGAAATTCCTTTCCGACGATAAAATGTGACTGGGCAGTCGATCGCCAGCTACACATATCTCGTTTCTCTTCAAGGTTTCCGTATTGCATCAAAGCGGGCTTGGGGGCAGTCGGTCATGGGTGGAGAATCTCACTTCATCAACGATGTGCTTGAACTCATAAAAATCCCTCTAACATAAACATCTTTTACTTGTTTTTGTAGTAATATTTCGGTTTATCTACTCGTTCCAACTTCATACATTGTGGCGATTCCAGTAGTTCCCATATTCGGTTCGTTGTCTTGCGTTCCTCATTTACGAAGTATTGCAATTTTAATGAGGGTTTGCTTCTCACTAGAAGTTTACGCTTTTCGTGGATGCCGGTGAATAATGTTTAAGACGATTCTGTCGGAATCGTGGGATTGCTCTCTCAGAGCGTTTCCAGGTCTTCACTACGAGAGGACGTCTTCGGCTTTTATGATCAAGAAAGAACTTTTTCAAGATAATTTTGGCACCATTTTGCCGACAGCGAGAAACGTCGGGTTGATCAGAGGTGTGTGGTAGAACAGGCGAACATACGTGTATCATTGAACGACATTTTTAACCTTTCCGCATCCCTCATCCTTTTCCTATGTTCTGTTTCTTTTTAAAAAAGTGCACTCATTTAGAAAAGCCCAGATAACAAAAGAAGTTCTCTGGTTGTTCAAGGATTCATGCATTCGTTGCTACAGGGCTCAGGATTACGTTGCGATACCCCACTAGTACCGGGCGCTGAAAGTTCCCGTATGGTTGAATTACTTCGCAGTACCCTGTATTTTTGGGAAAAAAAAACATCTTTGATAGTTGATTTCTTTCTAAAATTTAGACCGCTCGTGATTATGTTTAGAAATGCTGGTTTTGTAACCCTTGTATGTTTCGAGTGATGGGTTCAAAGTCATGGTTTTGGAAGAAATTCTGCTGAGTCACAAATCTTTCCCACTTTTTCTCAGAACGATAGTTCTTTGGATTCTTGGTGGATTTTAGTTGCTGTGCGACCTTGAAGCCCTGGGCGAAATTCGATGAAATGAATTTTTATTTACAACATTGGCCCAACATCCGTAGAAAATGAGAGTATTTTGTTTCAGCAGAAAAAAAAAGAGTGAGGAGAACGACAGTTTAAGTTCTAAAGAACGTTTAAAAAGGCTAAAATGTATGATCTATATTTTCTAAAATCAGCAAACATTTTTAGCGTGCATTTGGTGTTAAGTGTTCATTTCTATTGCATTAACCACTGATGCTAAACAAGAACGCCTTGACTAGCAGCGCGTTTACTTCTCTCTCGGGCTGAAAATATAGATGTACCCCTGAAAGGATCGTTTATGTGTGTTTTTTCTATCGGTAAGCATTTTTTCTCTGCTCTGCCACCTATTCCGTCATCCACGATGATGCGCACTGGTTTCAGTGCGTACGGTGCGAAAAATAATGCCTCGTCCAAATGCTAATCAGTATGATCATTGTTCATAACAAACTTTACAAGTCGGAATAATAAGCTTCAGAGTTGATGAATTTTTTCTTAGTAAATATGAGCCTCCTTATTCTACTTAAACGATTCCTCAATGGGTCGTTGGTTTTTGCTGCTACCGCGTATGCGTTGAGAATCTTCAAAACTAAACTCCGTTCTCATTGTTTTCTTAAGAAATTTGGCTTTTACTCAAATTCAAATTACATGGATGCCTTATGTTCTTTAAAACGCGACCCGTCCTCACATCTACCCTGCGGATCCGAGCACTTCTTGCATTCGATTGTTTTCTCGCATCCATCAACCACGAAGATGTTTGAACTTCTCACTATGGTGCGCTTGCTACTTGACGGGTGTTTTCTTTTTTATGTATCACTGAATTCCGGTCAAGTCAAGTCTCCCAGAAACCCTGCGAAGCCCGAACCACGGCTTTCCTAAGTGGATTAGGGAGGGAGTGGATAAACTTAAATCTTTGCACAATTTCACGAGATATTCCTGCTGTCGCACTTTCATTTTCTGCATCTTCTCATTTTCAGGGTGTTCTTTTCTTTTGTTTTAAGGTTTTCTTGCCCACAATTTTTCTTCGGAGAATGACTAACCTGGAATGAGAGAATGATTAGCAACATAAGAACAAAGCGAATTTTTTCACTATCTGCATTTTTTGGAAGTTTTTTTCACTTATGAAAACATTAACCTTTTCGACTACTTCACTTGTAATATTACATAATCGTGCGTGAAGCACTGTGCTTAGAAGTGCTGTGCAATACACACGTCAACCGTGATTCGATCTAACGCTTTTAGCTAAGCAACCCTTCAAGCTTTCGGAGTTCATAAATCGGTACCAGATCTATCTTGGAGGATAAAAACAGTGACTTCATTCTTCAATAAACGCTTACAAGGTATTTTATAGGCCAAATATGCATTCAATCATGCCCACGATATTACGAATGGAGCCGAATACATGGCGCATTGATCAGCTCCGTCTTTTCATTCATTATACCTTACGAGAATACTCTACTACACTCCTACAATAATTGTTTTTCTATTTTGCATTTTTTTCCACATTCTGTTCGTCATTTACTTCCGATGGGTAGGCTTTAATGTATCAGGTGAATCCCAGTTCCCAACTCTATTAATCTACTTTAATGGCCATAACTTTTCATTTCCCCTTTTGTTGTCTACCTAACTAATAAATCCCTGTGATCCACTAGATCTATTGAGAGTAATCCACGAGTCTTTACCAGCCTCACAAAACGTTTTTTTTGGATATCCGACCAGGATTCAGAGTGTCGGTTAAACCTAATATGGAGTTATCGGTCCTATAAATTATTTGAATGAATAATCAGCTTTTTCATAGAAACACGGAACGGTTGTTAGGTAACTGTTTTTCTCGTGATTGGCTCGGAATTAAGGTTTTAAAATGATACTGCTGCTTCAGCTTGAGTGAACTCTATGTCGAGTTGTTCTCCTCAGATCAACCCCGTTGACGGATGATCACTGATAACATCGTGAGAGTAAAAACATAGCTGAGAGTAAGGCAAAACAAGGACCTCGGTTAGTGTAGGGCATAGCACGTGAGCACACGGTAAGGCCAATCTTGGGTTCGAGGCCGAGCTAAAGTTCCGAGCTTTGCTCATATCTTGGCATCGTTTTGGTAGTATTTCACATAATGCCCTAGCGTTAAAAACGAATAGGAACTAAATAAACGTCATATAATGTGAGATTTCGTCATATTTTAGTTCCTGCTCTCTTGTCCAGTATGATCGCGAAACTAGGGCGTGGTCATTGGTCGGTGCATAGAAAGAATTATTCTTAGTTAATCTCAACGATGCTGAGATATGGCACTGGTAAATAGAAAACTAGCTGAGAGAAACGCACAGCAAGGACCTCAGTGGCGCAGTGTGTAATGCGCGAAACCCTGGAAAGTGGTTGCGGAAACCCCGTGGTTCGATCTGGTCCGAGTCCAAATTTGGTGAATATCTCAGCATCGTTGAGGTTGATTTCGGTTAATACCTCTACCATGAAAACTGTAGTAAGCAGTAAGTAGAAAAAGTAAAACGTTACTTTTAATGATGCTGTGGTATTTGCAAAACTCTGGACCGCAGGTGCCTATGGTGGGGAACGAACGCGCTATTGTTCTTTCCGGGGAGTAGCGCGCTCACCACCACACCATGCGGGTCCTTCGTTTCGCCCTGCCTCTCAGCTAGTTCTATTGATCTTTTGCCATCAGCAATCACCCGTCAGCGGGATTGAAAAAAATTAAAACGTTACTATTAATTAATATTTATATCGGTCGTCAAAGGCTTAAGTGTTTTTAGTTATTCTTCATTGTCATGTATCCGTTGTATACGCTGCGAGAGGATAAAGACGCAATGCCATAACAGTCACGTGTTGTTGTGTTAGATCTCACTGCGATCCCCCTCGGTAGTGGGAAAATTGGTTTTATACTTGCTTGTGAAAAAGCTCCCGCTCTAGTCGAAAATTCCAGCGAGTCTTTGAAGAGATAATTTTTCATAGCCCTAGCAAGGTTATCTCAATATTCCGGGAAGGATTCACCTCAGACATTCATTCAAAGACAACCGTAATGAAGACATTGTCCTCATGGATGACGGATACCAATTGGTCAAACAACTAGAAGAAGTGCTTGGATCGTAATGTGTGAAGCCGGTTCATAGAAATTAAAGTATAAAGTAAAATATAGTGACCTATTCAACAGATTAGCAAAGACGGGACGCAATCACCGGTCGATGCATGGGAAACATGATATGATAAGAGGTACAAAATATGATAGCTGATTGTGATTCCTACAAATCTATTGTGCCAGTGTTGCCAAGAAGCCTCCAATTCTTCTACTGGCACTAGGAACATAGCATTTTTGGCTACATTTAATGGCTGCTGTTATCTTTCACGACTGCTGAGGACTTCTAGAAATGATTCCAACAATCTGAGAAAGATTTCGCTGTGTTGCTGGAATAGATCATTCTAAAATAAACCTACTGAATAGATTAGACGAGAGGTTCACACATTAGTAATTCCTTTATTTCCCACTGCTTCTATTCTCACTTCCGATTTTCGCTAACTTGTTTTGATCGAGAGAATCCTAAATAGTTAATAAAAATCTTATCAACTTTTCCGGTAATCGTTGGAATCAATCGATAGGGTCCCCGGCTTCGATCTGTTGAAGGTGTTGTCGTTTTTCTTCGCACCATTTTCAATTGTTAACTGAAGTCACGATACAGTGCCTCTACACCACTGGGATTTCTTACTTATTTACCTACACGGGTATTTGAATGATTCCGTCTTCATACGTCGAAAACAATCGTGAAGTTATCAGGATTGGAGAAATCACATGTAATTTGCTGACTGCGCAACAATTTCTTTCTGTGGAGTTTCGAAAACTGTTCTATTCTCCACGTCGTCATCACTTGTCAGCCTATGACTTTGTTGTTGCCAGGGCGGCTGGGTTTTGAAATGTCGAACTCATTGCAGGCATATTAGCAGAAGAACATCCGCTGTGAAACCCAAATGACACCTAGTAACACCAACCATCCACGACTATGCTAGAAAAAATTAAAACGATTGCTTGGTAATCCTCTAAGTACTTATGCACTGTGAATCTCCCACAAGTAGGTCATCTCAGGCCCATGAGTTGAAATGTTTGCCTGCATGTTATGAATTGAGCACTAAACGCTAAACAGAAGCGTTCATGTATTTCCTAAATCATTCAGACGAATTCAGGTTTTGGTCTGTGCTACATGGGATTGATTATCTTATTAATCACCTGTACCATTTGTAATCGCCACCATTAGTGAGCATTTCGCCCTTTCCAGCTCAAAACGGTTTTGGGTCTACATGAAGTCCCTATCGAGATAACGTACCTTCCGAATGCACATCCCGCCTTTGCATTTTTTTCATGGATAGAAAAAAGGATAAAGCTCTCGGCGTTGATCAATCCCCTGAGGGATGCGCCATGCATTCGACTTCACAAAGCATCGTTGGAGGTGACTGAAGTGATTGAATGCATATCTGGTCTTTACAATGACTCGCGGTGGCCTACAGATGTATCGAGCCAGTGCTGCTATCCTCTCAGATAGGTCTGGTACAAATTTGCCGACCCCGGAGGGATGGAGGGCTTGGTGGGCTATGGGCGCGGGGATCGATTCCACGTGTGTGTCACAGTGGCGCCTCCAACCACTACGCCACACACTCCCTTGTATTTTTTCATGGCAACTGGACTTCAACACGAAACCGAAACTGCTAGTGCTATAGGTGCAAATCAAAGAATTTCTTCAGAGTATACGTTGAAGGTAGAGAAAGAATCACGGAAACATCGAAAAAATTTAAGAATAGAGCCTAATTTTCCAAAAAATTCGATCTTAACAACTCGTGCTTAGCTGTGTTTTTCGTTTCAGTTAGTCTCCATTGAATTTCATTTGGTTAGCGTACTGATTTCGTCTTGATCTCTCAGAATAAATAGTGGAGAGATGCCACACAAAGCTTAAGCGATTTCTTTACCGGCTACTTTAGTCCAACATTTTTTTTGGCTTCTAATTTTCTGCATGAGCCGACGTCATTGTGGATCCCAAAGCGTCCTGTATTCTGTTCGTTTTTGAAGAGCCCTGTTACACAAAGGTCTTTGGGTTTCGTATGGGTTCGGTTGCTATTTGGGGATATTTGAATTTCTAATGAATGTCGTTGAATGCTGGTCAAGAGGCTTTTCCCTAAAATTGTGGAGTAGCTGTGCTAGCCCAACACCGGAGAGATGGGGTGCTTCGTGAGCTCGATGCTGAGTCGAACCAGTCCCTTCCACGTAACACTTGTCATCACTACCGCTGCGCTGCTTTGTTTCTTGTCGTGTTTTTTTAAAGCCATAGTTTAGTGTTTTCAAGTGCTTTGCAGGCAATTTTATAACATTTAAACTCATTTCTAACTTGTTATGAGTCAACTTTTCCTACATTTTTCCTTTATTTGCTATTTTGCATCTCTTTTCTGATCACTGGTTGAACCTAACCATTCCGACTGATTTCATCTAACAATTCCACTCAGAATTCATTTGTTATAATTTCTAAATTTCAAAAAATACTTTGAGGTTCAACTAATTAGTAGCGAAAAGTACAGCAATGAAAACAATGGAAGAAATTTAAGTGTGCAAAAAATATACAATGTTTGGACTTTTGTTAACTTTTCCAAAAACTACTACAACAAGAATGCAACACTCCGAACCTCAGTTGGGACTTCGAACCAGCGATTAGCCTTGCCTGGGGTTCAACTGCTATCCACTACACCACCACTTGACGGATGATTACTGATAGCACTGATACAGTAGAAAACAGGCCCAGCGGATGCCAAAACAAGGAGCTGGGTTGGTGCGATGGATACCACTTGTGCCCCTGGCGTGGGTAATCGCCACTTCAAAGACCAACTAAGGCTCAGAGTTTTGTTCATGTATCAGCGCTTATCTCGGGATGCTTGTGGTTCTAGTTCGCATCGTAGCCTGCAGTGAAAAAAAGTAAGGGTTAAGACGATGTGCTTTCCGAAGACCGTCAAAACTCACTCTTTTCTTACTTCCTTTCGACCATCATGTTTTGCTGCAATTTCATTTCCAAACATATTTCTTTGTCCTAGATTGTGCTCTCTTGATTCACTTACCTATAATCTAACAAAACGTCGAGCAACCTTTCAGCTCCCGTTCCGTTATGTAAAAAAAAACACATTACATTTCTCGTACGTTAACATTTTAATGCTTTTCTTACTATTAGGGTTGTCACAACTAGCCTTTCCATTAAATATGCTCACCCTTAGCCGAGAATCGTCACGTATAAATGGTGGGCTCTTTTTCAGCTTGGCTTACGATGCTGTAGAGATGTTCGGTCCAATATCCGTCGCACTTCTCCATCCAAGAACAAGTTCACAGCTTTAATCATTAAATGAATATGTATTTTTCGTCATACGACTCTACTCATTCGCCTTCATTAAGCATCGTGCGGATCTCAAAGCTCTCTTATTTGCTTTCACGCCACCATTACTTAGGAAATTCTTTTCGCTTTGCTTGAAGGTTCGACGGTCGATTTAGGTCTTTTTCTTCTTCGTGCATGTAGTTGAGCGCTGAAGGAGTTGATTCTAACTATAGTCCTGAGAAAGATCTCTTTGAACGTTCTCAGGTTTTTGCTGTTCAAGACTAGTAAGTTGCTGCAGAACTGGATATAATGCTCAAGTAAACTTTTTGATCCACAGTTTAACAACAGAATGTAGCAACCAAGCGTAAATACTCGCACTCATTGTCCAATAAATCTTGTCATGTTTGCAGCTGAAGAGAATTTTTTCATCTCTTTAAGACTAGTTGGAATATGAACCAAAGTAGGCATTTACTGTGAAATCGACGTCACCATGGTTTCTAAAATATATCTTCTGTCGAGCATTATTTTACCGGTAGAAAGGAGTGACAGCGAGACGGTGCCAGATTCAATGACGAAGGAGCGGAGCACATGCCTTTCGAATCTTTTTCTGTATGCGTGCATGAGCTTATTTCTAGAACATGGCCAAGTTTCATCGTTCGTTAATGAGTTCGTTCGACATCATAACGATTGACGTCTAGCCTCCAACTAGTTGTTTGCAAATTGATAATTACTGGTACGCTTTTGAGTAATATGGCTCAGCGCTCTACTCTTGGTCCTCTTAGCCATGCAAGCAGCAAAACACCTTGAGCATTGGCTGGATTTTTCTAGAGTTGTATTTGCTCGTGAGCGTGATAAAAAATCTGTTATCCATAGTGATTCAAGCAATTACTCGATTGGTCACCAACTTAGTCCATCAGCTCATTCATCGTTTTTTCCTTTTTAGCGAGAAAATACAAATAGGTTTTCGAGCTTCTACAGCCTACACATACTGATGGCATAGAAGAACAGAAAAATTTTCTGGAATCCAACCCAGCAAGGTGTCCACTCCATTACTGATCATAGAGACCTGGTTTAATTTTTTTCTAGCAATGATTCTACACGCATAGGTCTAAGACATCGTCGCTGGAAACTGAGTCCTGGCAATGGGTCTCTTCATTCGAAATTTGTTAGAGATTGGTGTAGAAGAGCAAGTTGTGACGAATATATCACGCTTCTCAGATCATAACTAACGGCAAGAAGTAGAATTTACTCAATAAATGGTCTTATTTAAACCTAACGTATCCATGACGTGTGGCGCAGTGGTCGGAGGCACCCTGCAACACAGATATGATCGATCCTTGCGCCCAAGGCCCATCAATTCTTCTATCCCTCGGGGCCAGCAAATTGCTACCAGACTTGTCTGAGAGGATACGAACACTGCCTCGATACATTGGAAGGCCACTGGGAGTCATTGTAAAGGGCAGATATGAATGCATGGCGCACCCTCAGGGGATTGATCAACGCCGAAAGCTTTATCCTTTATCTTTTTATTCATCGAACTCGAATTCACCAACATGAGGAAATCATAGTGAACACAAGTTTTTTTCCAAGCATCTTACCACATGGAATTCTTGTGAGAACAGTATTCTTCCCATACACTCTTTACTCTGCAATGCTACGAATGGAGTCAATTCATGGCGTATCCCCCAAAAAGGCCGATCAGAACTGCGCGCATTGTTTCAGTTCTTTATTCGTCACCGTACTCACACTTTCGTCAACGGATGTATCTGAATGTAAACGAATCATATTTTGCATATGAATTCGTGCAAAAAGTATAATCAAGGAGGTTAGTCGGGTCGGAAATATTAGCAAACGGGAGGTATATCGTTGTCTATGACAAATATAAAGTACAAAGGGAGACGTGCTGTCGTTTCTGATAGACAAGCTTCATGTTTACTCGCAGAAATATTGTAAGCCGGTTGTCTTTTCACTAAAATATCTTTCACCGTACTAAAAATTAGGTGATCTTTGTGCCATGAGTGGGGTACGGAAGTGATAAACGAAGAATGGAAGAGACCTAACTCGCTGACCGGTTTGACCGATCGGAGTATTCAGTGATTAACAAGATTGTAAGTAACAGAGTGATGGAGATAAAAGGTGATTATGGTATTGGTAGAAGGACTTACCAAAGAGTTTTCTGCATGAACGAAAAAACACTTGGGTTTTTTGGCGGAGATATTTTTGGAGGAGATATTTCGGCTGTATCCTGTTTGCTTGAAGAGTAGTTCATACATCACGGCTGTCAAAGGCTGTTTGTCTGTACAGGCAGCATTTCGCCAATCTATAATCATTCAATAATCTGCTATTGGCCCAAATACACTTGCGTATCGTTCGAGATTAAATTTTTCTTTTGTTCTTTCTTGAACAGTAGTTTCACTTTCTTTTTTAGTTTGGTTAGGTACTGCATTTTCTATTCAGTCCTAATTCCCCACGAAATTCTTTGCACCAAAAAAGTAGTTTCCGTCGTGCTTCCCACTCTCTGTGTGTACTGCACTTCTGTAGCCTACAAATCTACCGACAAGTCTATCTGTGGCCTCTAATCGCAGATATGTGCTGATTTCAGGAAAACAGTGAAATGCACAATAGAGCTGTGAAATCCGCTCTATTATCCTATTGTTCTTCCACTATCTAATTCTCTCGCTCTCTTCCTTTGCTCTCTTGTTCCCTCACTTTCTAACTTGCTTACTCTTTCACCATCTCATCCGCTCTCTCACCCTCTCGCGCTTTTGGACCCACCTCCGTTCACTCTTTCACTCTCTCTCTCTCTCTCTCTCTCTCTCTCTCCTTGCCTTGCTTGTTGTTCTTCTTTCCCTTTTCACTTAGCGAAAATGAAATCAAGGATCACTAGTTCTGTTCATCTTTGTGGATCTCTATAAAAGGCCATTCAAAAAGCTTTCTTTCCAGCTTTTGTTATTTCACTTATAAATGCTTGGGAAAATGGCACAGTAGATTAAGGTATTTTCTCCTCATTTTTATCCTGAAGGAAACCACATAGGCTTACGTGTATCACAGAGGAATCAAATTATTAAAGATAATGAGACAATTTTTGTTAAATTTACGAAAATCTATATTAGAGCCAAGTTCGACACCACGGCAATAACAATGTCACGGCAAACTGATTTCATGGTAGAATAAGGTGAGCTCCTTCCTCACGAAAGCCAGTAAAAAATAAAGGCTATTGTAAAAAAAAGTGCGACTGATTCCACCGGTAGAGTCACTCCAGGGAACTGTTTGACGTTTCCATTCAGTAAACCAGTAAGAGGTAAACTTATGCCACGGAGCATGTTAGGCTTTACAGTTGCTACTTTCTCACGAAGAACAGGGAAAATACACAGGTGGTTACTTGGACAGTCCACCTTCACCATTAGTGTGTATGCCAACACGTTTTCCATTAATAACACTTAACATTTAACATTAACATTTCGAAATTATCTATTTACAAAACCACAATCTAAACCGTTTTCTATTTACCACTATGCCTCCTAATCATCTAGCCATTTGTCAGCGTTTCAACAGCAACATTAACATTTTCCATATAGTAGCAAAAACAGGGAAATAACGGAAAGTATATAGAAAATGCAATGGCTTTTATGTTCCCCGAGCTGGCTGTCCCTACTGGATAACTCTGATACGAAACAGGACTAATATTGGTGTTCGCTTGAGTCACTGGATGACTAACAGACCAACTTCTTATGCAACGGCTATGTTGACGGTTTTTCTTTTGAATAAAAGTTGAGGATATTATAGTCGAACCAAAGGAAGGACTATATCACCAAAAAAGATGAACGATTTGGCATTGATTAATTCTTTATGGATGCACTGCGCATTCGAAATCATTCGTAGAGTAGTGGAGACAAATTAATGCATATTTGGCCGGTGAAATGACTTTTTCTGACCAGTCTTTGTACAAAGTCACTGTTTTTATCTTGCCAAACAAGTCTGGTACCAATTTTCTGAACCCAAAGAGAGGGACGGCCTAGTTTTCCTGGAGAACGGCGCTGAACTAATGATTACATGTGTAAACACCACACTTCTAAGCAATGCGCTACACGCACCCCATTGGTACAACGTGCTTCATTGTTACGCCAAAATTGAAGAACAATGTCGTAGTTAAAAGTCGACGTAAGATTAAGATTTAAGTAAATAACGCCAGTTGGACCTTCATATTTGCTCACACGAGGTGTATGATTAGGATAGAATATGTAAACATGGGACACAACGGTGTTTTTCCCATTCACTGAAAACTCAGCTAAACGAAAAAAAAGAGACACTAGAAATTTTAGAGGAGGAAAAAAGAAATAAAGCTGAAATTACTAAACAGATATAAAGAAAAGAGAATAGAACTAGCTATGAACAGGTTGCTTGTTTGCTCTAACTTACTATGAAGACATAGAGATGGCCTATGACCTAACTTCGTCTCCTAAGCTCTCATTGTGCACTAGTGAATAGCAAGTATTTCTACACATAATTTATCAACAGTTAAGAAAGTCGGAGCAATTTCAATGTGGTCTTACCATTATTGTTTGTGAGAAATAAGGAAGAGGTGAGGCAGTTTTATGCCGGAGGGGGGAAAAAGTCATCTGTATCGCTTGCCGTTTCCTCTCCTATCTGGCGACACAGTTTGGTATCATTAAAATGTCTCAGGCTGATAACACTGTGGTAGCGAAGCACGTAATCACGAGCATGATGCTAGTTTGATTTCGCTTTGGGCCAACAAAGCCTCTCATCGCTTCGTGGTCGAGAAATTGGTACCCGACTTGTCCGGGAAAAAACCACTCTCTGCAATCCAACTGGGAACGCTCCAACCCAGCTATCTCAGGACTCCAGGGAGAATTGCTCGACCAGCATTCTACAACACTCAAAATGAAACGAAAAACCTCAAGCAGCAACCGAAGCCACACTTGAAATTGGAAGATCTTCGTGGATGATGGGTGCGAGGAAACGAACTGAATGTGGGAAGTGTTGGTATCCTCACAGTAGAAGTGAAGAAGGGTAAAAAAAATATCTCATCGTTAGCGTTCTCCTTCTTTAGAGCTTCTTCGTTGTATTCGCTTATTCAGAGGATCGACAGCATCATATTTTGGAATGAGACATTATTTTCACTGTCTTCGGCTATAAAGTAGCCATATCGGGTTCTGCTGTGACGTAGCCATTTATTTCCTGTGAAGAGCTTTGGTATGGATATATTGCATTCCTTCCGAGCTTGCCTTAGGAGCAAAATTTGGAAAACAGAAGCAGTCCTAAGTAGCGATGAAGCAATCAAGTGCTTAGGGAGGTGAATGAGAAGAGAAAAAATAGAAATAAAAAGTAGAGATTTATGAAGATGTCCGCTTTGTGACATTCGAGAATCAGCACACTCATGTAGCAATCATTTTGTTACCGATTAGCAAAACTGAATAAGTCAGTAGCTTAACAACTTTAGTGGAACCCATATCATTGCTGACAACTATGAAGAGGGGAGTAAAATGCTCTTAAACAGTTAAAAAATCAAAAAAGCGTGGAGCAAATGAAAATGAAAAGGAGGAAATCGAAGAGGTTGAAATTTTCAGAAAAGATTGCTTTTAAAAAAGTGCTTAACAATGTCTCCATGTTTGGAAGAGCTTGCAACCTCAACTTAGTGGACAAGTATTTAATCGTTTCTGTTAAGAGTTTGTTAGAATTCAATATTTTATCTTGATTTTGAGCGTCATTAGCATAGTGGTTATGGGTACTCTGTAATGCACTCTGAATCAGTAAAAGGTTCAGTTCCGCGCCCCGGGCTCACAAAGATTTCCATCCCCTCTGGTCAGTAAGATGGAACCCTGACTTCTCTGGTAGAATAAAGGTGCTAACTTCATACACCGTTATACTCCAACAAGTCGTTGTATAGGTTACAGTAACCTCCACCATGGTACGAATGCAGCCAAATGCACCTGGATACCTATGCCTCTTATGCCTTTGCTTTTCAGCTTGATTCTAAAACAGTTTGCCTTTTAACGTGGGTTGTTATTTTTTTCGTGCCAGATATTCAGATGGAGCGAAGGGCGAGGACGTGAAACTGAAAAGTCATATCAACACCTTCATATTTTTTAAGAACCAGTTTTCATATGATCTCGGTACAACTAATCAATATTCGCATATTTGATAGTATTGGCAGTAACTAACACTTTTATATTTTCGTTTTTATCCTTGGTCTTCTTATAAATGCAGTGTGAGAAGGACGGAAAGATTTTTTTCTGCTCCAGATTGGGCCCATTAGAATTACTCCCTAAATGGTTTTTTCCTCTGCGTAGTCTGAATATTGGCAGGTTTAAAGCTAAAGAGCGAGATGTACTCGGAAAAAAGCACTTTAGAATTTTAGATTCCAGACCAGCTCCACTTCTTTCATAGTGTCCTTAATTTTTCCTAAAGTTCTACTCCTAGCCATTCAAACGACTTGTCTCAATGCAAATCGCCCATTTTTTCCATGGTTTTTTTGAATTGGATGTATTAAAATTTTGCCTTGAATCTGCTAAAAAGTACTTCACTTGTAATAACTTTCTTCGCCTTTTTTCTTTGTCTTAATTCCCACTGTTTTCAAATTGTGCGCAACGGCTTCCCTCTAACACAAGTACTCCATTTTTTTCACAGTTTCTTTCCCTTTTTTTCTCTGTTCATCTTGATCCGAAATTTATTCCTAGTGCTCCGTGTTCCTACGAATAAGTTGAACCGTTTTTGTCAAATTTTGAAGGTCAACTAACCAGAGTGGAACAAGTGCGCGATTTTTTTTTATGAGCTTCCCAGATTCCGAGACCCGGTAGAGCGCGGTGACTACAGGTGTTCTGGAAACACGCATGGTCTGCCGCTGGTTCGAACCCGCGCCTCGTACTTAGCACACCTTCTATCAATTCGGGTTCAGAAAATTATTACGAGACCTCTGTAGGAGAATTAACAGAAAAGAAAAGACATAGCGACTTGAGAAATCGGTAGGCCACTGGAAGTCATTGTATAGTCCAAATATTCGACCACCACTAGAATGCTTGATGAAGTCGAAAGCGTGCCCTTAAGAAACTGACTAATTCCGAACGCTTTATATTTTCCCTTTACTGAAAACCCTTTTTTCCTCTACTACTTGCATGGTCTTCACTGGCAATGTTAAGAGGACCGAATGGAGGTCTCAACTATTTTTGCAAATACCCAGCTCGACCAAGCTTTTTTAGACAGAAATTGAAATTTTTATTACCTTGATTGACCTTTGGGCAAAGGTGGAGCTCTGTTTTGTGAAATATGACATATTCGATAATGTTTCGTAGCTAGAACTAGAATGTTTATAGCAAGGATGCAGGAGGTTACTGGCTCATGGGGCAATAAAATATCAAATCAAAACTGCTTGATAAATTCATGGTGACGCTCTCAAGCAGCACATTTTTTCGTATCAGGACCATTAAAGGGACTAACGCTGTGCTTTTTGTTCCGTACACTGAAGAACTCACAGTACGATTATGTTCGATTATGTTCTTTCGGACAGTTTCGAAAATAGTGCTTCCTGCGAAGATCTTTCTATCTCAACTACAACTCACACTTCACAAAGGCACTCTTCTCGATGAGTTCAAGGTATTTGCTTATTCGATGTCTCTAGAGAGTGCTATGATTTGCCCATGTCACAATCTAGTTGTGCTATAAATTGATAGTTAGTCTAAAAGTGAGCTATCACTGGACGTCCCACACTCTGCCCACCACATAGTTTGTCATTCGCACCCAGCAGACCTGGCGAAATATTAAATGGTGACGTGAACTGGTCCCACTAAAAGTAATACGTTCATATTTCAATGTCGCATTATTAGGAGATATTTGTTTTTTTCATAACCATCCTGTGCACAAAATAACTCGAAGTTCGCTGGAGCTACAACATAGTCGAACTCCCATAAATTTGGTTCATGGTTGTGAATTGAAATAGATGAGGGTTAGTAGCCGTGCAATTTAGAATGGTGGTGAAGGGAAGTTGCTGAGCAATTGAGAGCGATGTAGGAAACCAAGCAATTGAGAGATGCAAGCAGACATAGGAAGCTAGTTTGAATGGCCTGACAACTTGTATGACCGAAATCGTAGTGAGAAAACACGAAAACCTCCCCATTGCCACAAGAGAAAAAATGGCACATCACACACCCAGCAATCTAAAGGTTCAATGAATTTTTCAGTAACCACACTCTTTCGTGCACTCCAAAAACTACTTGCTAGGAACGTCTCAAACAATTGAGTGAGTACCGAGAATGTCTGCAGAGGATTCAAAATCTCCGAAAGACTAGAATTTTGCGATGAAGGATTAAACAAGGATGTCTCTGATTGGTAGAATGTTGAGGTTATAGTCGGTCTGCAAGCTTAATATGAGCTGTGATAGGCATATTTCACTTTCATGTGAAAAAAAAGAAAAAAAGTGGGAAAAAATATTAAAAGTGAAAAAACCTATTTTCGAGGTATTGAATGTTCTACTGGTTATGTTAGAAGCCCAAAAAGGGTCGACTCTAAATGCTTATGAGAAATTTCGCTTCACTATCGTAATCGAGAACAATGAAGAAAACATGGCGAATAGGAGAAAGAAACTGCAAATGATTCTTATGGCGTTCCCAGTTTCACTCTTTCCGCATAAAAAAGGTTTGAAAATTTTACTATCACACTATGCTCTTCACGGCTGGAACTTCAGGGCTTGGATGCTCATCAATGAGATGAATATTTGCTGAGCACGATTTTCCTTGGAAACTCGCTACAGCAGTTGTAGATCGTTTCCAGGTTGTCGTCACTGGCATTGGCCACTCTTCTGGATTAGATGGAAATTTGCTGTCCTTCGTTCTAAGGAAACAGCTATTTTTGTGGTTGCCATGAATCCTCAGAGTAGTCGAGCATTTTACAGGCTTGAGAAATTTTGAGTCAGTTAATCGTTAAGACGTTTCTCAGATTGGTTTATATCTTTCTATGCATGTACTTCTATTTGTAAAGGCAAACGTAGATGTACTAATATGCATGCAGATCCTATCTTGTTTGCCGATTATGCCAATACACTTCAATCACTTAGCCCAGAAGTATGTGGTGGTAGTAGTTATGTTCTACAAACCACATCTAGTCCTACACAATCCAACATATTAGTGAAGAGAACGTCGAGCTCTCAACAGCACTACAATAAAAATTTTTTATTGGTTAGGGAAAACAAAAATTGATCGCCGTGTGGAATTGGTGTGGTTGTCTTCACATTCTCCTCGAACCTGGTTTACGGAGTTCTTGTGGTGCGCAAAGGGGAGAAAAGGCGATTACTGGTGCGCTCTCTAATGGGTCCATGAACGCGTGAAAATCCGATGATGTCTGTGCTAGTTATTTACTTAAACTGCTTTTTTCCTCATAAATTTTGCTGGCGAAACATACCAGACTCCACTCTTAGTTTGGCTAACGCCGTCCACATAGGTGTTCAAGTTCGTATGCGTGTATTTCTTCAACTCTACATTTCACATTGTTTATATCCCAGAACTTGTTCCACATATTCATAAGCTCAAGCAAAGCTGTTGCAAACTTTGCCGTGGCTGATGTTTCGTCACCTTTGCCTTCTTCCTGTTCCATTTGAGCGGTGTTCCATTCCAGTGAATTCGACTCAGTACGGCTACGACGAAGCACCACGAAGGAATGAACGGCTAAGGGCAATGTATTCAATTCAGTGTGGTTCTAAAAATCGCAAAAGTATTGACTGATTATGCCAAGGTGGAACGAAAGCCGCTTTTTTAAAAACAAAATTCCGTTCAGTTTTTTGCCTGCCATTCATCATTCACGAAACACTTCGAACATGCGTGTGGGTTCAGCTGCCACATCAGTACTTTTCCTTCTTCGTGAATGTCGTTAACTATTAGTGGAGTAGATTTCCACTGGAGACCTGTGAAGCTGTACTACAGCACTGCTAGGTCTTCACTACCATCAGTATCCAGCATTGCTAATCAGGCAGAACTTGTTCGAGACATGTGTGGTACCCACTTGCCAATTCGTAAAGAATGGGAAACTCTATTGGCACGCTGTGAGGTGAAACTATCAACTATGCTTTTTTTCTAACCACTGCATCTTCGCTGGCGCCTGGTACAGCTAGTATAGCAAAAATAAGAGCTTTTGATCAATTTTCTGCTTGTTCTTCTGTTAAAGTACTTGTTTCCCTCGTTTACAAAGCGATGACTCGCTGAAGTCATTGTGTAGACAATCGATGCAAATACGGTGCTGTTTCTTCCAAATTGGAAAATCTTGTTTTTTTAAACATGACTTGACATCACATACACCACATTATGCAGGTTTCAGCACTTCTTGTCTTTGATTCGTTTCTTTGCGTCCACCATCCACAAATGGCTTGGAATTCTTGTGCGCAGCTTCGTCTGCTGCCTAAACATTTCTCGTCAGGAATGTGGTTAAATACTGGTTAAGTCAGTAGTCAGAAATCCCAAGTTCGCCATGCTAAGATGTTCGCATTTTGATTAGAAAGATTGGGCTTGCCCCATACAATGAGGGCTGAGGCCTCGATGAGTACGAGGCGGGGGTCGAACCAGGGCTTCGGTGGGTTGGCCCCCTATGCATAATGGACGTGATCACTAGTACCGCGCTACCCGTTCCTTAGCTCATCTAGCCCAGATGATATTTAAGATTCTATTTCCAACGTAACCATTTTATTATCATCTACTAAATAGCAGTACTAATTTCGTAATTCACCAGCTGAATCAAACAAGTAGCATCTGCAGACTCCATTCGCACCAGTTACGCATCCAACATGTTGTTCTCTGCCCCCCTCTCCCTTTGAAATCCCATTGGGCGTCATTTTTCGCATGAAACCTATCTTTTCATAGTTTTTTCACTGGAGCTTGCTTGTCTATGAGCAGTTCTCTCGCTTCTTTGACAAGGTTTGAGCATACCCATAGTAGCATCGGGATTTCATGTAGTAGAATGACTTGATTATGTATCAAGCTTGTAGTCGTCGCGCATAGTTAATGTGTACACAGATGCATACGTTTGAATGTGAAGAGCTTCAAGTGCATATGTTTATGCAGAAACCCGTCACTCATCTTCTGAGCCCACCTAAATCTCAGATCAAGTTCATGGTCGCTTTTGGACCTCGTTCAGCTCTGCATCTTCCATCTGAGGGCATGCAACATGGCCTGGCGGCTAACCGGTTAGAGCTTCCTCAAACAGAGAAATTCTTTTTTATCATAACGAAAAATTTCTGGAAACACGTATTCATATATTTTTAGGGGTAACGTGAAAATCTATCGTTGCCAAAGTTTTTTTCACATTTTGATCTCTAAAATCCTTTCTTAATTTTCCTTCACGACAAATCGATAACCGGTTTACATCTACATTACGTACATTTATCAGTAGAACATGGACAGTTTAGACAAAAAAGCAAACAAACTGCACTCTGCGTAGGTATCGGTGGTATTTGTTGCACTTTCGTGGAGAAAAAACAACGCTGGATTACTTCTGAATAACCATTTTTTTGAAGTTTTCTCTAATGACATTAAAATTTAAAAGTTTCTGAAAATTCTTAGATCGCGCTGTTCGGAGGCCCCGTGCAACACACACGTGGAATCGATCACAGCGCCCATGAGCCCACCAAGCATTCCATACCTCCCGGGTCGGCAAATTGGTATCAGACATGTGTAGGAGGACAACAGCTCTGGTTGGGTACATCGGTAGGCCACCGCGAGTCATTGTAAAGGCCAGATATGCATTTAATCACCTCCACACGATGCTTAATGAAATCGAATGCATGGCTCATCTCTCAGAGATTGTTCAACGCCGAGAGCTTTATCCTACTCTTTTTTATAAAAATCCTTCACAATATAAAAAACGAGGACATTTTTAAGCGTTTTTGTTCTCAGGGACTCTCGTAAAAGGTGTAGTAATTACTATGTTGGCGTAGCGTCATCACAAAATGTCTGCACTGATTCGATGATATCGTCGAGAATTACTACCACACCCGATCCCTATCGTATTCGCATTTACGTCATGACAATCTTAACCGTACACAGAATCACGTGAAGATATTATCTACCGTAATTAGAGTTTTCAGATGACCACAAACTGGGGAAAGGGAGCGATGAAGAAGTGCCCAGCAATTGGTGTGGTGGTCTTCGTGATTACAACGGTGATTGGAGTTGTGGTCGTCTCATTTCTGACCTATAACTTTATGAAAAACCAGGTCGGAGACGATTCACAGGGATTCGTAAACAGTTTTCTTAATACATTTGAAATAAATTTATCGAATAACCTGGCTAAGTTATGCAATTTTTATTGACATGTGACTCATCGCATATTACCGAGAATCTGCTGCTTTATTCATTCGGCTCTCTGTTCTGAGTCCGTTATGAAGGAACAAATGAATCATAAATGAAGGCACTTAGACTAAGGGTTGGTTTGCATGTAGTCTGGCACTTCAGGATTTTTGTTTCCTTCCTCGAATATTGATCGAATGTGGTTCTCTTTGGAATCCTTGGACAGCTTTTCTATGGCATTCTGTGTTCTTCACCACGGCCAAAGCTTAATGGATCGGGTGTAGTTTTTCCAAGCTAAATCGGATGCAAATCCTACTGACCGTGGAAGGAAAGGAAGCTTGCTTTTTACCGGCGGTAATAGATTCACAACACATGTGTATATCACGGCATCTATGACCACAGCACTGCACTTTCTTCAATGCATTAATTAATTTTTTCATTAAGCTCCGTGAATTTGATAGTTTGAACTTCATTGTTTCATTGAACCACTCGGCAGTTTCTCATTTCGCTCCAATTTTTTTTACACGACCCGTCTTTCGCATCTGCTGTGTGAACGTTAACACTTATCATATTCGATTCGTATCATAGCACTCACTATCCACAAAGTTCTTCCAACCTTTTAGCTTGTGGGTCCGGCTTCTGCATGAGGGTTTTCCTTTCACCATGAATATCGTTGAGTGGTGGTCGAGTAGATTCTCACGTTCTTAGAGAGCCGACCTGGAGCGTTCCCATTTTGATTGCAGAGAGTGATTTTTTCCGGGCAAGCCCAGTACCAATTTCCCGAGCCCGTCGAGATGAGAGGCTTGAGAAGCCCAAGGCGGGATGAAATCAGCATCGTGCTCGTGAGGGTCGTTTCACTTCTATTGTGCTAGTTGTTCCTATTTTGGTTCTGGTTAATGGCAACAAATAGAATTTAAAAAAGTGGTAATGGATTTGTCATTGTCAGTAGTGATACAACACAGTGATGCTAAGATATTTGCAAAACTCCGCACCGCAAGTGTCTGCGGTGGGGGAACGACGCGCTATTACCTTTTCCTTGGGCTAACGCATTCACCACCACATCATGCGAATCCTTCGTTCCGCCTTTCTCTCAGCTAGATTTTTATCAGTGGGCAAATACCAAAAAGTGGTCCCCGTCATCACGAGCATGGTGCTAGTGCTCCGGGCCAACAAAGCCTCTCATCCCTTCGTGGTCGGGAAATTGGTACCGGACTTGTCTGGGAAAAAGATCACTCTCTGCAATACAATTGGGAACGCTCCAGCCCGGTCATCTCACGACTGCAGGGAGAATTGCTCGAGCAACATTCTACTACATTCAAGATGAAATGAAAATCCTCAGGCAACAACCGAAGCCAAAGGTAAAAGTTGGAAGATGTTCATTGACTGAGAATGCGAGGAAAGAAGTCGAATGTGAGAAGTGCTGGGGTCCGCACAGTTGACTTGAAGACGGATCAAATGAAATAAAAAAAATAAGTTTTCTATCGACCGGTGTCATCAGCAATCATCCGTCATTGGAATTGATCCAGGGAGCAAAATTAGCAATGAACCCATTTAATCTGAGACTGTAGTCGAAATCACAATGCTAACTTTTTATTCACTTTGCCTTTTATTTAGCCCCCGGAAAGGGTAATAGCACGTTCGTTGCCCACTGCAGACACCTGCGGTCTGGAGTTTTGCAAATATCTCAGAATCACTGTGGTTGTATCACATATATCATAACACCCTGCCGTGATAATTTCTAGTAGGCAATAAAGTAAAGTGTTAACATTATCAGTAGTCTAAGGATGTCTGTTGCCTGTGTCCGTTTAGTAGTAAAATTTGGCATAAACAAACAAGCAGTTTTGTTGAAGGTACTTTAATCAGTATAGTGAAACTCTCAAGCACTAAGGCCTATAGAACCACAAGGATGCTGAGAAACGAGCAAAACATGGAGCACCAGGAGCGCTTCGAACCCACGATTATCCCTGCCGGGGGGCTCACCGGATCACATTTTGATTAACTACAGCTTCAGCTTAACTGGGTTCAATTCTGTTGACAGTGACTGCTGATAGCATCGATACAATAAAAAATATGGTCGAATGTAGGGCAAAGCAAGGACCACAGTTGATGTGGTGGATAGCACACAAGCCACCGGTAAGGGTAATCGTCGGTTCGAAGCCCACTTTTTTCCTCGCCGATGTTCTCAATAACGGCGTCTTTCCGACAGCAGTCTGATAATCTATATGAATCCCACTTTATAGTGGTTCTGGGACTTTGTTAATTGAACTTAGCATCTTTTTTTTGCTTCACGAGAGAAATGAAATCTGCTACGGAGGAAGCGGTGGTCTGATTTCACGTAGAATTTTGGGGCAATAGGGAAACTGGTTGGACAAAACCCTTATTTACTATGTGGTTTGCTTCGTTTCCAGCGTTGAAAGCAGAGCTTCTGAAATTGTGAGTCACCATTAATGGTCTTGGTAGTCATGATAAATTCGGACAGCCGCCTACCCTGCTCGTTTCCATCCTTATCTGTTGGTCCCAATGTGGCGTTCTTCAGACGTTCTTTTGGAACCTCACGGTTTTCTCTGTAAACGTTCTCCAACGCCATACATAGCGCTTCGACCTCCTTTTCCTCACAGCTTGGTGTCGGTATGTAGATAACGCAGATTGTCCAAGCCGTTAGTGATCCATATTTCTTCAACTGTAGACGTAGGATTTGAGTTGGCAGTTGTACGAATGAATCGATATTCATGAATAAACTCGTGTTGACAAGAACTCCAACACCGTCGACTCCTCTATTGTCGCATGCTCCGAGAAACAGCTTTTTTTCGGTCTCATAGACGATGCTGAATGGGCGACGTGACTTCTCATCTGAACAAGGGCGATGACGTGGCGTCGCACCTTTTCCCTTTTAGTCTCCGTCATCTCATTCCCAACGAAGAACTCGGATCCAAGTAAAGAAGCATTGCAGGCCCTATCGTCACCTTGATCCTCCTACATTTAGACCGCTTAAAATGGTCCTGAGATTTTCTCGGCCCCTCTGGGCTCGTCTTACCCAATGGTGCCGTAGCGGGGACTCTTTAGGAACTGGGAGAGTGAGGCTCCCTTGTCTTACTGTGTTCCCATTCGCTGCTCACGTAGAGCCCGCTGAGCTCTGAACTTGTGGATTAGGTGTTGTCACTGGTAACTCCCCACTCTCTCTTAGAGTAGACCTATATCGTCTTTGTTGGACGGGACTTCTAATCCCCCTCCCACGCACTTCCCGCTCACTTGATTGCAGGCGTTTGACCAAATTAGCTCGTAGAGTATAATCCCGCAAACGATAACACACACCCACACACGCATTCATAAATACGTCCTCGGAAATGCAAAAGGTATGTATCAAATGGGCGCGGCAGAGGCAGGGACTCTCTCTTCTAGATCCACCTGCGTCTCAGGGATGCGTAAGTTTGATTTTTGGTCTGCGATTAACCTCCTATCCATCCTCTGGATACGCTGCAAGGTGTTGCGCGATTAAACAGCGGGAGATCCCTTTATGAGGGGAGATCCGTGGTTGATTTCGATATTGTCGAAAACCAATGCCGCATCATTTTTTCCACTTTCTTCTCCTCTTCTTATTCATCTCCATTCATTGAGTGTCAGTGATTTTAGCAACGGACCACTTTACGCGAACGGTTCACCACCAGCAGCCGACCTTCTTCTTCCTACTAGCCTAATACCGTGTGAGTAATACTGCCATTATCAGAATGTGGACCTATTTCTTATAGGTTTTCATGAATTACCGGAATTGACCGGTTGCTTTAGTAGTCAAAAGATTGTTAAGATCAGAATTTACTATAAGATAAAAAAGTTTAGAAAAGGAAAGCAGAGGTAGGTGGTCTATTCTATAATTCGAGTGTTGATAGTCTTCCAAGTTAACACAGTCATGTCGACATGAGCCATATAAGACTCATATGTGGAATGAAAATTTTTGTTGTCGAACATGAGCCAAATATGCCAATTTACTTTTACGGCTGCTTAACTTCCTGCGTAGAGCTCCTTGATGTAGTTTTTTGTATTCACACCGTAGCTTTTCCAACACATATTATGTATGACGCCGGCCCGAGTGAAACCATATTCAGCGTTTAATTACATAAACCACAATGTAGTGCCTTTTATCTGCTGCCTGTTCCTTTTCACAGCAGGGTTACAATGTAAAATACAACCACAATGATGCTGAGATATTTTCAAAACCCCGGACCGCAGATGTCTACGGTGGGGATCGAACCCGCTATTACCTTTTCCGGGGACTAACGTGTTCATCACTGCACCATAAGGGTCTTTCGTTCCGCCTTTATCACAACCGTGTTTTAACCTATTCAAAAACCAATTTGACGCAGCGCTATGGTTGTGGTACAGGCGTCGTTCAACATTACGTGCAACGCTTTAGCTCCACTCACCGGATAAGCAGACTCTCATACTGGCAGGGTCGGGAATTTATCACCAGACTTCTCTGGGATGTTCCCTCCGTTCCGCAATAATAGTATTTAGCACTGGTGAGGACCTGGGTACGCCTTATACGGTTCTCTCAGCAGAAAACTCAGAGATCTGCAAAATAATATGGTGTCGCGTCATTAAAAACGATCTTTGCCTTCATAAACGCTGTTGTCATTGGTTTGTCTTTTTAAGAAATCCTGCTTCGGCAACAATTTATTCCTAGTTGTTTATAATTCATTGCGGTGATTTTTTATCAGTTTGCAGTTCTGGCCTGAACAAAATGAATAAATAAAATCCTGTATTAACGAAAATAGCACATGGTTGTAAGTCCTAACCATTTCCTGAGCACCGCTTCAACACACAGGATCTAGCCAGAGGCAATGCTTCCATGAGGGGTACGTCAACAAATTTCTGAGCATTAAAGGATAAAAGGATAAAGCTATCGGCGTTGATCAATCCTTGAAAGATGCGCCATGCATTCTTCTTCATCAAGCATCGTTTGGAGGTGACTGAATGCATATGTGGCCTTTACAATGACTCGCGGTGGCCTACCGATGTGTCGAGCCAGTGCTGCTGTCCTCCCAGACAAGTCTGACACCAATTTGCCGACCCCGGAGGGATGGAAAGCTTGGTGAACCATGGGCGCTAGGATCGATTCCACATGTGTGTTGCAGAGCGCCTCCGACCACTGCGCCACACGCACCCCCTGACGTTGAACGGAAACAAAAGAGCCAACCACGGCCACTACTACAAGGAGCCATCGTGGTGATCTGCGACTCTCTTTTTTATGCAAAGTCCCATCGAACACGATTTTCGCTTCCAAATTCTGTTGGATCTCTCGCCTTTGCATCGAACGTGTGCCGCCATCAAAATTTATGTAAACAGCCTTCATCGTTGACTACTTTTTTCCGTTGGTCAGTTGCCGTAGAAGAGCTCGTGCTAGCGTTGATAACGTTCTCTGCTCGAGCCTTGATGTTGTTAATGTGTTAGCATTAACTGCCAAACATAAAAAATTTTTTAAGGAACGGAGCAGGATGATCGACTAAGACAAGTTTTTGAAAGAACATCCTCTAGATTACTGTAAAATAAACAATTTCAGTACACTATGATGTAAGCATCAAGACTTATCTACCATTCTACGTTCAATTTCCACCAAGCAAGAATCTGACATTCGATGGTCGAGTGGTGATCACCATCAAAGTTCTTAAGCCGATTCGGGAAGTCGTTCTTAACATGAAAAGTATCACATTGGACCCAGTGAAATGTAGTGTGATTACGGTAAGTCCGTTGTGATGATAAGAAAAATTTGTATGGATAGCAAGGTTTACAAAAAAGCTTATTGTAAATGAGTAGTAAGGAATTATCTTATGTTTTCGGAAATGCTTAGTTGAGAAGTAATTTCAATTCTTTTTCTGAACTTCAATTTCCATTTACCAGTTTTTGTTTACTACTTTTGCTATTTTGGGTTGTCCGACTTTTTATTGTAGAAGCAGGAAAAACTTTTCACCTGCAAAGAATTCTATTCCTATGTCTTCCACTTGCTATGCGCCGAAAAACTTATTTGAAATGAACGAGGAAAGAAAAAACCCCATGCAACTTCTCTTCAGAATGGAAAAACAGTCGAAATCGAGCAGGTGATTGAACTTCAAAGACTTGAGAAAGTCAGTTTTGTGATGTCACGAACTCTTGAACGAGAGGAAGAGGTTACGCTTGAGGTTGGTAAACCACATATATACCTACATACTTACTTGCACGGCTCGTCCTCAATGGTTGTGCAGGGTCCCCAGCATAGTCTAACATATTTTCGGAGTTTTGATGGTTTAGCCACTGTGTATCTTTGGTATCCTGAGGTCAGCCTAGCTAAAGTCTGCCCCACAACCACATATATCGCTTCTAGCACTCGGCGTTGATCGATCCCTTTGGAACATGCCGTACATAAAACTTCACTCATAGCGTTCTATGACGTGACTAAATGTGTATGTGGTTTGTATAATGATTTAGGAAATTTCCGACGCACCAAATCACTCTTCTTTATCCTTGTTAACTAATTTGGTACCAATTTTTCAATCTGGGAGGGACTTTGGACTTGGTATAGTGGTAGCGAGGGATTGAACCAGTGACCACTCCAGCATTGTGGGACACTTAGCTATGCAAGCGCTAATCTGCCACTTTCTAGTAAGGTTTTCCATAATATAATATAATAATTCCATAACACAGTTTTTCTTTCTGAAAAAAACGTGACACCTTCACTTCGCAGCACGTGTATGCTCCTAACGTATGTAGTCTAAATCTATGAAGAAGGTGTTCTGCACAGGTTTTCTTTACCATTTTTTAAAACAGTAATTCATTTTGTCTGGCCTGGGGTCCAAGTTTTGCAAATATCTCAGCACTGTAGTGGTTGTACTTCAGATCATACTCCCATGGAGAAATAATGGTAGTTGGTGAATAGAAAGTTGACGTTATGACCTCGACTATAGCCCCAGTTTAACTGGGTTTAAAGCTGAGTTGTGCTCCCCAGATGATTCCCGTTGCTGATGGCACCATTAGATAGAAAATGGCTGAGAGAAAGGCAAAGCAGATACATCAATGGAGCAGTGGGTAACACGTGAACCCCTGGAAATGGTAGTCGATGGTTCGAATCTGGTCTGGGGTCTAAGCTTTGCGCATATCTTAGCATTGTACTGGTAGTTTTTCACATTATACACTGCACTGGAGAAGGTAAATAACAATGTTGTTGTTATATTAGGTTTTACATTTAATTTCTCTTTTGTGGTTTTCCACAGTCACTTACACTTTTTATATCCAGGTCACGTACACTGGCCAAATCAGCAATACACTTGGTGGATTGTATCAGGCCACTTACAAACAGGCAGATGGAAAAACGAAGTCGGTGTTCTGTCTCATTAGTATAAAACGTGTTTTTATCTAAGCTTCGTGCAAAAGGAGGTGTGAAGGAAGATGTGAGAGTATGGGAGATATGAAGGAAAAAAATGATATTCAAAGTTAAGGGAGAAAAAATCAATAGAAATCTCCAATCTTGGTTTATTTTTTGCCTTTTTCCCTCCTTAAATTTTTTTCCATATACTCATGTTTTTTTTCTTAGAATCGCGGCGGTCACGCAATTCGAGCCCATATATGCTCGTCGAATGGTGCCCTGTTTCGACGAGCCACATTACAAGGCGAATTGGACGGTTACTGTGATTCACCCCAAAGGCACACGGGCCATTTCAAACGGGATAGAAACCGATGAAACAGAGTGAATCATTTATATTCCATCATAACAGAAACAAACAAAGAATGCTGGCGAAGTCAAAGAAGAGCTTACAAATAATATGAGAATTAACAAAAAATAACGACAACAAACTAATACTAACAACGTTGTTTCTACCTGCTTGAATGCTCTAATGATAAGGCTTTTGTAGTCACAAACAGTCGTGCAAGCTCCAGCAGAACTCCCAATTGACTCTTGACCGGTGGTTTGCTGGTTGAGCATGATTTTGCTGGAGTCTTGTGCTAGGGCATCTGCAGGTCGTCATCACTTGGCAGTTAATGACCATGTTATTGCCGGGGTGGGTATGACTCCTGACGGTGACCTGCTCTTAGCACGTCTTACGGAAAGACGCACCGAACTCTTTTTGGAGGTAAGGCTGGAGATGATCTCCAGGTGTACATCGCAGTTCGAGATCCAGGAACACTGCTGGATTAGGTGATTAGGGGACACATCCCCAGGAGAATAACATTACTGAAAATTAATCGGTTTTCCGTCACTTTTTCCTTTGAAAGAATTATACTATACTGTTATTATGTAACGGTATTTAAAAAAGAAACCATAGATATTTCAAAGCAGGAGTTAAAACTGCGACATCGAGGATCCACGAAATTGCAAGTGTGCGAAACTCGATGCAGTGTGAGCATCCGGGCTTTGAGAAACTATTAGAAAAATGGAAAAGAGCATTAAAATTTTCCAATGGCAAATAAAAAAGTGTTAGCCAAAGGGAAACAGAGGCTGGAAGGAACTCAGACAATATTTGCTTTCATTTAGTGACGTCTTTATGATTCGCTTTGACTTCGGGCTTTAATAGAAATCAGGATGGTTTCCAGGGAAGCAGGCAGTGATTGGAAAGTGTCGAAAATTCTCCACCACTCCACGAATGTCTTCCTATCTGCTCGCCATTCTGGTCTCCGAATTCGACTACATTGAGAAGTACACGAAAACTGGTGTACGGGTAAGAAGCCAGTTTTTTGTTCATATAGAGTTGAGGAGTGTAAGACAAAATAAAATACAACCACAACGTTGCTGAGATATCTGTAAAACTCCGGACGGCAGGTGTCTACGGTGGGGAACGAACGCGCTATTACCCTTTCCGGGAGCATTCACCAGCACACCATGCGGCTCCTTCGTTTCGCCTGTCTCTCAGCTAGTTCTATCGATCAGCGCCATCAACAATCACCCGTCAACGAAATAAAAGAGTTTCAAAAACTGTTCTTTTTTAAAATAATCCGTCATTGCTTTACTGGTTGCAGCAGTTCAGCCCTCGGTGGAGGCTCTCATCTAAGACTTTCTCAGACAAATTCGGCGGCAATTTGCTCACCTCTAAGGGATGGGAGACTTTAATGGACCAGAGCAAGCTCAAAACCGAAGTCATGCTTGTATTGCTCGACTTCGCTAACCAGTTGCTTCCCTGTGCTCACAAAAACTTTTTGTAGAAGTTGAAAGTGTTATTTTTTTAATAATGATTGATAGCAGTAAAATTTCATCTCATAATTGTTGAACGGATAAAGTTCCCACTTTGGTTTCACCTTTGGTTTTCGTTTTCTATTTTCGTTTTTTATGTAATTTATTTAGTTTCGAGTATGGTCGCGTCCTGAGGCGAAAAAATATGACACAGTATGCCTTGGATAGTGGAGTACGGTGTCTCGAATTCTACGAGGACTACTTTGGTATTAAGTATCCGCTCAAAAAAACAAGGTAGGCTAGCTGCACACCCTTATCAAAAAATAAGGAACAAGAAATTTCTTAAAAGTTAGCGGTTAAAAGCTTATTTACCATTCAAATGGTTCACTCTGAGTACTTTTTGCTAGAGCATAAAGAAACCTGTCGAACGAACCTAAGAGTTTCGTGTGTGACCTCAAATTTTTGAAAACTCGTCCATTGAGTTCACTTCTCAAGGCTGCTACAGGCTTTTTATAGAAAAAAGAAGAAGAACTTCATTACCTAGTGTTTAACCCTTCTGCATCCATTCTTGCTCAGCAAATCGTTTGAGTTTTATACTGATTAGAATAATGCTCTCCAATATTTTCAGATATGGTGGCGTTACCTGACTTTGCTTATGGGGCAATGGAAAATTGGGGGTCTGATTACATACAGGTAGAGAAATTTAAATGTTGTAACCATTCATATTTACTGATTCCAACCCGCCGAAGCTAAGCTTCCGGCATCGACAAAAGAGTGCCAAAATTATTTGAAAGCGGAAGCGTTAGATTTACAGCTTCTCTCGAGTTAATGCTACGGTGAATCTCTGGAAGCGCTCTGGTGTAGTCGCCTCAGGATTCGAAAGAAAAAACTCGATTAGCACTCAACGACTTTCGTGAAGAAGGAAAAAGTTTTCATTTGGTAGTTGCATGCAAAGTGAAGTCCGAAGACCTTCGTGGATGACAAATAGAAGACGAAGAGAAGAAGCGTTTGAATCCGGGCAAGATACGTGATGAAGTAATGTAAATGAAATAAATAACCATGGGAGCCTTTCTTGTTCTGCAAGAGTCCTATCGGAAAAGCATAAGTTCTTCCTCAATTTCTTAGTACCCAAACACCGCCTGTACTGGAAAGCTACGGACATCGTAACACCGCTATTTTCGGATTTCCAGAAAAACTACAATTGACCAGCATTCAACATATCGGTCAAGAAGGTGGGTGAGATGGATCCTCAAGCTAAAACGAATAGAACAACAAAAATGATGCATACAGTGCAGCATGTATATTTCTAATATCTGGGTTCATTGGTACCCGTTTGAAATAAGCCCATACCTGCATATATTTTTTTAAAGTGGTGAAAATTTTTAAAAAAGGTCAGAAAAACTAGATTATTTAATTATTTAACTAGGGCTGCCAATTAACAGTGAGTTCAGCAAATACCAACTTAGAAATCTTTTCCATCGTTATATTTTCACATTGGTTTCAACAACAAAGGTTTGATATGCCGTAAAATGAGAAAGGATAAAGCTCTCTGCGTCGTTCAATCCCTGAGGGATGTGCAATGCATTCAACTTCATCAAGCATCGTTAGAGAGGATTTAGCCTACGGATATGGCGACTATGTACTGCTATCCTTCTAGGCAGGCTTGATAGCAATTTGGCGACCCCGGACGGACGGAAGGCTTGGTGAGCCCAGGTGAGCACAGGATCGATCCCTATGTGTATTGCAGGGCGCCTCTAACCATTGCGCTACACGCGCCGCCGATATCCCATGTTTTCTGCCCAAGCTTATTCGATTATGTAGTGCTAAGCTACAGCACCCTTGTATTACGCAATCAGACTTGTCCACTTACGAGTAAGAGACTTAGTCACATAGCCCGAGCAATGTCGTGGGTGGGACGAAAAAGTTCTCGCTGATATCTATTACGTTCAACTCACATCTACGGAATTACACAGCTTTTCACATATTCAGACCAAATTCTAGTTACATGAAGTGAATCACACAACAAAGTCGAACAAACCGCAGAGAGTCTGACATTTCAAGAATCATCTGGTAATAAAAAAATACAGCGTGCAAGAAGGGTGATGACATTTGTGTTTCTTGAGCGAGGCACGCTAGGCAATTGCGGAACGCAATGATGACAATTGAAGTTTATTGGTTCCGACTCGGGTATGAGAGACTTGCTCGATGTTTGACAGGACAGCATGTGATACAGTTGATAAAGCGAATGCAGCAGAAAAAGAAACTAGAGAAACCTATTTTGTGAATCTGTTCTATAGGCTTGGTTTCGCTTTCTGCTCAAATGTGTTTTTGAGTATCCTGTGATCAAAAGCTTGTCACTTGATATCGAATGGAAGTTCTAGTGATCTACTTTAGAAAACGGAGGCAATTATATAGTGGAAGAGCTTTGTTTCGTAAGCAGTCCTAAAAGAGACTCATACCCAGGTTGAATTGACTGATAGAATGTTCTAATCGCTCTAGGGCCAATTGCTTCTACTCTGCCTTTTCATTCAGTTCATTAAATTTTATCTGTCACTCACGGATTTCCGTGTTCACCTGACTACCACTCTAATATACTATCTTTTTCGTGCACATCATTTAATGCTGGGCCTAGTGATTCTCCCTGGAATTTCGAGATAGCTCTACTAGAGCGTTCTCATGTCTTCGCCACAGATCGTCCCCAGTATTTCTGGATTGAAACGAACTTTTCTTAGACAAGCCTGGTACCGATTTGCCGAGTCGGATTTGTAGTTAAATGTCTTAGGATGCGATCGAACTAAAGACTGCTGATGTATAGCTAGGCAGCTCTCAGTACTACGCTTTCCCGCACCGCGGATCAATAATATAGCTCCTTAACCTTTTTATTTACCGACTAAAATATAAGTTCTATGATGCTGAGATATTTGCAAAACTCCGGATCGCAGGTGTCTGCGGTGGGGAACGAACGCTCTACTATCCTTTCCGGGGAGTAACGCGTTCACCACCACACCATGGGGTTCCTAGGTCCCTAAATAGCGCATTCGTTCCCCACCGCAGACACCTGCGGTCCGGAGTTTTGCAAATATCTTAGCATCATAGAAATGTGGCTCCTATTTTTCCAGGGAAAGAGCGTTACTGTATGATGAAAACCTTTACGGTCCACTGAATAAAGAGCGAGTTGCGGTGGTCGTTGCTCATGAACTCGCACACCAGGTGAGACGATTACTTGTTTTCCATCCATTTTTATTTTTCATTGCGACGGAGGATGGAGGGGAACTAAACATTTATGCGTAGGTGAAGCCTGTAGGATGGCCTGTGGAGATTAGATGATCGACCTGAAAAGACTACCTAGCAGTCCATAAATCTAAAAAAATTGGTGTGGCTTTTTTTATACACGTATTCCACGAAGATCCTTTTTTGCAACCCTACCATAATTTCTCGAGAATTAGAAATTTTGGTGAGTTAAGAATTCCATAATTTCATAGAAGAGATTTTGCCCTATAATGCTAGTTGTACATATAATTCCTGCAAAGTATTCCCTCAATTTCAATTTTTTTGAAGTTTCCAAGTTAAGCACAACATGTGCGGAAACCAACGATTCACTGAGGGACTCGATTATGTCGTGCTGGACAAGATTCCAGTTACTCCGTTGTCTCTATGCAGGAAATACAAGCTGACGTCCTGACGCAGAATAATGAAGCTAATGTTTTTCGTGGGCTCTAGAGAGCCAGAGTCAAAGTCAAGTTATCAAAACTAGAAAATCGAAACTTCGTAGTGGTGGAATAAGCGAATTGGTTTCTGGTTGATAGAAGCCCATAAATTCTAATGGCTGAGCCACGTTGATTTGAAGCTAAAGGGGTCCGTTGTTTTCGCATCGAATGCAATGTGCCCGATGCAGTTTTAGGCGTTATGTATTGATATGAGACATGAACTGAACAACCTCAGCTACCAGTCTGTGTATCTTCTCAACTGCCAATTTTTCTTCATCTAAATATCGGAGGACCTTGGAACGAAATAAAATAACCACTCATATTCTATTAGCGATTTCATAGCTGAGATGTGGGAGTAATGGAGCACCTACTAAATGATATTAATGGACGTAATCTACTTTATCCCTCCACTTTTGCTAGTAAATTTGAGGTTTTTGTGACTTCAGTGGTTTGGCAATTTGGTGACGATGCAATGGTGGGACGACTTGTGGTTGAACGAAGGTTTCGCGACGATGGTCGAATATTCTGGAGCCGATGAGATCAGTAATGGTCAAATGAGAATGGTATAGTGATTGTTGAATACTTTTCTTGAAAATAAGCTTACTTTTCGTGTTTTCAAAACATTCCTATAACCTTGCTATCTTATCAGTCCATTGAACTGTAGTGTAAGTAACTGTGTTAGTAAAAGTCAGAGTAGAAATGTCAATTATGTTAAAAATGTTAATAATAGCAAAAAATAGAGCAAATTAGAAAGCAGTCTCGAGTAAGACATAATGTAGTTCTCGTTTAACTAAGCTGTACTGACGGAAGTATGTATAATGACAAAAGCACGTGTAACGCAGTGCCAAGAAGTGTCCCGAGGCCTCCATTCCTGCGAGGTCAGAAAATTAGTGTCAGATTTTTTTTGATACCATTAGAAAACTAGGTTGATATATTAGTAAGCTCACGTAAGTTGTCAAATAGGCCCAATTCAGCTATATAAAGTCACTATTGAAGGTGACTGAATGGCCTGTCCCTAAAGGGAGTGTTCGGCGCTCAACGCGTTATGTTACATAATGGGAAACAACTCACTAGAATGCTATGCTCTGGCGCTACACCCATCTGACGGCTGAAAAAATCATTTTTTTTAAAGAGCGAAAGGACCGAACACCTATCTCCTATCGATTTTGAAGTGAAATATAAAATATATGAAACTCAAATGTGGAGACAGTTCCCCACAAATTTTATGAACGCCGTGAAGTAATTCTTCATAACACTCGTAATTTATTGGTTTATCTGTTTAAGTACTTTCAAGTATGCAAATATTAAATTGCATGTCACGCACAATCCTTGGTTAGCTGACCCGAGGTTGTTATAACTTGTTTTTTGATTGAAATGGCCGACATCTCGGTGTTTTGTCTCTTATAGAGCCTAAACATATTATAAAAAACTATAGCGTCAGCTCCATGGATCTCTCTCATAAGAGAGATCCCGATAGCCGGTTAGTCCCGAGGCTAAGTGGCAGGTCCCCAGGTGGTAGATAGGGGGGTTAATCGCGGACCAAAAGCGACCTTTGCTTTCCCTGAGACGCAGATGGATCCAGGGGATGGACTCGCTTTTTCTGCTGCCCCAATTTGGCACATACTTTCTGTATTTACAAGGTGTATTCATGCACGAGCGTGTGGGTGCGTTCTGGTTTATAGAGATTGTATTCTACGAGTCAATTCGGCCAAAACCCTGCAATCAAGTGACAGGGAAGTATATGGAACTGGGTTAGGAGTCGCCTCCAACAAATAAGCTCCATGTCCACTCTGGGAGAGCCTGGCAAGCTACCCGTGAGTATAACCAGCCTCCACGTTCAATGCTCAGCAAGCTATACGTGGGTATCAAAAAGCTAAAAACAGTAAAAGAAACGGACCTCATTCCCGTGACTCCGAAAGAGCCCCCATTTCGGCAGCGTTGGGTAGGACGAGTACGGAGAGGCTGCTAAAATCTCAGGGCCAATGGAAGCTGCCTGGATCATGAAGAACTAAGGTGACGACCTGTGCCTACAATGCACGTACATTTGCATCCGAGTCCTCGCCAGAAGACTTGCTCATACAAGCAAGAAGGATAAGGTACGACGTCATCGGCCTGGCCGAGACGAAACGACGTCACCCATTCAACGTCGTCTATGACACCGGAGAAGAACTGTTCCTCGGAACATGCGACAGTAGAGGAGTCGGTGGCGTCTGCGTTCTCGTCAACACGATCTTGTCAGTGAACATTGATTCATTTGAACAGCTTACAACCCGAATCGGACGTTTGAGATTAAAAAGATTTGGATCATTCCGGCTATGACAATCTTCGTCGTTTACGCGCCGACATCAAATTATGACGAAGAAGAAGTCGAAGCGTTTTATACGGACTTGGAGAAGTTCTACAGAGAAGACCATTCATTCTTCAATGTTATCATTGGAGATTTTAACGCCAAGATTGGACCAAGGAAAACGTCCGAAGAACGTTAAATTGGGACCTACGAATTAGAATGGAAGGAACAAGGGTGAGCTGCTCCCTGAGTTTATCATGACGACCAAAACCATCCATGGTAATTCGCAATTCCAAAAGCCCCACCCTCAACGCTGGACGTGGGAGCCTCCCAATGGAGAGTACCATTGCGAAATAGACCACAAGTAAATAGAAGGTTTTGCCTAACTGCTGTCGATCTTGTCTCAAAAATTCTACACGGGATCCGACCATCGCCTCCTACGTGCAAGATTCTATATCTCGCGGAAAGGAAAAAAAAGCCGCTGAATTCATAAACCAAAGTCCCAGAACGACCATAAACTGGGACTTATTCAATTCATTAGTCGGCTGTTGGGAAGATGCCGTTGTCGATAACATCGACGAGGAATACGATCGGCTCATTCAACATCTTCACATCAGCGCTATGGAAGCTCAAAGTTTGGAAGTCACCAACAGACGTCTCTCTCCAGAAACACTCGAGCTAATACGCCAGCGTGGAATCGCACAAGCTGCAGGCAACCGCGAACGAACGTACGAACTTACAAAACAATGCAGACAGGCGATAAAAGGGGATCTTAACGAGAGAAGAGCAGCAGTAATGGTCGAAGCTGCAGAAACCGGGAAAAGCATTCGCAAAGCCCGACCGAAGCTTCTCCAGTGACAAGACCGAGACGTTTGCACTCCGACGCCCAGACGAAACAGTTACAGCGTCCAGAAATGCAATGAAGAACATCAGTTACGAATACTACTCAGATCTCTTCGACAGCCACGTCAACCTTCCATCGTATGAAATAAAGGAGGATGGAATTGTTGCACCACCAGTTCTCCCTTCCGAAATTCAACATGCTATTTCGTTGGTGAGAAATCGAACAGCACTAGGTCCGGACAGGATAAAATCTGAATACCTAATGAACCTTCCGCCAGTCCTCGTAAACACACTAGCTCGGCTCTTCACACGTTACCTGCCTGAATTCAAGGTTCCTGCAGAATGGAAGGCCAGCAAGAACGTGTTATTGTTCAAGAATGGTGACCTATACGATATTGCCAACTATCGCCCAGTCTGCTTGCTGTCTGTTGTCTACAAACTTTTCACTTGAGTCATCCTAAACAGGATTGACAGAGCACTAGACGAAGGTCAGCCATGTGAGCAAGCAGCGTTTCGAAAAGGTTTTAGTACGATGGACCACATCCACACGATAACAATGCTCATGGAAATGTCGCAAGAGTACAAAAGACCGCTCTGTCCCACTTTCATCGATTTACAGAGGGCCTTTGACCCAGTTGAGATAGAAGCAGTTATGGAAGCCCTTGATAGTCAAGGAGTCCCCACTCAGTACGTAAAGATTCTTCGTGAGTTGTACAAAAATTTCACAACCAAGTTATCACCGTTCTACAGTGAATTAACATTGACATCAAAGGAAGATAAGATGGGCCGGACACGTAATGCATATAAATGACAACCGATGGACAAGAGCCGTTAGTGACCGGATTCCTCGGGATGTCAAACGTACTGCAGGGAAGACCACCGACCCGATGGTCAGAGTTCTTCACGAAGAGCCTAGAAGAAAGATATGATGCTCGACGAGTCCCTAGAGCGTGCAGAACCCACTGGGCTACTCTTACACGCGACAGGGAAAAATGGAAGATTTACTGGCGCCCGCTCGGGCCTGTAGTTCGACGATAAATGGAACTACAGGTGATACAGATAATAGCGTTAGCTGAACAAGGGTTATTCGTAAATGTAATTTTATTACTAACGCTAAGGTTTATAGAAAGTCGTTCTTTCAAATTTCGAAAACATTGTTTAAAAAAAAGTTGTTAGCGTTTAGAAATGACAGTCGTAAAGTTTCAGAAGGACTACTTTCTTCTGGATGGCTTCACAAACGGTTTGGTCGCCGATTCAGTTGCTTCAAGCCATCCACTGTCGTTCAAAATTGACAAGGCTACAGAAGTGCTAGAGGCGTTTGATCAAATCTCGTACGGAAAAGGCGGTTCACTACTCGTTATGCTGTCCGCCTTGATCGGTGAACAGATTTTCAAGAAAAGTGTCACGGTAAGTCAGAAAGAAGTGAGCGAAAACATGGTTAAAAAGTGAACTACACACAACACCTCAGTCATCCATCTTTCCATAGTTTATCGAAAGTAACGAGAGTGTGCCAGCAAAATCTCTATTTATTGTCGGCCCAGAGTTAATCGCAGAGGTGATCCCATCACACGGTGCTCCATATCTCCAGTTATGAAGGGTTCACTACCACTGTGTACCAAAATTCGATGATCGGAGCTCTTCTCGGGTGCAATGTGAATAATTTGAGCTCGTACTCGCGTCATTTATGTTGAAAATACTGGTGGAACGTGAGGCGACTCACCGTCTAAACAGCGGAAGCGATTCGTCACTGCATTGGAACTTTCCAGGCTTTTGTTCTATGTTCTCCTGGAATTCACTTCCTATTTCATATACCAGAGCTGTTAAGGGACGATGTTTGCTCGAGAAATACAGTTTTTTTAATACTGTCCAGAATCTTCATGATGCAGTGGGTCTATTGAGGCATAATTCTTTATCTGTATCCAATGGAAAACAATCGTTTTAGAGCATTTGCCCAACGGCTGTCGTTAGGATGAACAGTCCACTTGATACTCGGCGTTTAATAATGACATCTCCCATCTTTCACCATTGAAAGCAGAAATATCGAGATGCTTCTTCCACACAAGTCATAATTAATTCTTAAAACAATGCTCTCGTAACAAAGTATTGAATGGTTCTCGATATTCTTTTTTGAGCAAACACGAAGTGTTAGTTCATTCTTTATTCCATTAAAGCTGACGTTTCGGCAATGTCGTTCTCTTCAAAGGCTGTAAGGGTATTATAGTAGGGTATAAATATATAGGGGTGTTAGGTATATACAGGGCATTAGGTATATAGCTCCCCTCCCAACGGTTTACCGGGGGAGATTCATCGCTACGGCAGTGTCTTCCAAGCTGAGATGGAGCCATACGTTTCCATCAGGAAGCCCAACTAACAGTAAAGCGATACCAGGTTCAACCACTTTTCTGGTATCAAACTAGTCGCATGGTGGCAAATCTCCCTCTGATCCACAAGGGCGGCTGCCTGTGGAGGTGACGACCTGGTGCAGCCTTTGGCTAGGCTGATTTCATGACTCCGGGGAAACAAAATGGCTAAACCAGCAAAACTCCATAAATTGAAGAATATGCTGCAGGCCGCACAACCAGTGAGGGCGGGCCGCTCAACTACTCAAGTATTAGGTATATAGTATTATACTAGGTATATTCAATACTTTACACGCTAATACAAATATGTATACGTAATGTATACGCATATATATTAGGGTATAATGTATTGAACATCTTTACCCGAACTTTTACCTCGTTCGCTTTCGTCTAGATTTCCGAAGCGTGCGCTAATTCAGGAGATGTCGCAAAGTCAATAAAATGAGTACAGAGCTATGGTTTCCTATTTTGTTCACTAAAGCTTCGATGCTGCTTTGCGCTGTATAAATTTTTCTTTTTTTTTCTGCTCAATTCTGGCAATGATCATGTGAGGGCTTAAATTTGAGTCATGACGAACGATTTTGGTGGTCATGAGCAACTTAGCGTTTCAATGTGTTTCTTCTACAACAAGCCATAGGTCAATAGGGAAAATCTTCAACACGTTCTCCAGCTGGCAACGTTAGCTTTAAGGTACTAATATGAAAAGTACGACCTTCCTTACATAACTTTTCAAAGTCCACAAGTCTACCTAGTCTTTATATATGCATGGTTTTGTCTATCTAGGATGCGAGATTGTTAATTCTGGCCTAATCACATTATTTCAATGGCAGTGTGCGATTTGGGTTGTTGTATTCAAAAAGGAGCGCATGTGACGCAGTGGTTGGATGCGCTCTGCAACCTCCACATCGATCGATCCTCGCGCCCGTGGCTCACCAAAACTTCCATCGCTCCGCGGTTGGCAAATTGTCAGCATACTTTTCTGGGAAGGTAGCAGCACTAACTAGGTACATCGGTAGACCACAGCGAGTCATTGTAAAGGCCAGATATGCATTCAGTCACCTCCAACGATGCTTAATGAAGTCGAATGCATGGCGCATCCCTCAGGGGATTGATTAACGCCGAAAGCTTTGTCCTTGCCCTTTGTCCTTTATGTATTCAAAGAAGTCGGTGTTCACGACCAACCTCATGTTGACGAAATCATCAATTCCGCCAACACCCCCTGCAGTCGTACCACTAGTAGCGCTAGAGTGAGGAAAGTGTACTGGCGTAGTATGTGAGGACAAGCAGGACTAATATTACAATAAATAAACCACGGATTTTCGTCGATATTTTGCCACAGTGGGAAAACTTAAGTCCCTTCAAAAACCACTGGACATATGGAACTCTCTGTTGGCTGGTCGGCTCGAAAAATTTACTGTTAATTTCGATTTGTACTCAATCAGTAAGTGTAATTTGCACGTTCCAAAACAGCTGTCTGATTAACTGACAATGTTCATTAATATGTATGTGGCTCATCATGTTGAAAATGGAATACGACGTTCTGCTCTGTGCTTTTTACAGGTGTTATTTACAGCATTACCTGAAAAAGTTCTCATACAGTAACGCCCGAGCTTTGGATTTGTGGAACAGCTTTGATGAAGTGGTTCAAGACCTTAAAGGACCATATGGGCGACCGATGAAAATCACAGAATTTGCTGATGAGTGGACAACACAGGCAAATGATTAAGCTATTGGTGTAATAAGCAGATTTAAGAGATATTTTTTAGAAAGCCTTTATCCTTCTAATTTCTCTTCGATTGTGTAAGGGAGTGAAAGTGAATTTTTCCCCCAACATGTGTCTACATTGTTGATCTTACACGAGGTTGATTAAGATGTTTATTCGGCAAAGCCTTTCAACGGTTTCGACGGTGGACCGTCGGCTCTGATGCAGGCGAAACCGTCGAAACGTTAGCCGACTAAACATCTTGGTCAACCTCTTGTAAGCTCAACAATATTGACATGTTGATTATTTTACTACAAAAGTTAGACGAAGGTCGGTTTCAAAATTAATGTTCTAAATTTTTCCCAGTCGAGCTTTAGTCCGTCATCGACCTTAGGTTGGCGTAGCTTCATTAAGCCTCGAGTTGCTAAGATCATAGCTAGATGTAAAAGATGCCGTTATAACATTAATTTCATTGCGGCAGTTTATGTTTGATTTGAATTTAGCACTGGAGCTGCATAATGGGGATATTGTCAAGGTAGCTTTAGGAAATTGTAGTAAACTGCACAGTAAGGCGGTTTTACCTATTTTTTGGTACAAAAAGTGATATTTGGCGCGCTCAGTCTCGGCGTAGAAGTAACTGTCTGCTAAGGAAGGTGGAAAAAGTGCAAAGCTTTAACGAGAACAAAAATCAAAAAGATTTTTGTATGCACTTCAATAGTTATAACGCTTATGTAGTAATGTGTTATTGCCTTTCAATCAGATGTTCAGCTTGTATAAGAAATAGATTGAGTCCTCAATAGTATGAATGCAATAATACTTCGAAAACAAAACAAAGTGTCTTAGTGTGTTCGCTCATGTAGCACCTGATTTTCACAGCGTTTCTGCAGCTTGCTTTGACTCCTCGTAGGATAGAGATTTTGTCATTCAATTCCTGTTATCAGTTTTCTATTGCATTTATTTCATCAGTAAGAACGGATTCATGAAGGGCAGACTTAGGTTGCGGTGTCCAGCAGTACAAATATGGTTGATAGCTCGTGTCGTCGTCTAAGCCTCCTTTTCTTCTCGTGGGAGGCAAATTGCTAGCATAGTTCCTTGGGAGGGTAAAAAAAACCCCAGCTTGATGCATCGAAAAGCTGTCCCAAGTTGTCGTATAGGATAAACACGCACATAATCACTTCTTCGATGTTACTACGAATAGAGTGCTATGCATGGCGCATCCTTAAAGGATTGATCACCGCGGAACGCATTCATTAGTGGATGCCAATAAGAACCAAGGAGCGACTGTGGTTCATAACATTTCACTGTTCATCTTTCTTGCGGATGGTTCACTTATTGAACATCCCATTTCCGACTGCAACCTCCATTTACCGTAGTTTTGAGCAGTTCTGCCTTAATCTGAATGAAGCACCAATACCTACGATTCGTTGCGCAGCGGTCTTTCACCTGTGGTAAGCAAGGACCATTTCTTTTTTCTCCTTCTTTGCCTTTCCTATTTTCTATAAAACAGTGACATGATCCACTAGTACTTCACTAAACCACGAAAATAATGCAAATAGTAACTATTTTTCTACCCTCGTTTTCTTTATTCCCAACAGCTAAGAATGAAGATTTATCTCTCCTTGACTTGCTACTCGATAGTTGGAAAGGAGGACCATTCAAAAAATAAAACCAAATAAGAATAAGAAGCACAAAAAATTTTATGGAGAACATGACGTAAGTATGGTATTCATCTGGAGATGTCCATTTTTAGATGGGATATCCTATTGTGACAGTGGAATCATTTAATTCAACAACATTGAAAATCACCCAAAAACGATACAAGGCAAACCAGAAAGCCCTAGAGCCCAAAAAATATCAGCATCCTTCCTATGGGTGGGCTTTTCTACCATTTTGGTCCCACTGCCGATTTGAAACCGATCACTATGTCCATTCAGATTCAAATGGAATGTACCTATATGGTACCAAGAAGGTCAACAAGAAGTGAAGTTGGTATGGCTGAAAAGAGGTAATTTTCTTAAGAGACGGTTTATGCATGCTTTCTGACTTCTAATCTCCGACTTCCCTAATTCCATATTCATCATTCTTTATTTTATTTTCGATGAACCACTTTATCTATACGTCACCTCACCTGCCGTACCAGTCGTCATCAATGCTGATCGACATGGCTTTTATCGGCAGAACTATGACTTAAACGGTTGGACAAAGATCATCAAACAACTGAATGAAAACCACGAGGTATGTTAACGAGGACGGAGGATGTACTTAAGGAATCCCATGACTACCGAAAGTGGCGCTTTAAGCAAAACACCGTTATTGGAAAGAAGGTGGAGTCACGTAACTAGTGTAAGCCATTCTAAAGCGACTGCTCTCAATTTTGATAAAAGAAATCATTTTGCTTCGCTTCTTAAATCTCTCACGTAACGAATCTCGATCCGGTTAGTTACTACACGATGTGGCCCGTCAATAGCGGATAGCAGACTAAATATGGCCGAAAGCTACAGCACGGATTTGTCTTAAGCTTAGGATCTGCTCATAGGACGGGTTCTTTGTTTGCTATGATGAAATCACTTGCACTTTCCCAACAGAACAGCGGCATATAGGTGCACTCATGCACCCACAACAAAGCTTTGCAAAAGATCTAGTAGTAGAATATTGATGAAAATAGGAGAACTAAACATTACAGTGATGAATTAAGCAGTGGTCCGCCCCCAAGGGTTTACTGCCTCGTCGTGGCTGGAAGATGTTCCTGGGTGTCGTGCTGCGATGTACAACGGGGCGATTCATCCCACTGACAGGGTTTTTCAAGCTGAGAAGGAGTCTGGAGTTTCCATTAGTGAGCCCATCTAAGAGTAGGCCAGTACCAGGATCCACCACCGTCTTGGTATCAAAGTCGCATTTTGGCAAATCTCCCTCTGATGCACAAGGGCTGCGGCTGCCTGTGGTGGAGAAGATCTGGGGCAGACTCTGGTCAGGCTGACCTGTGGATTCCAGGGAACCACAGTGGCTTAACCAGCAAATCTCTGAAAAATGGAGATTATGCTGGGAACGGCACAACGAGTGAGGACGGGCCGTTCAAGTATCATGTAAGTATCAAGTGGTGCTCGCACAAATCACTGAATGAGTTCGAGTGACATTTAGATTACGTGCGACCGAAGCAAATGATCTTTAATAGTCCTCCTTCCTTGCAAATCTTTTAATTACGGGAATAAATACGTTTTAAACGTTGTTGCTTTACAAAAATATAATGCGCAGTTTACCTCAATGAGAAAAAACTACCTTAATGGAATACTAAGGGCACGACGACAAAATTGTAGACGGTTTGCTCGTGGTGTACATCTACAGCGTTCAACTTCTGAACTTCAGGTATTCAGTCCTCGAACAAGAAACGCAATTATAAGCGATGTATTTGCCGCTGCTGTGATTGGTCGCGTTGAATATGCAACAGCGTTCAAGTTACTGACTTATTTGACCAATGAGAAGGTTTCATTTTTTTCCTTCTACTCCTACATTTACTAAATGACTTGTGTTCTATCTAAATACATTGAATTAGACTGAAACCTACTTACCATGTAAAATTTTTTTCCTATTTACCTCCCTTACTGAAAACCTTTTCATATAGGAGTACTTGCCGTGGTGCGAGGCAATTTTTTTCGTTAGAAGAGATTGTAGAGAAGTTCGGCAACGAACCGGAGTCAAAATTTGCCAAAGTGAGTTCACTAGTTCATATGCTAAACAATGGGCAAACCAATGAGCAAAAAGAAATGGCTTGGGCAATGGAAAAAAAATACCATCCTGAATCGTCCATGGTCCCATAAATATTGGAAAGTAATGATAAGGTGGGCTATGATTATACTCCTCAGTAAACTGCCGTAGATATCGCTATGAAGATGAATGCTTCGAATACCTTTTTTTGAACATCTGTACCCACTGCGAATGAAGAAAAGCAATCCTCAAAAGGGTAACTTCGTTGACAAAGAGATCCGCAAGTGAAAGCAACCAGCCCTTGCTTCATTTAACCATTTTTCAAGAAAAATCAAGGTTGACCTAGTTGCATAGTCTCATTAGAACTCTGTAGATATCCGTGGCACGTGAATAATTTTGGAATACCAGTCTAATCTTCTAGCGAGAGAATGCCTCTTATGAATAGGAGGCCTGCTCTTTCTGAAGGAAGAGTTAGCCAAGATTTCTATGTTATCAAATGACCCCTCATCACACTGCACCACACTAGTCCTTAATTTTGAACATGTAAATGCTTTACAGCGTTATGCTAGGAGTTTACTAAAGACGATGTATGACCAGATCGACTTCAGTTATATCTCGAAACACTATAAGGACGACGGCTTGTTCTTTGAAATGTAAGTTACAATAGAGATTTTTCCCTTTAGAAAAGTTTTTACAAAAGAGGTGCTATTTTAAGAAATATGGCTTTTAGAGAAATTTCGGAGATCAGAGTAGTTAAAGACGAGAAGTCGTAGTATTCTTTGACTCAGGGAACATTTCTATAATTGTTCTAAAGTGATGCTGAGATATGAGCAAAACTCCGAAACACATTTGAATAACGAAGTCATAGTCGTTCTTACTGTGGGCTCACGTATTATCCACCACACATACTAAGACTATTGCCTTGTCTTCCTCTCACCCGTATTTTTACTCTATCGATGCTCTCAGCAGTCACTCGTCAGCGAGAATGATCTCGGCAGCATAAGTCGGCAATGAGCGCTATTAAATTGAAGCTGCAGCCTACTCAGAAAGGCAAAGAAGGGTCCAGGTTGGTGTAATTGATAGCATGTGTGCTCCTGTAAGGGTAATCGTAGGCTCAAATTCTGTCCAAGATTGCGCTCAAATCTCATTATCCCCGTGGTTGCAACCCCCCCATCGCAGCCTGTCGTAAGAACAGAATAATTAGAAAAGCAAAGCTTAAAGTTGTTTTCAAATTGCAACCTCCTTACTCCATCGCTGCGCAACTACTTAAATCTGTTTCAACAGGCTCTGTAAATTGCATAGGATGTCGACTTTGCGTTTTCTGTTACGCCATGGGATTGTCAATGGATTAGAGTTGAATCGAGACATTGTCTGGACCATAATGATATCCGTTAGGTCTAATAATAACTTTCTTTTTAAACTATCAATTATGAAGAATTGAAACTGTTAGGATACGGCGAACTAAAGGCAGTAGATCGATAACTAACACATTGTCGAGAACATTCTTGCAGAAGTACTTAAATTACTCATTTCCAGACATCGTGGGAGCCCTAGCACAATTTTTTCGTACTAGATATTTTTTCCTAAACGTTCCCAGTTCCCCATTACCAGCGTACATCGGCGCACCGGAGTTGCATGGAGACCGAACTTGATGAAGAGGGAGCCACTTACAACCTTGCGATCTCAATTTCTTCCAGATCCGTGGTAATATGCAGGATCACCGTTTGAAAAGTTCTCCATAGAAGTGTGTACTCCTAACTGACTCTGTATGCCCTTTCCAAGAAAACCCCGATTTTTGAAACCGAGGAACATTTATAGATGTGTCATGCATAGCACTGGTCACTACACGAAATGTTGGCTACCATTGTTTATTTGACGGGGTGTGTTTGACATGCCCATGTATGTCATCGCACTGTTTCTTTACACTAGTTTACAAACTCGAAATAAAGAATGTTTTACAGGGAACCGTGATATGGAAATTATCGATTCATACTGTTTTCTTGGATCTCGGAACTGTACGAAGAAATTTGCAGCGCTATTCGATCAAGAAGTCATGGCAAAGTGCCAAAGTGATGATGTCGCAAGCCGTTGCGTGAAGTAATTAAATTTCTTTTGCTTCAAATATGATCCAGTTCCACATATTGACCTGATCCAGCACTTCATTTATCCGGTTCGTAATTTCTCATCCATCACCTATAAATGTTTGTGGCTTCGATAGTTCTTCTATAGCGCCGTTCCCAAATCTTCAGCAAGTGCTGCTTCCAACTTCTTTGGATACGAGGGAGCTTTTTCCTATACAAGTTCGGTTCTCCTGATTCTAGAGTGCTGAGTTGGGAGGACTGACTAGCCGTGATCGCTGTCCAATCAATGAACGTGTGTGTGCTCTAGGGCACTACTAACTACTACACTTCCTACACTGGACTCTACTTTCTTAGGTGTCTGAAATCTAGTCGAAAGTAGCACAGTACTTTAATACTTGAGTAGACTCTAATTTTAAAAACCACAAAGAATCGCAAAAGGTTTATCATAATTCCATTCAAATAAAAAATCTGCTGATTGGGGAAAGATCTTTCTTTCCCTGGAGTCTCGAAAGCTGCGCTGACAGTTGTATAGGATATCACGACATGTCGATCGGCAAATACTGTATTGATGCAAAGAAGGGAGTGATTCCTGGTGTTGGTTTAAGGGCAACCACTTTTCATATTTAGCATCGCTGCCCCATTACGAGCCAATACCTACTGTTACGGTGTGAAGGAAGGTGGTGACAGCGCTTTCGAAAAGGTATTCCAAACGTTGCTTTTTTTTTCTGGAAGCATCGGTCCAGTCAGAAATAATTCGATGGTTTCTTCTTTCAGTAGGAAAAAATCTCCAGAAAAGTAATGTTCTGAATGAAACCAAAATCGAAATCCTTTTGTGGTTTCTCCACGACCCACATTTTCAATGTAGTGGTGCTCTACTGATAAACTTAGAAATGAGATTAGTTGGTTCGAGTTAGAGTTTGTTCTTCCGTATTTCTCTTTTATCTGAGCATTTTCTTAGGGAGTTTGAATGAGACATTCTTAAGAAGGAACCAGTATTTGTATGACCCTTTGTCTCCGATGAAGCCAATTTCTCATAGAGTTTTCTATGTTGTTGTTGAATTTCGTTGACCTTGTTTTGACCCAGGTAATGGAATTATATCGATCCGAAAATGTACAGCTAGAAAGTGGTCATCTTCTGAGAGCACTTGGTTGCCACAACGATATCACATCACTGAAAACGTAAGCTTCTCTTAGAAACGTTCATTTCCATGGAATATAATGGCGCAAAGCGATCGCCCACATTCTGCTCGCTTGAAAAAGGTCAGAGCAAATATTTTTCCAGGATATCTGTCACAACAGAATTCCTTTTAGGGTGCTTCTTCTGGCGTTAGACCGAAACACATCCGTAATCCGTCTTCAGGATGTCGTCGCAGTGTTTCGTTACGTCTCCAACAATCCCATCGGCCAGGAGTTTATGTTCAATTTTCTAATAGAGAGATGGGATGACATATATAGAAGGTAAGCGAGAAATAGGGTGAATAGAATTTTTTGCAAGTAGCATTTATAATCAAACTGTGCTATAACTTTCTTACTGGAGTAAATACCAAAACCTCTAGTAGGCACTAGAATATCTAATGCAACCCACCCTGCTCAAATAGTTCAACTTCATGTAGAAAGCCGTAAAATGAATACCGGGATAATCGCTTCAGTAATCTTTAAAGTAAATGTTGCTGGTTAGAGCTTAAATCGTAATGCATTCAGCGTTGATCATTCCCTTATGGATGCGCCATGCAACTCCATTCGTAGCACTGTAGAGATTATGATTACATATTCGGCTTGTGAGATGGCCGACTTGCAGGGCGGTCCATTTTTGAACTTAGTGTTTTATTTTTCCTTTCCGGTATTATTTTATCACCCCGAAGCAGTAGAGAGCTAGGCATGCTAACGCTGCGGGGTTGACCCAATGACTATATGCATGTATCAGAGCATCTCTACCCAGTGCCAACTCCGTTCTGATCTCTTGTCGGGACAAAAAACCACATAGGTGGCGCGGCTGTGGGAATTTTCGATGAATACATTCTATTATCTAGTCGAGTTTTCCAAAGGATTGATGTATTCGTTGACGCTTAATGCATATCACCACATGGCTTACTACATTTTCCTCACCAGATCAACTGCTTTTTTTATTGAGTTTTCAGTTGTTTTCTAATAATAATTTTAGTTTGTCGACCGAGCACAGCATTGTCGTAGGTGTGATCTCGGCGTGTTCGGTGGGAATCCGATCTGAGCAACAATTAGAGCAGGTTGCACAATTCTTTCATTAATCTTTTTCTTGGCCAGGATATGCAATTACGAGAGGAAATATTTAAGTATCTTTATGAGTACCTAATGCGTTTTATGGCCCAGAACTAAGAAAGTACGAATAGGAATAAGAAAATCAATAAGTAAAGTGGGCGTATGGAAACACTGAATCACTAATCCTAACATCATTGGTACATCAACTGCTAAAAAAACTGTCCAGCTCATTAGTAAGAATACTGGTATATGGATTTTGCTCGTGTCTCATTATCTTTGTGGTTGTAAAGAAAAGGATGATGCTCTCGGCGTTGATCAATCCACGAGGGATGCGCCATGCATTCGGCTTCATTGAGCATCGTCGGAGGCGATTGAATGCATGTCTGGCCTATACAGTGACTCGCGGTGGCCTACCAATGTATCGCGTTAGTGCTGTTATCCACTCAGACAAGTCTGGCACCAATTTGCCTACCCTGGAGGGATGGCGGCCTCAGTGGGCCTGGAGCGTGGGGTCGATCCCTTGTGTATTGCAGGGGTGCCTCCAACCACCCGTTACACGCTCCCCTTGTGGTTGTATTTCACATAATACCCCTCCGTAAAACAAGAATAGGCAGTAAATAAAAGTTAAAACATTGTGACATCCGGCCCAGTCCTTACAGATTTTTCTAATCTTCCAATTTTCCTTGTAAGATGAATTTCAGACCAAAACGCTAAGTATTTCCAGTTGAAACAACTGCAACGAAACGGCCTACACGCAGATGAATTTGGCGAATTTGATAAAATAATCGAGAAGACCGAGGAGAAACTCAATTGGATCAAGAAGCATTTCCGAAAACTTGCTGATTTTTTCGAAAATCAGACCACTAGTCGCTGACGTTCCTCTGATAATTACGGCTTATTTTCATGCTCAGTTTTCAACGCCTTACCATTAAACAGTAGTGTTTAATTTTATCCATCTGTCTGACATTGATCGACAGGGCGATAGACTCTGTGTCGCTGCGACGACCAATGTTGCCGTATTACTCGGCGCCAATCGATAGCCATGGACTGCACGTGGCTAAAGCTGTGCCCCGCCAGTAAGGGCGAGTCTAGCAGCATTGCTTCTTCTATGATATGCACATACTCCGTCTCAATCTGTCATTGTCTGTGAGAGATCATATCTCTAATACTTAGATACCTATTTAATGGACATGTACTGCACTGGAACTGAAAGATCTAGGGGTCGTAAGAAGTCAGATAGGGAAATTATGATTTCCTTTCTTTATCTTAGTTCTCATTGTTCGTTATAGTCCCTTCACTGAATATCTCTTCTGGATAACCATCTCTCTTCCACCACAATCCATGATTGTGACTCAATTCCATTAACTCTCCTGGAGTGTCTGTGGTATTCTTTCAAAGTGCTGTGCGCTATTAAGTTTTAGCATTTCCCCATTAGCTATGATCCACTTTCACTTATTATATTCCGTTGTTTCCCAATGTAACAATCATATTTTTCGCTTTAAGTGAGACTTGTTTTTGATTAAATTTCTTATTTCTGGTAATGACTATAGGGTAAGTCGCTTGGTGTTTACAAGGAATAAGGGATAAGGCCACCAACACTTCTTGGTAATGCGCTATGCATTCGCCTCAATTCATACATCGTAGAGATAGCTGAAGGCATATTTGGCAGATACAATGACTTGTGGACGCCTACCGATGATTCAAGTGAGTGTTTTTTACCATTCCAGTCAAGCTCAGAACCATTTCACCGATCCCGGAGGGTTAAGAGCTCTCTTGTTCAGAGGGCGGGTTGGAATCAATAACCGTGTAGATCACAGGGGCATCTCTAATCGCTATATTACACACACCGAGATATTCCAATGTTCATATTATTAGTTAATTAATCTATTTGTACCACCTCGCTTCACATATTGTAATGATCTCAGCAGTTCTCCCATTGAATCCGTTATCTCGCATCCGGCATCGACGAAGTGTTTGAATCTGAGTATGGGTTCAGCTGCCGATACAGAGTTTTATTTTCTTCATGAAACGAAATTGAATGCCGATTGAGGTGACAAGAGGATAAAAAAAAGGATAAAGCTCTCGGCGTTGGCCAATCCCTGAGAGATGCTCCATGCATTCGACTCCGTTAAGCATCGTTAGAGGTGACTGAATGCATATCTGGCCTATACCTTGACTCGCGGTGGCCACCAACCGATGTATCGAGTCAGTACTGCATCTTCCCAGACAAGTCTGGTTCGAAACTTTGCGATTCCGAAAGGATGGAAGGCTTGGTGAACCTGGGGTGCCGGGATCAATCCCAATGAGATGATACATCCTGGAATCTGGGCTATTTTTTTTCCATTTTTGGTGATCGCAGAGGGCTTGTTCCAGAAAGGTCCATTACAAATTTGCAAGTCCCATTGAGATAGAAAGCTTTGGTTTACTAGAACTATGATGATAGAAACTGGTTTACTATTAATAGAACATGATCGAACTAGCGTGCGCACGTTTATAACATGGTGTCTCTAACCACTGCGCTTCCCTCGCATCTCAGTTTACTGTAAAGTCTCGAAAATAACTAATCAAGCAAGTTTTCTTGGGAAATATGACCCCTTCATGCTATTAACTAGGCAAAATTTGCGAAAGATCTGTCTAAATTAACAGAAACTGCATAAGAAACTGATGTTGACTTTCGAAGAACACATCAACTCTAGTGTTATAAACAATCCACATGCTTGTCATGTGATTTTTTTCATGCGCGTCACCCCCCAGTGTTTGCGGTCAAAGGAGTAATAGGAAACCCGCTACTTAAAAAAGCCAGGTAGTATCTTATCAACTTTGAAAGTGATTGCGTATGTCAGCTACGTTGTTGTAACTTTTTCGCGAATAATCGGCATCATTAGGACAACTGTTGTTTTGCACATCACTGTTAAAACTTACGCGAAAACATGACCTCTATAGAAATCACACGTAGGACAAAGAGAATAACCGTTTTTAACTCTAGATAAACAGAGCTCAGCTCATTGTTAAGACCACATGCACTGAAAACTATTTTTTTTTGACATGACCGTCTCTCCGTCTTCCCTCCCAACGATTTACCGCTTCATCGTGGCTGGGAGGTGTTCGGACTGCGATGTACCAGCGGGGGATTCATCCCCTGGCAGGGTCTCCCAAGCTGAGAAGGAGTCACGCGTTTCCATCAGGAAGCTTAGCTAAGAGTAAACTAATACCAGAGTCTACCACCGTCCTGGTATTAAAGCCGCATGGTGGCAAAGCTCCCCCTGATCCACAAGGGCTGCGACTGCCTGTGGTGATGAAGACCAGGGGCAGACTTTGGCCATACTGACCTCGGGATTCCAGGGAACCACAATGGCTTGGCCAGCAAATCTCTAAAAAAATGGAGATTATGCTGGGGCCCGCACAACCAGTGAGGACGGGCCATTCAAGTATCAAGTAAGTAAAATCCGTCTTCACGTCTACTGTGCAGATCCCAGCACTTCTCACACTCGATTCTTTTCCTCGCACCCATTGTCCATGAAGATTTTCCAAGTTTTTTACGTGTGGTTTCGGCTGCTGCTTGAGCATTTTCATTTCATCTTCAATGTCGTAGAATGCTGGTCGAGTCGATTCTCCTTGGAGTCCTGAGATAGCCGGGCTGGAGCATTCCCAAATGGATTGCAGAGACTGATTTCTTTTTTCCCAGACAAGCTCAGTGCCAATTTCCCGACCCCGGAGGGATAAGAGGCAGGTTGGTCCTCAGCGAAATTGAACTAGCACCATGACATCACTGCCACTATACTATCCGCTCTGTGCTATCCCCTAAGAACTATTAGAATTCACAAATCTTTGCCTATAGGATAGAAATTCTGTTTTGTCATCACGAAATCCTGATTATCTGGAGCCCATCAGATATAAATAGTCCACTTTATTGCTTTAACCCCTTCGCGATATTATGGACAATTTTTTTACTACTCATTTATATTCATTCGATAGATAATCGAATGCAGATGAAAATATGAAACGTGAGACCTAAAAGCTCGTCTCTACGCTTAATGTTTTACAATGAACCATTTCTCGGACCGGCTTACTGGGCTGTAATTTGACTAACAATTAATTGTTATTTCATTTAAATGACTACGAATCGTCGTTATTGTATGGAGTACTGACTACAAAAGGTACCGAAATAGACTTAACATAAGCTGCGAAAGCCTTCCAAATGCTGACAGCAATGTGTTCGCATGATGGAATAGAGTAAAACATAGTAAGTAGTAGCATACATAGCATTCATAATAGGCCAAAGCCTCTTCTGTAATCACGTCATGTTCATAACCCCCTAAAGCGTTTTATCTATTGAAAAATTATTCTTTACTGCCAAAAACCCAGAGAGTCAGCAGTCGACGAAAAATTGCTTGTGTCGCAAATGGGCTAACCTTCATACAATGAAAGAAAAGGGCGGATGAACAAGGCAAATTTGGTCCAGCAAAACACGAGGGTTTCCACAACGTATCATTTATTTCACAGCTATCGCTCTTAAATTCCGTTGTCATTCATTTGAAAAGATATAACGTACTTAAATTTGAAATATCATTGCATCAAAACTGTGCGTGCGATTAATGCCTTAGGGGAAGGTCTTTTCTATATGCCTATAAAGTTTTGAACTCCTAAAATACCCCAACCACTGAGAACTTGTCACTGGTCATCGGCAAACCAGCTTTGTCGTTAAAGCGTTTAGATGATGCATATGGCCCAACTTCCTTCATCTCCACCCCCCGTCAACCAAAAAACATCGATATCACACGATTTTTTTATTGCATCATCCAGATCCTGATCAACCATTTCAATGATTTAGTTGGAACATTTCAGATTTAATGAGTCGGTACCCGGTACCCTGTAGTTCTAAAACCTGGTCTTTGTTTCGTACCATATTATTAGTCCATCCAACACAACATTTTTGTCTAAAAACCTCGAAATTTGTAGCAACAACTAGTATTTTGCCCGATCTTACCATTTTACAATTGAAGAACATGCTAGCTAACAAACGAGCTAACACCGCTCACTTTCGAGTTTCTAGCCGAAGCCACTGAGCCGAAACTGGCTGAATCCGACCTGCTTGGCTATTTGACACAACAGTTCTTCCGGATCTAAGCTATGGATAAAAGAAATGGGTCATTACATTGGCCGTAACGCAGGGGGTCTCATAAAGTACATATTGTATTGAATTCATGTGTTCTGAAGATAAGCCGGCTCCTCAAGAGGAATAAAAAGATAATGCTTCATACTAAATGGAAAACTATGCAGAATTAAATCGCGGATTGTGTTCCATACGATTAGTTTATGTTCCCATTTATTTGGATGTGATTATTGGAAAATCTCACTATTAGATGAGTTGAAAATTAAATCTGGCAGCGAGTTCTTGTTCTCCAGAATATCTCACTCTTATAGCAATTCGTACATTCTCCTCCATTGTAATAAATGCAAGGGCGCGTGTGGAACAGTGGTCGGAGGCGCCCTGCAACACATACCTGGAATCGATCCACGCACCCATGGCCCACCAAGCCTTCCATCCCGCCTGGGTCGGCGAATAGGTACCAGACTTGTCTGGGAGGTTAGCGGCACTGGCTCAATACGTCGGTAGACCACCGCGAGTATTGTAAAGGCCAGATATGCATTCAATCACCTCCAAACAATGCTTAATGAAGTCGAATGCATGGCGCATCCCTCCGGGAATGATCAACGCTGAGAGCTTTATCATTTATCCTAATAAATGCATGGTCCTGATATACTGATTGAACTTTGGCTCTCACTGTTTTTGTTTTGTTTAGGCATGCGACTACGCCATGTACCTCAACCCGCTAAGAGAAAACTTGCGAGATTACAGGCTTTTCCTACTAACAATTTACTATTTACTGTCCAAATAAAAAACTTGCAGGTGACAACAACAATTATTTACAGAAAAATCTGTCCAGAAGGTAAAACATAGACAAATTCGGTGAGGTATACAATTCAAGACGACATCAGAATCTGATCGACGTTGTCAAGTGGATACACGGAAGCTGGTGGCCGAGTCTTCTTCGGGGTATCTGAACTGACACCATCAATTATAAAAAGGAATGTCACAAGGAAAACTGAGACAGGATTGAATCAGAAATCTGCGTGACCACCTCTGCCGTTGTTGTAGTTCACCTTTGAGGCTAATACAGTATCCATAAGATAGAAGAAAAAGATGAAAATTGATAAAAACCGCTCCAACATTCGAAACTGCAAAAATATAGTGTCAAAACGATTTCGGAGTTTGTGAGAAAAGACAAAGGAATATGTATAGGACATAGATTGATCGGAAAAACGAACATAAAATGGATAGAATGAGATATGAATGTTATGAATGCCATGAAATCCTATCACAATATTACAACTACAATGAGGTAACAGCAAAACTGAAGTAAACAGGCAGCAAGAGTTAGAGCGTTGTGATTTCGACTGCAGATTCAGCTTAACTCAGTTCAGTGCCGATCCGTGCTCCCAGATCATTTCACTTGACGGTTGATTGCTGATAACACCATTAAGGTAAATAAAAATGCCTGACAGAAAGGCAAACAAGGGCCACGGTGGTGCTGTGGGTTCAATGTGAGCCACCAGAAAGGGTAATCGCAGGATGGAAGCCCAGCTGAGGTTCCCAGATTCCTTACATCTCAGATGTAAGAATAGTCAACGAAACAAACACGAAATGGACTCTTAAAAAATCCTTTAAAAAAAGTAGACCTGAGTAGAACGAGAAATATTTGACATGAAACAGAGCACTATGTATCCATTGGACAATGTGCTATTAGTACTGCCGACTCGATACGTTTATATTTTCACAGTAAAAAGAAATAATGATTCCTGAAACAACCGGAGCGATAGGTTGATATGTCAACTGATAAAGGCGATCTCATGGTCAGAAAATGAAGGTGTTGAACGGCATTGCCATCACAGACAGCGTACGAGATCCCTTCGAATTACTTTAAATCTAGTGTAACACTGACGTCCATTCAAGCTACTGATCGATCCACTCAGTGTTTAAAGATAATAGTTAAGGAATTACTGCCGAGGATTGTTATACTTCGGAAGCGTTTTCCATAAGAAAGTATTTGACCGCTTCCGACATGATTAGACCAGCAGTGATAAACTTGGAGCTACAGCGTTTTCAATTTAGTGAACTGAAGTTAGAAGGAAACAACAGAGAGATTTAACCAGAATCTCCAAATCTGAATAAATATTGGAGTGCTGGTAAATGATGAGGAAATGGATAGGAGACTCACAGATTGCTCTTCCTATTAGATAGAAAAGTAGCATAGTAGTAATGAGTAGTGGTGCCATTCAGCACAAGTAATGCTCTGGTATAACTCCGCTCCAGGCCCACCAAGCATTCTACCCGATAGCAGGTCGAGAAATTGGTAGCAAACTTGTCTAGGATCACCCATCTCATTCCCTCCCAGAGATCTGAGAACACCCTAACACGGCTATCCCAAGTTTACTAGTATAGTCGTTTCGACCAGTATTCAACAAAGTTTTAAAAAAAAACACGAAAATTCTCAAGTAACTGCAGAATCCGTACTAAAAGTTCGAACATTTCGCTGGATGATGGAGGCAAGGAAACGAACGGAATGAAAGAGTGCTGGCATTCACAAAATTTCTGTCGTCGAGTCATATGAAAAACGAGCTTAATATACGTTGTAAGTAAAGCCACCATCTCTTAATAGTTACTGTTTACCACATTACCGTATGGACCTTATGGTAAATATTAACTACATGCATCCCTGGCTTGAAAGCCGCATAGTCTTTGTCTGATTAACCTCTCTGTGTGAGCAGAACTTTTGCGTGATGCCTTATTCAAAGCCTTCTTGTAGTTAGCGTAGTACGAACGAAAACATTTCTCCGTAAGAACTACTCGTCTTTGTTCGATAGTTTGGGCACTCAAGGAGCAACATTTGCTCAACATCTTACCCTCGCTCATTCACCTCTAATATCGTCTTGCCTCCATTTTTTGTAAGTTTGAGATTTTTTGCTCTATGGCAACGGTGAAAATCCCGCATGGCAAATTCGAATGAGGTTGACTATTATTCTATTTTATTCTATTTCGAGCTGACGATTATTCGATTCTGACACCTAACTCGACCTTTCACGACTACACGCCTTCATTTAAACATGTATGCTACTATATGTTTCGGACCGTACATCTTGATTTCAATGTGCATCTCAGTTGAGCTCCACTAAAACGCGGTACGAAGGGAATGCCAGGCGAAAATGGCCGGGGTCGTGCAAGGATTGAACCTTTTGCATTATATCAACTAATTAGTAAGCAGGTTAAGTACTAATACAGGCATGTCAGGATCAATGCCGAAGTTAATAGAAAGACGGTCCTGGGAACTGGAACACAAGGTTGACCAAAGCTGCTTCTCTCTCAATATTAGAGACAAGTTAGAGGGATATGGAAAAAAATGTGAGGGAACCGAACAATATAACTATCTCAGGAAACCAGGGTGCCTCTTGCGCAAGCTCCCGTATCGTACATCTTGATTTCAATGCGCATTCCGATTGCACTACAGTGACACACGGCCCGATGAGGCTGACACATGAAAATGGTTGCGGTCGTGAAAGGGTCAAGTACCAGATTACCTCAAAGAAATTAACACAGTGTAGAAAAACAGCTGGACTTATGAAGTGACAAGCGAGAGTAGCTCCTTCTGTTCTCATATTTCAAGCTGAATCAGATACTAACGGCGAGGAATCGATGTTACCGCCTGCGGACAGCGCTAAAGCAAACATTCAGTACAAACGCTTCCTGATACTTCATTGAATACATGGATATGCTGGAGTGTTCAAGTCGCGTTAACTTTTACAACAAGAAAAGGAAGGAAAGAAAAAAGAACTTCATTGGTTAAGAGTGCCAGACCGACTGGGGGTGATACTGACATCGTAATGAAAGGCTTAGCTAAAAATAGAACAGGTTCGCGCGATTTGATCATAGATCACTAGCAAGTGGTAATAACCAGCCCAAGAGTGAAAACAGTAGAGAATGGAACGTTTTGAACAATATCATAACACATTGCCACTTTTTTGGTTTGCAAAAACTGATGGTGTGCGAATAAAAGGATAAAAGATAAAGCTCTCGACGTTGATCAATCCCCTGAGGGACGCGCCCAAGCACTCGACTTCACTAAACATCGTTTGGAGATGACTGGATGCATGTCTGGCCTTTACAATGACTCGCTGTGGCCTACCGATGTATCGAGCCAGTGGTGCAATCCTCCTTGACAAGTCTGGTACCAATTTCTCGACCCGGGATGGATGGTGGACTTGGTGGGCCATGGGCGAGGAGATCGATTCCACGAGTGGGTTGCAGGGCACCTCCGGTCACTGGGCCACACGCGCCCCTTTGGTGTGCGAATAACGCTAAGGAAGTGCTCAAGCTAGGACGATGGAAGAACAATGAAATAGTCGAATCTTCTCTTATTTGCCGATTTAGAGCACTTGGTAAACAAATGGATATAATGGAAGCCACAGCATTTTCAAATTACAAAGAGAAATAAAAAATTTCGTGAACTTGTAAGAAAAAAGCAGTTATAAGAAAGCCAAAGGCAAAGATGCATTAAAAAACGAAGAGGCTAGCTGATAAATGGTCCATACAAATAGATTAGAGCATTTCTCGGACGCAAACCTCAGTTGTTAAGAGAATGGGAGCAGATGAACGGATGGGAGTCGTAATCAACGTGGCATTCACGTGCGGTTCACCCGCCCACCAGGCAGATGCTGATCACGTGAATCGCATGTGATTAAATAGTGGATGATTGCATGGAGTTGTGTTGATTATTGTCAAGACTAATTGGTGGAGCATGGACAACACTGAAACTATTTTTGTCAAGAGTTTCAAATATTTTTAGAACATAGTATGAATTCAACCTGATACGTCATTCCCAGTAGGTCGGGTGAAGGATTAGGAAGAGACGGTGTTCCTCCGTCACAATTTTTTGCTCACGCATGCTTCATAAAAGTACTAATTTGTTCGTGCTTAATCTCTACCTAGTATTTTTTCTGGACGTTTCTCCTGGAATCACGTAAGTGCAATTCTAGGGCAGCCATGATGTGCTCACTAGGGTGTTCATCAATACTTTAAAGAAGCTACTAAGAGATGACGAGATGACGTCGTCGGGTGTACATGACAGTGTGAAACTTAGGAGCTCACCTTTCCTGGATAAGCTACAGCTAGGTTTCTTATCATAGAACTAGACAAATTCCGCGTAAAAAGTCTTTCTAAATATTAAACACTCTAAAAACTTTTAAAAGGAGGGGAAATTCTTTTAGGAAAAGGTTAGGACTAGATTTTAATCATAGCTAACACAGATAATTGATCGAGCAAGTTGCAAGGTTGCAAGCGAATATGACTTCTCCAAGATTCGAAGTAAGCGAAATCCGCACAAGCATTTGTCAAACTCTAAAACATTGCTTAGCCCTTAACGGACGGACCTGAGCCGTGTAGAGTGGGCCTCCGAACGGAATGTGAGCAATTCTTCGTGGGCCGCGCACTTCCTGTTTCTCAACAATAAAGAATATTTTTTCCCAATAACTAGTGCGCTAACATGACAGAATAGTAAAAGCGACATTGCTGTCCCGCACTATAGGTATGAGTCATATGTATACCACTATTTACTGCATTTTTTTTGTATGACCCGTCTTCACGTCTACTGTGCGGATCCCAGCACTTTTCACATTCGATTCGCTCCCTCGCATCCATCATCCAAGGTCTTCCAAGTTTTTTACGTGTGGTTTCGGTTGAGGGTTGGGGATTTTCACTTCATCTTGGATGACGTAGAATGCTAGGCGAGTCGATTCTCCCTGGAGTCCTGAGATAGCCGGGCGCCGAGTGTTCCCATTTGCGTTGCAGAGAGTGAATTTTCCCGGACAAGTCCGCGTGGCCGATTTGCTGTGTTACAACGGTCTATTGTGCAAACACATTGCCTATAGCACCTGAGTATTTCGTACCCTACGATGAGTTTATTTCGGTGTTTTTCATATCAGCCTATTCCATACAGTGACCACAATGCTTAAAACGTAGCAACGGTTAGTTAATAGTCGAATTAGTAGTCAATGAACTTCTTCAAAAAGGATTTTTTGCAAGTAACCAAACTTATGGAACGGCTTTTCCAGGCTTATCCCTATCATTTTCATCCGTTTTTGATTAGCTATCGAATGAACACATATAGTGCGATATAAACAATTCTAGCACTCACTAATCTCGAAATTGACAGCATAGAGCCCATAGCGTCCGTCAATTATGGATTAAGAGTCTCGTGTTGACCCATCAACATTCCACGTGTTTATCACATGAATGGAGCATGCGCGCAATCCACTACACTTGCGCGCAAAGAGAGGAGAAAAAATATGCAAGTAGAAAAGTAGGGTGATGTCTTATTAACTTCGAAGTCGATTCTATGTGTCAGTCGTGTTATTATTAACACGAATTGACATGTTGCGATTCCAAAAGATCGTAGTCTCGCCATCTTCCAGCGCTGCAAGTACTTTTTGTGCACTTCTGAAACCCAAGGATTAGTGAACACTGTGGAGAGCACTGTTATAGTAGGAAGCAGGAATCCCTCCTGTTACAGTTGTTTGGCTGTGTTTGGTGTGTTTCCAATGACTTGTCAAAAACATTTTCATAGAGCACGTGGTTCAGTCTGCTTCATAATATTTTTTCCATTTCAGATGTTTTCGTGAACTCTAGGGTCCATTCGCTCTAAAAATACGACCACACACAATGGAAATTATTCCCTTATCAGACCGGCAATCCATTTTATCAAACCGAACGTTCGCACGATTTACAACAATCGAAAAAACGCACAAGGGAATTCTTTAATAAACAGGACGATTGCATAACACATCACAAAAAGATCAAGCATCAGCTGTGTGACCAAGCCAACTAGTAACGAATCCATACAGTAATCTCACAGTGGTATCGTTCTAAAACCCCTCTTTAAAGGCTGCTTAAACAACTGTGAGAAGAAGAGGAGTAGCATGCTTATTTTCCAAAGTCGGTGATTTCCAGGTGGAAAAAATGAGTATTTTTTATGACACGTGAAATTTTTAAGCGCCTAGTGTTAAGGAGACCTGAGAGCAATTTTGGAAGTACTGTATTTGTATTGTAAAAACGTTGATCGAGACACAGTTTTATAACATACTATCCCGAACAGCAGCTAGTCATATGTTTTCCAGTAATTTTGACAATTAGAAGTAGTAGTAGATGTCTTTTGAATCTAGCAATAGATTAAAAAGATAAAGGACAAAGCTCTCGGCGATGATCAATCTCTGAGAGATGCGCCATGCAGTCGACTTCATTATGTATCGTTGAAGTGATTGAATGCATATCTGACCTTTACAATGACTCACGGTGCCTACCGATGTGTCGAGTCAGTGCTGCTATCCTCCCAGACACATATGGTACCAATTTGCCTACCCTGGAGGTACGAAAGGTTTGGTGGGCTATGGGCGCCGGGGTCGAATCCACGTGTGTGTTGCAAGGCGCCTCCGACCACTGCGCCACACGCTCACCTTATGCATTCGTAGGAAGCAAAAAAAACATAAGTGATATAGAATAAGAAATGAATGATGTCGAATCATGTCTGATTTTATCAGGCTTAGCTCTGCTACAAGGGCGCGTGTGGCGCAGTGGACGAAGGCGCTCTGCAATGCACATAGGTGGGTCGATCCACGCGCCCGTGGCTCGCCAAGCCTTACATCCCTCCAGGGTGGGCAAATTGGTACCAGACTTGTCTGGGAGAATAGCAGCACTGGCTCGATACATCGGTAGGCCGCCGCGAGTCATTGTAAAAGCCAGATATGCATTCAATCACCTCCAACGATGCTTAATGAGGTCGAATGGGTGGTGTATCTCTCAGGAAATTGATCAACGGCGAGAGCTAGAGGATATATGGCCTATACAATCACTTGCGACCGCCTACTGATGTATCACGTCAGTGCTGCTATCATCTCAGACAAGTTTGCTAGCAATTCGCCGACCCCAGAGGGATAGAACCCTTGATGAGCCTGGGATGCGGGATCGACATATGTGTATTGCTGGGTGCCACTAACTATTGGGTAACACGTACTATTGTAGAACAGTTTATAGTAGCATACATGCCACGAATACCAGTGTGATGGAGCGAAATCCCTTCTGCGATCCTGTATTGTTCTTAAATCCTCTAGTCCTCTTGTTATCGGCTATTGTCGGGAAAGCAACAGGTCCGCAACGATATGCAGTTAGGGGGCCATCTCACTAGCCCAGAACTCACTAAGCTTAGGTACGGATGTGTTAAACAGAAAAATCAAAATTATACTGTCCAAAAATAGAAATGATGAGATAGGGATGAAGCTGACAAGGTAGCTTAGAAACGGAGACGCTACCCTGATGAAGAATTCATGCCAGTAGATTATAGCCGTTTGGAGGTCAAACCCGAATAGATAGGAGAACTGTGTCGTATGGAAGCAGCATAACGCAAGAGGTGGACCGTGAAGGTCACGTGATCAACAAAAATGCGATGGTCACGTGAGACCCACGTGGAGGACGGGCAGGTGATTGCAGGAGACCAATTATTGCCGGAGGTAATTCGCAGAACGAAGGACAACACTAAACAAATTTCCTTAATGGTTTTGAATTGTTCCTAAAACATGAAATGGATTCGATTTATTAAATCGCCCTTGATATGGCAGCTGAATAATTTAGAACAGACATCGTTTCCTCTTCGCGCCTCACAGAATTCCATCCGCCTGATAAATTTCTGGATGAATAGTGGTGCATAATGCAGCCGTGTCAGAGCATTCTCAGTTCCTCTCCATAGGAATCTGTTGGCCCTTGTGAAAAGAAGGGTGACTTGTAGCTTCATACAACCAGGAAGGAAGTCATTTCTGAATGGACGAAGCCGTCTGTGCACGGTATCGTAGCTGTATATCATGACTTTACACACAAGAACACCTTTGCTACAACGTTCTGATAAACTTCAGGCATATCTCGTACCATAAAACTACGTAGTTTCCTTTTTAAAAAAATTGTCCAAACATTGTTTTTTCTAGGATTTTTCTTCAGTTCAAATTTGCTGAACTAAGACCGCTCAAAAAAGTTCTTTAGGGAAAACGTTTACATCTACGACTCGAATTTAGTTTTCGAAAAGAATTAATTGAGCAAGTTACACGCGAATATGATTCCTGCAAGCTTCGAAATAGTTGAAGTCCCGCAAAACACCATCTGGCATGCTGCCAGTAGAAAATCATCAAGAATCCACATGCTGTTCACGTGAATACTGCACGACGCTTGCGAAACCTTACATTTGTTGGTGAGGTTGTAAGAGAAAAAATGCGTTGATAAAGAATTGTAATACTACATCGCACCACATGGCAGTCAGTTGGGAACTGAGCAACGATTTTGAAGGCAATCTGACAGCTCTTTTTTTTGGGAAATAGGATTAGATAGTGGCTGAAAAAACATCCTGCAAAAAGCAGCAGGAGTGCAGCGGGTAAAAAAATCATGTAAAATACAACCATTTTCATTGTGAACGATCCATCATCGGATCAGTGAGGTGTTTTACTCCACTGGATTCGAGTCGATGCGACTACGAAGACTTGCAAGCCCCAAAGAATAACCTGGACAGTCGATGCGAATTACTATCGCATGAAGGGATGCGAAAACACCGAAACCTCAACGACAAAAAACAGTTTAAGCAGACGAATACAACAACGTTGGCTGTGAAACTGGGATTGCCGAACATCTGGTCATTGTTCCCCGTTGTTTACCGTTTATATGCAGATGATGGCCATCGATTGCTCCAGTGGTTTTGTTATTTGGCGTTTAATTACGATCTAAGAGAAGGTTCTAGCTTTAAGAGCTAATAAGGAGTCCGACATTTTTTAACCTGAATGTCAACTATAAATGAACCAATGTTAAGAATTATCATCCTCATGGAAGAAAACTCAGGTATTGACGGCATCAAAGAGCATTTGGGATCCTAGCGATCTATAACTGGTCTGCAGCTGTCTATGACAACGACCCCGCAGTGCTCAAACGGAGGCTTCTTGGACCTCTTGAAAAAAATCTCACGAATCAGCAACATAGAAAATGAGTGAAAAGCATTGAGAGCAGGGGTGTGGGGTCTGTATCAATGATGGAACACATGGACCGACAAGCATCGAGACAACGACGAATACAAGACACAACTGCATGGTAGCAGCAATACTGAAACATTAAATACACGAGCAGCTTAAATCTACTATTTTCTCGGTTTTTACTTCATCACTAGGACCCAGTGTTTGGAAAACTACAAAGGTATTTTTAGAACAGTCATTATTTCCCTAGTCTTGCTACGAATCGAGAATATTCGAGTGGTTGATTCACTCAACTCTACTCGGGACCATTCGGACGAACAATACCGAAACCAAAAGCCACAACTATACAGTGGCAAACTTGATTTAAATCAGTGCTTCCTTAAAAATCGTGATATCACCGGGATGCCATTGGCAACCGAAATGGTTTTTCGTCTTTAAAACAGCAAATATTTATCACGTTAAAGATATTCATAATTTCCTTGACTTCATCTCCTCGTTACGTTCACGCCGACTGTTTTGAGGGCAACCAAGGAAGTCTCTCGTGACGTGAAATTCAGCTCAGTTCTCAGCATTATTTTTCTAGGCCACGGTAATAGTCTCCACTTTTTAATTTGGACGATCGATCAACTTTCTACGAGAAAAGCAGGAGGAACTCCACATTGGAGCCTGATAGAGTGGAAGGAAGCCCCGCAGGTATTGGAAAGACTACTGAAATCATGAGCCGAAAAGGATCCATGAAGAATAAAGTGAACCAGAAAACAAAATGTTAGGCCGTTCCCCAGCTTATCATCACCAACTGAAGCTCCTCAATTGCAATTTGGAGGTAAGCCACTAGAGATTGCCCAGAACATATTGTTTCACTTTAAATTGGAACTACAAGATGAGATTACACTTGCAGTTCCATTTTCAGCATTAGTTTGACTCTTGCACTTACAAATGAAGAGTACCATCTTTACCCTTCATTTTCATGGGTCGCTACCTGAGCTTGTGGTGATGTAGATTTCTTCATTTTTGGGCTTCCCTCTAGAAATTCCTTTCACCGATCTCTTAAATTCCTAGCACCTCGTAATGGTATGGGGGGTATTTATAAGTGCCGAATAACAATGTGCAGCTGCAGCAGAAGGTTCATGCAGGTAGGGTCAAGCGGGTCCACGGATTTTGACGGTTCCATCTGAAGTCCAGAATTGGGCTGAGTCCTGATAAGTTAAGCTTTTCGGATAAATGGTGTCGTCTTTTAATAATAACAGAAATTAGTGCTTGAAAAATGTGAAACAACCAACATACAGATTTTTTTTCTTTACTGTAAGCAGCGCACGCTTCTTTTAAGTTCATCAGTAGTCTTTCCGATTTGAAGAGTTCGTTCAATAACAGGTCAATGGATCTGAAATCGGTGTGCAATTTCTGGCATCTATTCCATCTTTTTATGAGCCGCTCAAAAACTTGATCAGTGAGTAAACCGACTATTTCTCGCCGTTACGCAGCCTATCCAGATTATCCAGATTCGCATCCTCTCAGCGACGGTTTATTCCAGTTCTACTGCAGCTTCCTAGTGGCGGTGATTTGAAAACACGATACACATGGAAATGGCACTCAACAGACCTAACGATATGAAAAATTGGATTCATTAGTATAGGCGAACAAGAAAAAAAAAGACTAAGCGACAGACGAGTGGTGGGAAGAAGAAGTTAGTAGCTATGATGTTCCGTTCTTCCTCGACCGAGTTGAACAATCATTCATACACTTACAAAACTTTAGCAAACTGAATGTAGGAGAGAGAGTTAGTGCATAGGTCAGATATAGATTTTAAAACAATCCTCTATATTCTGTGGCATCGTAGAAGAATCCAGCCCTCTTCATTCGATTGACATACAGCAGGAACTTTGTCTATTTTCAACGAGATCACACGTGTCGATTAAATCTACAGGTTATCCAAGATTAAATCCGTCTATGATTTTTTTGTTATTTATTTATTTATTTATATGACATGCCTTCACGTCTACTGTGCGGATCCCAGCACTTCCCACATTGAATTCGTTTCCTCGCATCCATTGTCCATGAAGATTTTTCCAACTTTATATGTGGCTTTGGTTGCTGCTTGAGGATTTTCATTTCATCTTGAATGTCGTAGAATGCTGGTCGAGCAATTCTCGCTGGAGTCCTGAGATAGCCGTGCTGGAGCGTTCCCAATTAGATTGCAGAGAACGATTTTCTTCCCAGACAAGTCCGGTACGAATTCCGCGACCACGGGGGGATGTGAAGCCTGGTTGCCCCGGAACGGAGTCGAACTAGCAATCCGTCTATGATACCTATACCATACTGTGAGACTCCCACCTACTAATGTTCTTGGAATTATTGAATAAGAATTTGAAAACGCGGAAGCTCCTAGTTTTCCTACTTCAAGAATTTGGAGAGAAGAAAAACTAGTCTATTCGACAAAATACACTTTAATATAAGGCGTTTTAAGCACCCTAAATAAGTAAGTTTGGATGGAGTTGAGTTGGTACCACTTATTTACATTAAAACCCTGTCTATTAACGCCCACTCACTCGCTATGAACTGCGCCGCTTTAAGACGATAAAACGGATGGATCATAACGATGCTACAACAGAATCATTCAAGACCTTGTCCAAATATTGGAGCAACTCGTGTTGATACTTAATATTCGCTCCAATGATACGATGATAAGGGATGTATAGGTGAGAGCGACGTGTTAACGCATCTGTTCTACACATCGTTCTCAGGTAGTTTATCATGTTAAGAAACAATTCGTATAGATAGAGCACTTTAGGAATGCTCACAGCTCCTGCTAACTCGTAAGCCTACCAGTGAAGTTTTGATGTACATGTCTGATTTCGTAATTATTCACTGATTTTAAAAAATAAGTTTTTATTTGAGCTCGACACTGGTGGCGTTTCTAGGCTTGAAACAAGCCTGGTACCAAATTATTATTCTAACTAACATTTCGACTCGTCTCCTTACCATACTCACAATCATTCGAATTGGTAGTTACAACAATTACTCTTTTTTGTGTGTGTGTGAGTCTTCATTGTTAGAACTCCTCAACTCTTGTGTAAACTTTCTAATAAGCCAATTCTAAGTCTCACCAGCTCTTACCATTGATCATTTGTTAGCTAACTGCTAGTGGGAAGGATTGCTCGCCGCGGTCTAAATTTCACAAGGAACCATTTCTATTTGATGGCCATCACTTTCTAGTCGTAGAGGAGAATGGTCCAATCATGGCAGAGAATCATAGCTTAAGAGAACTACCGAACGACTACATTAAGAAAGTTCACGAATGGCAGTTCGAAAGCATAGAGGGGAGCAGGAAAATTGCTTGGAAGAGGCATGACTGAATCGTGAGGAAAGCAAGAGCTAATGTGGAAATCGAAAATGGGAAACTCTTAAAGACGGCAAAACTTAGAGAACTGCTTCAGAGTGCTTTGATCGGCATCGAAAATCGTGCAAAAGTAAAGTTCGCTAGAGGAAAAACCTTCTAGTGGTATGCAGGTGCTATAGAACTGTTTCAATAAATAATGTTAACCACTAAGGCTATATGATAAATCTCCTCATATCCCAATATTACTAGAACCATCGATTGTTCGTTCATCAATGTCATGAATTTCTCAACTAAATTAAATTAAGGAAGTAGTTATTGTCACCGTGATGTTCTATATTTCAAGAAGTTCTGAGGTGAAACGCTGGATTATCGCTGTTGCTAATGAAAACCCAGGTAGATGACGCGTGCTACACTTTTTTCACCCTAATCCAAGTTAAGGATTAACCAATGCTTCGTTCTTCAATTTACAGTTGAGTTTAATGAACCGTTATTGGGAATTCTGTGGTGCTTTAGCGCAGTCGTGAGTACAACAGGAATGTGATACAAAAATGCTAGTAATGACTAGTTGAAAAACAACTAAAGATTAAACGTTTTATTATCGACTGATAGTGTGATAAAGAACTTTAAAAAAGCAAACGAGTAGACGGTGAGGTTAATTTCTCATCGCAGCTCCACAGGGAGTGGAATCCTCATGAAAGGTGAGATTTGTCAATGGCACTGACAGGTCACTAACTCTGTTGAATGTTAGCATTGTTGTTACTCCATTACCAGTACCTTAACTACCAGCTAGCCCGACCACGGCTCTCCACGAAGTAGTGTCATAGCCTCGTCGTCACAAAAAAGAAAAAAAAACCCTTTGGTGGCACAGTCGATGAAATTGTTACGATGTTATTTCGATCTAGATGGTAAATTCTTACCTACTTTGATAGCTATATAGCCGATACTGGTATATAACACCTCTCGCCATCATTTCACTGTCTTTAACTATTTCCCCATCTTAGACCCGTCATGAATTGGTGTTGTCTGAGTGGTGTAAGTTAAAGCTTGGTAATCTATGCACTTCATTGCCGATTCACATAATGCGTCTAAGTCGAATTGGTTTACCTTGGAATGTCGAGGCAGTTCTTCCAAAACACTCGCAGCTCAACACCATAGACTGTTACTGATACTTGTGGGTGAGTGGGTGACAAAATGATAGACTACCTCGACAATGCTATGGCGCAGTGGTCGGAGGCTCCCTTGCAACACACACGTGGCCTCGATCCCCGCGCCCATGGCCCACTAAGCCTCTTATCCCTCCGGGGTCGGCAAATTGGTACCAGACTTGTCTAGAAGGATAGCAGCATTGGTTCGATACATCGGTAGGTCGCCGAGAGTCATAGTAAAGACCAGATATGCATTCAATCACCTTCAAACGATGCTTAATGAAGTCGTATGCGTGGCACATCCATCAAGGATTGATCAACGACGAGAACTTCATCCTTATTCTATAGTTGACCCACCAACTGACGATGTAAAATACTTACTTGGACACTTGGGTGACTCGTCCTCACTGATTGTGCAGGTTTCAGCATAACCTCCACTTTTTCGAAGATGTGCTGGTTTAGCCATTGTGGTTCTTTGGAAACCCTAGATCAGCCTAGCCATAGTCTGCCTCAGGTCTTCACCACTACATGCAGTCTCAGCCCTTGTCGATCAGAGGGAGATTTGCCACTATGCGACTAGCTTGATACCACAACGATGGTGGATCCTGGTAATGGTTTACTCTTTGCTAGGCTTCCCTGATGAAAAAGGCGGACTCCTTCTTAGCTTGGGAGACCGCACCAGTGGGATGAATCCTCCGCTATACATCGCAACCCGATACCTGTGAACACCTCACAGCCACGATGAGGCTGCAAACCGCTTGGATGTAAAATAAAGAGTCCGATCACTTAAGGGAGAGTAGTTACCTTAAAAGTGATTCTTTGCATTTGTATTGGTGGTTTGAAAAGTGGAAGCATGCACTCAATGTCCTACTCGGTAGTACTTGGCTTTATGCGTGCTCATACACTAACCCTTTTTCATCATAAATTTCGTGATGAAACATGCAAAAAGAAGTTCTTCTGAAAGATGGATCTAGAACGCCATTTGTGCCTAGGCCCACATTTACATCTCCTTATACTACTTTATGACTTAATTCGCACTGTTGGAATAGAGCGAATATTCGATAACTGATTCATAGGTCATAAATTGTAACGGAACATTATTTTCACCACCCCCTTCATTTCCAGCACTCATTGGTCTACTAACTCTTACTGCATTCTCAAACGCGTTAAAATGTCAAACTGATATTGAGAACGGAGGATACCGAACACGTTTGTCATCAAAGGTAAGTATACCGTTTGTTTTCTTAGTTATTCCGTCCCTTTGGGTCCAATGTAAGAAAGCGTCGTTTTCACTTGGTGATGAAATAGAATGGCTACTGATAAAAAAGGATAAAAGGGATAAAGCTATCGGCGTTGATCAATTCCTGAGGGATGTGCTATGCATTCATCTTCATTAAGTATCGTTTGGAGGTGACTGGATGCATATCTGGCCTTTACAATGACTCGCGGTGACCTACCGATGTATCGAGCCAGTGCTACTATCCTCCCAGACAGGTATGGTATCAATTTGCCGATCACGGAGGGATGGAAGGCTTGGTGGGCCATGGCCGCGGAGATCGATTCCACGTGTGCGTTGCAGGGCACCTCCGACCACCGCGCCACACGCTCCCGTGGCTACTGATAGCCGCACTTATTCACTTTACATGTTGATGTGATCTTCGCTCGGTTATGAGTGTATTCCATGTCAAGAATATCCATAGAATGCCGTAAGACATACAGGAGCTAATTAGAAGATAAATTGGAAAAAAAACAGGGTCGTAGACGAGAAACCGCATAGGTTGCCCGCATTGTAAAGTGTAGAAGTTCATTGAATAATCAGTAAAATGAAAAAATACTCCATTCTGCGCACACGACCGAACCTCACGGCATCCAGTGTTTTTATGAAAAGCCTAAATCTAGTTTTACGTCGTTGAGTAAAAAACGGTTAACGTTGTTTAAAAACGCAGTAGGACTAAGATACCTTTTAGCCAAACGCCATGTGTCTGTACAGAGCATATCCATGCGAATTCGACAAGCCTAGTGAGTACCGTATGAGGGAATACGTCCATCCGAAGGTATGTTGAAAAGAAAGACACTACTCAAACGTTTCAAATTGGGGGAAAAAACTAAGGCCCAATGGATAGATGCTAGTGGCCTGGTGACCGTTCTTCTTGTTTAGCACACCACCAGATAATTTTTTTGCTAAGCACTGTTGGAGATTTGTTCTTTTATCTAAAGAACTGTCCACCAAAAGGCTTTCGTGAGAAAAATACAGTGCGAAATGCTGAGCCTTGTCTACTTTTTGATGTACTCTGTAAAGCTATGAGGTAGCTACCAAAACTAACTGCAAACACAAACAGTTAAGGCACCCCGTCCTCACAGTGGAGCAATGCGTGTGTTCAGATTAAACATATTACTGCATAATTGAAATTTGGAAACCGTAGAATTGCAGTATAAAGGAAGGTGCACAACTGGAGTTCCTGTGGAGTGTTACTGTGACTTTGACAACTGCAATGTTGACTACAATTTTTTTGACGGTGAGGTTTATTCATATTTGGTAACGCCAAAGAAACCGCAGAATAAGCAGGAAAAACCTCTGGAAGTCATATTAAATACAGTAGTGAAAAAAGTAGCGCAGAATCACAGAACGCTCTTGTATCGCTCGACGCCGCACTTGTACAAATGCATGTTCCGTTCTCGCTAGCTCAGCAGATGATTCGGTCTTTTACTAAACGCGGTTCGTTTAGGAAATTTGGCTCAAAAGTGAAGCAACTGACAAAGCTGTGCTGCAGTGTATGACGGACCATCTTCATGATCGTGAGTGATTTTTTCGATATATTCAACTTTTAGACTTTTGAGACGAAGTTAAATAATTTTTTGAAATAATCACCCGTGCCCACTTTAGTGAAACGCATCCCGAAGAGACGAAGAGCGCAGGACGATGAGGTAGGTTGTCACTCTTATTCGGCATCACGCAACACCTACAGCATTGAAATCCACAATACAATCACAGTGGCTTTGCTGAAATTGTTTTTTTTTCAACTGGATTCTTGTTGAGCATATATAATCCATCATCTTATGAAAGAGTTCTAGATGACGTTCAGCAGCCAGAATCATACAGTAATGATCCATTTGTCAATAGTTGGTTGATTGTTTTAGGATGTACGAACGCTTGCAGTGGAAGAACAAGCGGGTAAGTTTCGAAGGTTCAATAACACGGACGAAATAGGAGTGTAATAAAACTTGAAGAACGATTTTGAGTAACTGCCACGAAAACGGTTTCGTCAATTGCTATTTCTATTCAAAGGATTCTTCTGAACCGAACACTTATAGGGAATAGAAGGACAGCTACGGTGCAGATAAGCAGCTCCCTTCTAGTGACATGAAAAAAACCGAAGTGACCATTTAATACGCTATGTGTAGGAGGGAGTTTTTCCGGAGTCACGAAAACGCCTCATTACTTTTGTCCTCGGATACTTGAAAGGCCCACTCTCACTGGTTGTGCGGGCCCCAGCATAACCTTCGTTTTTTCGGAGTTTTGCCCGCTAAGCTACTGTGGTTCCCTGGAGTTTGTAGGTCAGTCAGGCCAACGATTGCTCCAGGTCGTCACCACCACAGACAGTCGCCGCTCTTGTGGATCAGAGAGAAATTTGCAACCATGCGACTAGTTCTGTACCAGGCCGGTGACGGATTCCGATACTGGTTTATTCTTAGCTGGGCTTCCTGATGGAAATACTGGGCTCCTTCTCAGCTTAGGATACCCTGCCAGGAGGATGAATCCTCCCACTGTACATAGCAGCCGGGCACCCAGGAACACCTCCCAGCCACGATGAGGCGGTTAATCGTTCGGAGAGAGGAAAAAGAAAAATGGCTTATTCTCAAACCTCAATGAGAAGCATGCAGCACTTTTGCAATAATACACTATTAAAAGCATTACTGAAAAAAATCTCGCAATCAGAAAATCTCGAGAAACTAGGGAAATCCTCGCTTTGCGAACCCAAAACATGAAAACGAAACATGAAATTCTGTCCGTGAAAGTGAGATGTTTTCTAAGAGAAGCGATCTTGTGTGAATGATATTTCGATATGAAAGCCATGTGGGATGACTCATCGCGTGGTCTCCAGCGGAATACTAGTAATAAAAAATTTCTCGGAAAGGTTGATTGTGGCCAACACTTCAAGCTCAACAGCCTTGGAATCCTGTTAATCATCGTACCAGTTAATTTTTTCCTTTTGGTTCTGTCATTAACGGAGGAAGCTCGATGGGATTCGCTTAGTCGCGAAAGTGGAGAACATCACAGTTTTGATATTAAGACCTCTTAATGTTTTTCGTGGCTTTACGGATTCTGCCATGCGGGTACGTTTTCTCGAAACCGGTTTGTCTCTACCAAATGTCGAACTCATTCTCAGTTTGAGTGACCCACTTGGAGCAATGAGCCTTGGCTATATCAGGTCACCCGCCTCTGAATTCTCTGGTTTCATTAAGCATTAGGAAGCGCGGTCTGGTACGGAGTATTTTCCTTAGCTGCCCATAACGTGCATTGCTGCCATTCAGCAATTTTTTTTGATAAAACAAAAATAGGAAGGGTAGGGTTCTCATTTATTAATCAATTAAAGGAGCGCAAGCTGAGCTGGCACAAGTGGAGGAGGAGGTGATGGAAAGTGATGAAGACACCACTGTTGTTAGCTTTGTGCATGATCCAACCGAAAGCACAGGTGCGAGGAAATATATAGAAGTCTAGAAGACCTGAAGAAAACGTCCATTGAATAAATGGGTTGTTTAAGATAATGGCGAGGAGACATTCATGACGGATGAATCCAATGTTGGTGCTGACGTGGAAAGTGCTCCGTCAGAAGGCAGGCAAGAAAGCGATACGGATGAATCCAATGTTGATGCTGGCGTGGAAAATGTTCCGTCAGAAGGTAAGCAAGAAAGCGATACGGATGAATTCAATGTTGATGCTGGCGTGGAAAGTGCTCCGTCAGAAGGCAGGCATGAAAGCGATACGGATGAATTCAATGTTGATGCTGGCGTGGAAAGTGCTCCGTCAGAAGGCAGGCATGAAAGCGATACGGATGAATCCAATGTTGATGCTGGCGTGGAAAGTGTTCCGTCAGAAGGTAAGCAAGAAAGCGATACATATTTTACGAGAAATGAGCTTTTATTCGTTTAAAGTTCTACTAAAATCCAGTGTTGCAAAAAATTCCAAGAGTTTCAAAAACAGATTTTTAGCATTAATAAAGGTTTTTTCAGATGATACGAGCTCCACATTTACAAAGGAAGAAATGACGATGCCAGATGATTCTGAGAGCATTTTAAACCAAGGAATAGGTAACGCAGATGCCAAAAAGAAGTTGAAACAGTATTCATCAGTACACGCTGCAGCCGAGAACACTGGTTCTACAGCCCTTACTTATTCTCTACCACTAATAATAATTCTGACGAAACATCTGTTGCGGTCATTTTTTGTCGAGGAAGCGATTATGATGTGAATAAAATTTCCAACATTGAGTTGATAGAGTGACAAACAGCGTGAGATGACATTTCCAGTTGTCGTTTATTGTCCCCGAATATTTACAAGACTGCTGGGGAAATTTTCTTTGTGAACAAGGTTTAACAAAACTCATTGTCCCTATTTATGGTGCCGATCTTGGTACTTCCTTTGTTCCGTTTGCTGTGCTGCGTCGGTCATCCACAAAGATGTTTGGATTTGCTTGTTTATTCTACTCAACCTGAAGACTTTGTCTTCGTTGAGAACTGGTGGTGCGTAATCTTTCCGGGAATCTCACAATGGTTGAGCTTGAGCGTTACCAGACCTTAACCACTGCCACTCTCCAGGTTTGCTGCATTGGGCAAAGCTCTGCAGACAAGTATTGTACGAGTTTTTCGGCCAACAAAGATAGAAGACATTGGCTACAGGCGTGTCGAACTGAAAACCATGTGTTTCTCATGACCCCTCTAGCTAATACGCTTCCGCGATCCAAAAATAAATTAGTTGCTAGGAGTCCGTGGGAGTAATTATTTCACCTTCATTGATGGTAAGATATTTTCAAAACTCCTGGCCGCAGGTGTCTGCGGTTGGAAACGAACGCGCTTTTTACCCTTTCCGAGGACTGACACGTTCACCACCACACCATGCTGATCCTTCAGTGTCGCATCTCTCTCAGCTAGTTTTTCTTTCTACCAATGCCATCAGCAATTACCTGTCAATGAGACTGATCTGGGCAGCCCACAGCCCAAATGACTGGTGATTGCTGAAGGCACTGGTAGATAGAAAACTAGCTGAGAGAAAGACAAACCAAAGGACCCACATGGTGTGATGGTGAACGTCTTAGATCTTAAGAAAGGGTAATACCGCTTTCGCTCCCACCGCAGACATCTGGCGTTCGGAGTTTTGCGGATATCTCAGCAACATTGTGATTGTATCATACATGACACCCTGCCTTTTAAAAATGTATTTCAGCTTTGTTTTTGAAATTTTTTTGTTTCGTTATGTTTGTGCTGTTTGCGCCAACATCAATGTGGAATAAGTCGTTATGATTATGTTGCTCCCATTATCTTCAACAAATTTGATGTTCTCCAGTTTTTAGACTTGTTCATGCTTAAGCATCCGGACTGCTACTAATAAGATTACTCTCGCCACCAACTTCCTTTAACTGTACCCTCGCCACTTTTTTTACTTAATAACCAACATGAATCGTACTGGTTTCCTGCTCTATTTTTACTCCTCCGAAAGAGGTACTGAAACACTGCATGTTGCACAATGCATGTTGTACTCTCTTTTCTGTGATATCTCTAAGGTGTTTAAACGTGTGTAAGCCTAACTATCGAAGAATTGTATTCCACGCAGCAGTTGTCGAAGTTACAAAAACAGAGGATAGGAACATCTGCTGTGCATCTTGCGTTATGACGTAGATTTACAGTTGCCACATTCAAATTCGGTACAGTTTTCTAACCTAGCATACAGAACGCTCTACGTAGTCGACAATGCACAAATATTACACCACCGTTATGTCGCGGCTCCTTAAATGTTTGCTCTTAACACTTTGGTGTTGGTAGTGTGTTGGCAGTACCACGACGAAGCAGCTGAAATTCCCCCAATAGTACTCAATACTCATTGATTGGTTAAATGATTTCTCACAAATATATTTTCAGGTTACATCAGGTTACAGCCAGGTTACATCAGGTTATATCTAGGTTAGAGGGTTCCCTAATTGGAGTGCAGATAGTGATTTCTCGGACAAGTCCGGTACCAATTTCCCAACCCCGCAGGGATGAGAGGCTAGGTTGGCTTGGAAAAGGATCGAAAGAGCACCGCGCTCGTGATGGCCGGCATCACTACCACTGTGTTATCCGCCCTTAAACCTTCCGTTTCATGTTCTTCTTTTAAAAGTAGCTTCTTTCACCCATTCTATGGCGTGATTCTGATCCGTAATACGAAATAGTAATGAGCAAGCTTCACAGTGAAAAGGCTCTCTTGAAATATACCATGCTATTTAGCTTTTCAGGCTTTGTTTTCGCCTGTAACCGATTTCGAGATCAGAAGCAGTGAATGGTGCAAGTGGTTTGTAGTGGGACAGTACTTGGAACTCTACTGTGGACATATAACGATGGGGGAAATGCTCATGAGACAACTTTGTAATGGTCTCCTATCACAGGCAGTTTTCTCAGAGGGTTATTTTTTTTCGCGCAAGGTTTTAAGGCGTTCGATGCCTTAATGAAGGATTCGTGAAGTCAGTATTTTTTTCGCCATAATGATCTTAGAAAAATACAGTCTCATTCACTAATTTTACGGTTTTTAAAGCTCGAAGGTGCTTGGTGAACCAAAATTAGGAAGAATGATTGTATGTAATTGGTTCCTTCCGGATTACCGTGGTTGCCTATTTTGTATGAAATCTTTGAGATCTGGAGCTTACTAACCGTTTTCCATATTTCTTTTTGAGATTCTAGCTCTTTTCTGACAAACTAGCAGCCATCATGCTCATTCTATTAAGACCTGGTCATGTCACGGAGTCCTTCACATGGTCGATATTCATCTAATGAAAAGGGGTTTGTCCCTGTTCGACAAAATCTCGTGCTGTATTCGAAAGAGTTCGACACATCTTCATTAAAAAGTTCAGCTAAAAGTGAATTTAGACAAAGGTGTTTGAATAACTCTGACGGCCGAGCTTTCGCAATACGATTTTATGATTGTGTGAATGACGGAAGTGTCAAGAGTGAAAAAGTTTGTTTGAATTAGAAAAGGTATGATTACGAGCGAGGAACAAATGGAGCTTTACCTATTCCCGCCCATCTACGGACCAATTATATCGGCAAGACAGGAGAAGTTCCTACGTTCATATTAGTTGGCAATGACCTCAAATCGTCTGGACAGGTGTGGCCGAAACTTGTTTAGTTATAAGGTCGTCGACCTCCAGTCAACTCCGCGGCGCAGACGCCACCTCGACCACAGCCTCAGCTCAGGTGATTTTTTCAGCAGTTACACTCTAAGAAACAGCTATGGTTGAGATGGAATTGTTGATAACAGCTAAATTTTGTGCTGCTTCATCCAATTTCTACAACGATGTTCAACTTTTGTTAAGAAGACACAATTTATCTGCTTAAGAGTTATTATATCTGCATACTGTACTATACACAATGCTTTCTGAAGAGATTTCAGGCTTTAAAAAATTTTTTCTCTCTCAATTTTTAGTGTTTTTGTCGTGGTTTAGCCACCTTCGATATCGAACCTATCATAATATGACGAAACCCATAAAGTGAATCTTATTTGACCTTTATACACCTTACTAACTGGTCATATTCCTTAACTTTATAATATCGTTATAATACAAGCACAACGATGCTGAGATACAACCACAACGTTGTTGGGATATTTGTAAAACGCCGGACAGCAGATGTCTGCGGTGGGGAATGAACGCGCTATTACCCTTTCGAATAGCGTAGATCGATAGAACTAGCTGAGAGACAGGCGAAACGAAGGACCCACATGGTGTGGTGGTGGACGCGTTAGCCCCCGGAAAGGATAACAGTGCGTTCGTTTCCCACCGCAGACACCTGCGGTCCGAAGTATTGCAAATATCTCAGCAACGTTGCGGATGCATTTCCCATAATACTGTGTCGTGAAAATTGTAGATGTAGAAAGTAAAAAGTAAACATTATCATTCTGCTATCTCAAACTTTCCTCAAATCTTGGCCGGACTGGTCAAAATGCATCTGAAATAAGAAATACTTGATACTTGATACTTGAACGGCCCGTCCTCACTACTTGTGCGGGCCCCAGCATAATCACCATTTTTCGGAGATTGCTGGTTAAGCCATTGTGGTTCACTGGAATCCCGAGGCGCGCCTGGCCAAAGTTTGCCCCAGGTCGTCACCACGACAAGCAGCCGCAACCGTTGTGAATCAGAGGGAGATTTGCCACCATGCGACTTTGATACCAAGACGGTGGCGGATCCTGGTATTGGTTTACTTTCAGCTAGGCTTCCTGATGGAAACGGCGGGCTGCTTCTCAGCTTGGGAGACCTTGCCAAGGGATGAATGCCCCGTTGTACATCGCAGTCCGACACCCAGGAACACCTCCTCCCAGAACGGTAGGCCGTTGGGAGAGAAATAAGAAAATAAGAAGATAAGAAGAAAACAATGAATAAGCTTTTCCAAATAAAGTTCTTTATCAACCTCGTGTCAGCTTGTCAACAAAAAAAAAGTAGTAAGTCGTTGCTGAACAAAACACTTGCCTGTCTATAAAATGCAGTTAGACCTGACAGGCTTGGAATTTTCGCTATTTCTTGGGTTCTGGATAGCTGTTCGTATGTCATAGGTAATGTACGTATGTGCAGTTTTGCTAGTTTAGTCATAGGCTTATTAGAGTTGTCCCCAGCACAATTTTCACTTGATTTCTGTGCGCTCAAGTGATATAAAGAGAACTACATCTTTTTTTTAAATGCCCTCTAGAGTAGAGGAATTAACGTAAGCGAGCTTGGTAGACCTGTAAAATGGCCTCGATTCAAGGGCTGTTGTAAAAGTGATTCAAAAAAAAGCGAACTCTTTCGGAATGTGTGCAAACCACGTAAAATAAATCTCATCAAGACTGACTTAACTGTGCAAAAATTGTCCTGCAATTAAGTAGGGAAGTAATAAGTAGCACCAGCGCCTGTGATATGTTCGACTTATGAGATCCGTTGAAAAAAAGCTCGTATTCCATCGAATACTTTATTTTTTTTTATATGACCCGTCTTCATGTCTACTGTGCAGATCCCAGCACTTCTTATATTCGTTTCGCTTCCTCGCATCCATTGTCGACGATGATCTTCCAACTTGATGTGTGGCTTTGGTCTTGCGGATTTTCATTTCATCCTTAATGTCGTTGAATGCTGGTCGAGCAATTCTCGCTGGAGTCCTGAGATAGCCTGGCTAGAGCGTTCCAAACTGGATTGCAGAAAGTGGTTTTTGTCCCAGACAGGTCCGGTGCCAATTTCCCGACCCCGTGGGAGTGAGAGGTTTGGTTGGCCCGGAGCGGAATCGAACTAGCACCATACTCGTGATGATAGACATCACTACCACTGTGCTCCCCATACCACTGAATATAGTAGTCATTACTTCCATGTAAGGATTTGAATTATCTATGAACTGAGTGAATACTTAGGAATTCCCTGTCATACAGTTGCGGCACATTAAAAATGTGAAGTATCAAATGTGTTTGCTTAAATTACCTTAATAGTGCCGTAAAAAAGACATCGAAAACCAGTTGGAGTAATGAAGTCTTCACAAAACAACTAATTCGTTAAACTTGTTCATTCACCATTAAATCACTGTGTAAATGTTCATCAGCAGTGATGAACGAGGAGTCTCCAGGCTGACCGTCGTGACTAATGTTTTCTTGAACACATCGATTTCCAGTAATCGCAAATGAAATTAGCGCTTCCATTGATTCATTGATTTTTTGAACAGGATAAAAACTTCTAAACTATTCCTGTCTCGGAAATCTTTGAGAGGAATTCTCACCTGCAAACTGCAAACTCGCTGTGCAACACCTAAAAAACACTGCACCAACACATCGGATCGCCGCACTGAAGCATCGACATATAGCCAGTGTCAGCGATTACTCTACTGTCCCATAATTCCCCACAGGACCTTGCATACTTACGAAAAGTTGTGCTATCCGTGAAAATGTGATATCTCTGCCTTTAAAACTTTTTACTCCCGACATCTCCACCTGCCAATACCATCTGTTGGAAAACTGATAGCCCTCAATTTGATGAAGAATTTCGGGGATAATTTTAATCCCAGTAAAATCAATAGCCAAATACTGCGCAAAGGCACGGAGAAGAAGTTTTATTTTTTCAAAGAAACACAATTTTACCCACTTGGTAATTTAAAAAAATAGGAGTCCCATTCATTCTTAGTGTCACTGATTGAATGTCAGCTGTTCACTGCTGCTACTTTTTCTTAGAGATGGAAATCTCAGTAGAAACTCAAACAGAAGAAGGAAATTTTGGTGGCTATTTAGAGGAACTGGTTTTGCCCGATAACGAAGAAATTACTGCCATATTTATAGGACTACCAGAAATAAAAAGTTATTATTCCTAGTGTGTTTGGTGTTCGAATACGTTCCTCTTCGGGAATGGATGTTCGACGCTTTCAACCACAGACACTATGAAGATAAGCTTACAACATACATTATCGTGGGAACAACGCCATTTTTATGCACAGTATCCAGTTTGATATATCCTGACTATTTTTCGCCAAATTAGACAAGATGAAGTGTTTCCTGTCAATGAGGACAAGTTTGTTTATATCGGGTTTTGTGTTCTGAAGACAATAAATTGGTCGTTCTGTCGTCATGGACAACTTCAGTGCCCTTGGGCGAATACACGTATTGCATGGTATTGTTCGCTGTTTGCACATTTAATCGCAAAGAGAATAAGAATCTTCTAGCTGGATTACGTTGTTTGTAGACCATATACGACTCTAATCAGCCGTTTTCCCTCAGTGGAAGGCACGTTAGAAAGAACTCTGAAGAAAGCGAAGCTGCTGAAACGCCGGCTACTGTTGTGTTGCGAGTTTTTTTATATGGAGACGATGCAATTATAATCCAATGCCGAGATTAATAGAAAGTCTATTCGGGGAACTGTTACTTGTTGAGTTGATCTGAAAGCTTAGAGACCAAGGACTCTCTCTCTCTCTCTCTCTCTCTCGTCAACTATTTAATACGAAACGTAATCAATAGAAGGATTGTCACTTCATAGGGCAATCCAAAAAAATCCATTCCATAAAAGTTAACGAACTTACCGAATTAACTGCGCTTCTCTATTTGGTTGTGGTTTGGTTGGTACATTGCTATCAACTTAACCTTTCCAAGCTCTAAGGAACGCGAAATCTGCCGAAACGTAAGCTTGTGCGTAAATAAAGAAATAAAATAAAACCTAGTATTTGCGAAAGAAGAATACAAAGAACATGTCGAGGTTAATAGAAAGCTGGTCGTGGGAGTTGCTGCGCTTATTTTGCGTGGAATTTCTTACTCATAGTGAGGGAAAACCAATAGGGAAAATACCAAGGCGTTACGCCTAAGCCACTCAGGAATGAAGCGGTAATGAGTCGCCAAAGAAGAATGTGGTGAGAGGTCCCAGTCTGAAGAATACGTGACATTGAGAAAATATGATATAAGTGCTCAAAAACGCTTTACACTGCAGTTTTCTGTTTGTCGAAGCAAATTTCTACCTAGGCTTCAATTTCTTCATTTCTCCGTCCGCTCCTACCCCCTTTAAATCATTGCAACGATCGTGACCTTCACGTCTTCGTCGTGCGTTTTTAAAATTCTCAAGTGACCTACCAATTCATTTCATTTTTTTACTTCATAACGGTATGTGGACACGTTATGAACATCGGAGAACGCTTTACACTGTGGCTTTCCATCTGTTAAGGCAAACTTTTACTGAATCTATAAATAAAAGTTAAAGCTCTCGGCGTTGGTCAATCCCTGAGGGATGCGCCATGCATTCGACTTCATTAAGTATCGCTGGAAGTGATTGAATGCATATTTGGCCTTTACAATGACTCGCGGTGGCCTACCGATGTATCGAGCCAGTGCTGCTATCCGCCCAGACAAGTCTGGTACCAATTTGCCGACCCCGGAGGGATGGAGGGCTTGGTGGGGGAGCGGGGATCGATTCCACGTGTGTGCCGCAGTGGCGCCTCCAATCACTGCGCCACACGCGCCCGTTACTGAATCTATGGTGTATTAAATTTAGCAGTTCCCAGGACCGACTTTCTATTAACGTCGGCATTGATTGATGATTCGCTGTTTTTTCTTCAATAAACAAGCACGAGGCTGGTATTATAGAATTTATTAACATGGAATAGCTGACGTTTCGCCTTCTTCAGAGCCTGGAAAGGTCAAGTTGACACGAGATCTACTCAGCCTAACACTTTCGTAGCCCTAGCAGGCCACATACCTCAGGATGATTCATTGACCTAACCCAGGCACAGCCCTCGCCCGTGTATTACTCTGTGCTGCTGCTCTCCACAAATTAATTGGAATACTTGAAAAGAAAAAAAATGATAGGGGGTTTAACTGAAGCTGTTTATTATGCCAATGCAAAACTTCTGTGTCAAGTCTTTTCCGTCAGGGTTATGAAAGTGTTTGGCTGAGTAGACCGCGTCTCAATTTGACCCTTCCAGGCTCTGGAGAAGGCGAAACCGTCGAAACGTCAGCTATTGCATGCTGATAAATCCTAGAAAGCCAACCTCGTGCATGCTCATTGAAGAAAGACGGCGCTTTAAATTTACTCTGCAGTAATAAAATTAACAATGAATTGTCATCAATGTTGTGTTGCTAATCGTCTGGAGAAATGTAAATATTTTCTGTGGTGTAGTTAATGGCACTTACAAGTACGCGGAAGGGCAGAATCAGTTGTTGAGTGTCAATCATTTGGACAATCAGTCGTTCTGTCGGAGTGGTCCAACATCGTGCTGTGTTCAACATCACAGGAACGTCATATGATCTTCACGTGACTGGTCTTTTGCAGTCTCGGTTACCGGAAAAAAGTTACAGATACAAGTCAATCAGTAATTATTTTTTAACAAACGTCAAGTATTATTACACCAACTACACTACTGTACCTTTATCCGAGTTACCAACTGCTCTTCGACCTTGTTTGATTGTTTTTCTTATTCCCAGAAGAGACACACTGCAGACATGATTCCGTATAGTATCAAAAAAAGAGGCGCGTGTGGCGCAGTGATTGAAGGCGCCACTACTACACACATGTGGAATCGATCGCCGCGCCCATGGCCCACCAAGCCGTCCCTCCCCCGGGGTCGGCAAATTGGAACGAAAAATTATCTGGAAGGACAGCAGCACTGGCTCGATACATCGGTAGGCCACCGCGAGTCATTGTAAAGGCCAGATATGCATTCAATAACCTCCAACGATACTTAATGAAGTAGAATGTATGGCGCAACACTCAGAGTTTGATCAACGCCGAGAGCTTTATCCTTTATCCTTTTACTATTTTGGAAAAGAGGGCGTTGCATCAACAAAATACTCGGTTGGTCAGAATTTGTAGCTTTATCACCACTTTTCTGGTTCGCAGCCAGGAAGTGCACATATCGAAAGGGCAAAACTATTGCATCAGTTCGCTTGGCATTTCGGGTCCCATAATGTTCTTTTCATCGATGACTTTTCGCTTCCATTCGAAAAATTTTGGCGCACTTTTCTAGCGCCATCAGTTTTTCTGTCAAATAGAAGTCTTTTCTAGTTTGGTTTTTATTTACTCTCTACAAGATTTCGTTGCTGCGAAGGTCGTCGAGAATTCCTCGGTGTGTTTTTTGTCGGAGAGAAAGCGTACCAGGGTTTGTTTCGCTTCTTTTGATTTTTTCATACCATTCTTCAGCGCCGACGTTAATCTGTTCAGTTATATGAGGTCACTGAATGCCTATAGAAATTATCGCTCTATATATAAATCATTGGAAGATTTTCATTCTAACTCTACTTAGCTTTCTTTCATCTTTCTCTGGCCATTTTCTTTTCCACAGAACTTTCAATCCCATGCTGTAAAATTTTTTCCTATAAGCAAAGGAACGGTACCGGAAAGAAGCTGATGTAATTGTAGCTTCGGTACCTCTTAATTACTTAAGTGATGCATTACTTGTCGAAATGAACGCCTAGCACATTTTTTGCCCTTGCTACTACTTCCATTCTCCGACTTCGTCTTTCTCATGGATTTTTGAAAACTGGCCAATTCATGTGAAATCCACGTTTTGTAGCGTGCGTCGTCGGAAGCGTATCTTTGATGTAAAGTCGAAAGAGCGACATCAAAACTTATCACGCCATCGCCTTTTACCAATGGCGCCACACCACCCTCACCACGTCGATCATTTTTTCTTACTATTCCATCTTAATTCTTTATATAACCTCTGAATTCGTGAGTTTTTTGCCTCTATAAACTTAATAACAAAATTCCAAGTTGCCTCTTAATAGGTACAAGAGTAGAGCGCTAAATTCTACTCATTCTAGAGATTCCTTAAGCACGATATTTTTCTTTTGGGATCTTAATGAGCAACTCTGAGCATCAGATCAGTGGCCTTCCTGCTGCCAAAGATGTTAGCAAAGTAAAGTAAAGTCACTGCAAATGATCCAAAACTTCTTTTACTATTATATTGGTTCGTTAACGGATATTTTTCTGCTCTAATTGGTTACGCCGAACATTACGCTGACTGCACGTGCTATCAACTACACTAACCGATGCCCCTGTTTTGCAGAACACGGAAACTGCTTGTTTAGTTTTATTCCGCTTTCTTAAAATTCTCATAAAAGGACCGATAGTGTTGACGGTGCTTTTGGTTTATCACCCGCGAAACTGACAAAGCAGAATTGATTACGTTCTGACAGTCGGAGGATTCTCGTTAAATATAGGGAGTTAGTGGAATCCTCAACTTTACACACTGCTTCGATCACCATGGTAATGCGGCTCGCGTTGTACAAGAAATGTTTTCCCCTACTATTTTCAGCTGGTATGAGGCACAGCCGTCAGCAAAACCCGATGTCAAGCCATCGCGTGTTCAACGGCTCCTTTGTGAACTGGGTAAGAAGTTCATGGGCGCGAATAGCGCAGTGGTTAAAGGTGCCTTGCAATACACATAGGCTCGATCCCATTCTTCAAGCCCACGAAGCCCTCCATGTCGGCAAATTGGTAGCAGAACCTGTCCAGGGGAATAGCAGCGATGACTTGATACACCGATAGCTCACCGCGTTACAACGTATGGGCCAGATATGCATTCAATAACCTCTACCAATGTTCAGTGGTGTAAAATGTATGACGTAGCTCCCAGAGATTAATCAAAGCCAAGAGAGGGAGAGAGAGAGAGAGAGAGAGAGAGAAAGAGAGAGAGAGAGAGAATAGAGCGAGTTCTATTGTTCTAAGGTCTAGCGGAGAAAAAGGTAAACCAAGGGCCTCGGTTGGTGTGGTGGATAGCACGGTGAGCCCACAGAATGAGTAATCGCGAGTTCGAAGCCTGTTCCTAGTTTTGCTCATATTCCATCATCGCTTTGGTTGTGTTTCAAATAATATCCTATCATTGAAATGAAATAAGCAGGAAATAAAAGTCAACATCATCGTGGTGTATTTCTTTGGATTGTTCTGCTTACAGAAGGTTGTTATATAACGTCCATTCATCTAACCTTAGTAAAGTAAAAAAAAACGTATAACTTTTCTGCCACACAACTGGTGAAGACATTTTGTTACTCTTCCGATAACTGCTGCCCTGTTGGTATTGACCCCATAGAATACTTATTTCGCGACGATTTAACAATTCTTCTTGAAAATGCTTGTGTTATGTCGGTATGCATTGTTGATCACATAGCAGTTCTTAAGTAAAGTATTCCATAGAATGTTCGTTTTTTAGACATTTCAGTGTAAAGTCTATTATGTTGGTATAGCTAAGCTTTAAGCTGAATTTTGTCACGTTCTCATCCATCGAATCTGTTTTTCCAGTTAGGACCTAGAAAAAAGAATACAGTACTCCTAGAAATGCTTTTCACAACTCTGTAGACTGAGTAATCTGAAAAATTTAGGGATGATGAAAAAAACTTTGCTTTTTCGTAAAGAGGTGACTAAATGACAAGATTAGGTTTCTTTCTTAGCACCATCGTAATTGGCCAAGATTCAGTCCCAACCCACTTTGAAATTATTCTCCTACTGCACCACCACAGTTATGTTGAACACATAGGTGACATGTGGGCTCACTGTGACTTGTTAAGTAACATTTTTAACAATTAAAGAGTTCTTCGAGGATTTTCTCAGTGATTACGAATTGTGCGAACGTCTGTATAATGGCTGATAAGAGATAGAGATGTCTGCCTTGGCTGATAAACGCAGAAGTTTCAATTTTTCCCGCATGAGCGTACTTTTAACGGCTAACAATTCGTAAGTAAGCAGCTAGTAACAGCTCATGCAAATGACTGAAACGGGAACATCTTCTAAAACAGACTGAACGACACACTTGATGACCCTTTGGTGGCGAAGATTCTTCGACACCTGACGACAATTTCTCGATTAGTGCATTATTTCAGTAGTTCAGGACTTTATGGATTGATAGAAGACACTTTACTTTATCGCAAATGTAAGTCTCTGAGCAAAATTAGTATATATATATATATATATATATATATATATATAATTTCCGATGTCAAGCCTCTAAGTTTTAAAACTGCTTAGAGTCGGAGCTTTAGGAAAATTGGAGATGAAATTTGCAAGCTTCAAAAATCCCAACGCCAAAGCGGCAGCTGCAAACATGAACAATACTTTGGGGAATAACATCGGGCCCTTAATTCATCAGCTTAATTAAATCCCGCTTGTTCGTTTGCTTTCATGTTCGAAACGTGAGCCTCGAAGCAAAGCTCCAGAAAGTCAGAATGTGAAACAGAAGAAATTTCATCCCGTAGGCGAAGATTTCCGGATTACTATAAATCTTATTGCAGTTAACAGCATTCACAATGGACTGAGACATGTTGATTCAAAGTCGAAAGTGACCTTAATTTTGGTATAGTATGACTCCGCTAGAGATCACGTGGTCCCTTTAGGAATGAATTCTTCTGCACGAGTGCAACAAGCCACTGGAAAAGAAGCAAACACGTTCAACCGCCTGTGACAGTAGTGATTTCTGCTGTCTACATTATCGAAGACGATGTTTTCGTTCCAGAAACACACAAGAGGTACGACAGGGCTGAGAGACTACGAGCGTCAGTGGAGTGTTTGCACTCTTGCAAAATTGTAACTTATCAGCTTGTATTAGCAAAAAAACAGCTGACTCACTTTATCACATGGGACTTTATTTATGGTTTTCCTCTTATCTTGCCGCCCACAAGTGCAATGATACGTGGCATTCACAAGTCCAGGATGTGGATTGGTGAATGCCCTGGAGTCGATGAATTCTTGATGGATCGACACAAGATTGTCGCTCGCTTTTTTAACCTTAGCAGTTGTTTGACTAGATTTCGCTTATTTCGAAGTCTGGAGGAATGACGCTCTTTTGCATTTGTCGCCTCGATAATCCAAGGAACGAAGCTGCTCATCTAGAAGGTTTCTGGACAAACAGAAATTACCTACGCACATGTGGACTGCAATGATATCTTCACTCTTTGGTCTAATTTATTTACCGCTATTGAGGGCGAGGAATCGAAGCGAGGGCGCGTGTGGCGTAGTGGTTGGAGGCGCCACTGCGACACGCACGTGGAGTCGATCCCTCGCGCCCATGGCCCACCAAGCCTTCCATCCCTCCGGGGTCGGCAAATGGTACCAAACTTGTCTGGGAGGATAGCAGCACTGGCTCGATACATCTTTAGGCCGCCGCGAGACATTGTAAAGGCCAGCTATGCATTCAGTCACCTCTAACAATACTCAATAAATCGAATGCATGGCGCACCCCTCAGGGATTTATCAACGCCGAGAGCTTTATGCTTTTTAGAGCTTTATTATGGGCGACGTAGTGGACTGAATCAATGTGATGTTTTAAAAACATTCTAAAATTACTAGATAGTGAACCTTTTGAAAATAATGGGCCTGGTAAAAAGAAAAGGAACTTATCTCTGACAGTAATTGCCATTCAACGAGCGCGTTCATCTCGATCGCGTGCTATTCACGTGGCCAACGCCTGCTCGTCGAACGGGTCAACACCACGTGACCATAGCGTTGGTTACGCTGTTCCCCATTCGAGGCCGCCCTCACACCTCGTGAAGTACGTCTTGGAGGAATACCGCAATCTACTCCTGCCGATCTTTAGTCAAGCAAACTCCTCTTCCTTATTGTTGTTGTTATTTCTTTTCTAGTCCACGTAATTTCCACTCATTTGTTTATTCAAACGTTGACTATGGTTTTGGCAATGTTCAGTTGTTTTGTACTAAATCGATAAATCGCTACTAAATCGATAATGAATCGATAAATAAATAATAAGTTGGTGGTGGATCATGAATGAAATCAGAGCCAGAACAAATTGTTTCATTGTTCTTCTTTTATGAAAAGTGATTATATCTCCGGTGTAGCTATCGTGTTCTTTCAGTTTCTTTCATTTTTGTCTTGTTCTGCTGTAGTCACGTTCTAATTATCTGTGTGGTATTCACCGATTAGAGAATATCCATCCTTATTGGTGCTAATTTTTTCCCTAGCAGGACAAATTAGTCGTGTTCGGGATATCTTTAGCGTTATTCGATCACCAACATTAATTTGCATAGATCACAAACCGTTCTGGTATAGGTTTCTTCAGAGCGTTCCGTGCTTTCCATTCTAGCGCTATATCATTGTAGGGTAAGATATTGAAACCAATCTATCACTGAAACCCACCTTATTTTCTAGAAATCGCAGCAGTCACACCGTTTTATAAAACTGGTTATCGCTGACAAGTGATCAATGGTAAAAAGGTGTTTTTAAAAGGATGCTTCCATGACAACAACAGGATCGCTCGCAGTCGGTCCTTTACTCTCACCCATTAAAGTGGTTCTTGGTTCCGTCATTTTTCTTTCGTTTTCACTGTATAACATAACTTCTGTTCACAGCAATTCACAATCCAGGAGACGCAGTATATTCAATGACCACTTCTTAGAAAGGGTTTGCTTTCAATGTTTACTTTAGCGCTGTCCTTAGGAGGAAGCGCTGATCCACTTGTCTTTCACGAGTATCTGGTCTTATTTGGAATAAGGGAACGGAGAGATTAACTTCCTATCGGGAGTTCGTACGTGGAGCTGTTTTTACACAGCTATATTCATCATAGGGCGTGTGTAACATAGTGGTTAGAGGTGCCTGCAGTACACATGAGTTCGATCCTGCGCCCCAGACACACTAGCCTTCCATTCCACCGTGGTTGCCAAAGTACTTCTATACTTGTCCCAGAGGATAGCTGCACTGACTCGATACATCGATAAGTCACCGCGGGTCATATCATGTATAGACCAGATATTCATTCATTCACCTCTAACGATGCCTGATGAGGTCGAATGCATGGAGCATCCCTCAGGGATTGATCAACACAGAGGGATTTACCGTTTTTGATTTATGTTCATCTTCTTGCGACATTTGATCTTTATGGCTTTTTCCCCCGATATCCTAGTAGAAAGACATTTTTTTATACAGTTGGTGGTTAGGATATTACCACAGACATTGTGTCTCTTTATTGCTCTAAGAGTGTGCAAAGTGGAGCAGAAATCTTCATAGAATAACGCGACGCGGTTCCGTGACATCCCATATCTCATTCTATCTCATTTACGTTTTTGATCATCAACCACTTCATATCGTTATATATTCCTCTTTCATTTTCTTTCCAAAGCCATTTGACATTATTTCCTTCACAGATTGATATGTTCGAGCGATTTTTGCGAATTTTCATCTTCATCTTCTATCTTATGGATACTGTATTCGCCTCAAAGGAGAAGTACAACAACGGAAAAGGTTGTCACGCAGCTTTTCGATTCCAATCTGCCTCAGTTCTATTTGTCATCTTTCGTTCCACAGTTGATTTAATCAGTTCAGATATACCGAAGAAGATTCGGCCGACCAGTGCGAATCGACTCGGCAATGTCGGCCAGTTTTCAATGCCGTCTTGAATCGCATTCTTTACTAAACCGTGTCTGTGTCTTACTTATTGGGCAAACTTTTTTGTGAATATTTGTTATTGTCACGTGCAGGTGTTCATTTTAATTGTTAATAGTAAATTGTTAATAAGGAAATGTAAAATTGCAAATCGTGAGGACCTCTTAAGCAGTTGACGTATTTATCCTAGTCCTATACGTATACTTACTTACTTGATACTTGGTACTTGAATGGCCCGTCGTCACTGGTTGTGCGGGCCCCACCATAATCTCCATTTTTTGGAGATTTGCTGGCCAAACCATCGTGGTTCCTTGGAATGCCGAGGTCATCCCTCACCAAAGCCTGCCCCAGGTCTTCACCACCACAGGCAGTAGGAGCCCTTGTGAATCAGAGGGAGATTTGCCACTATGCGACTTTGATACCAGGACGGTGGTGGATCCTGGTATTGGCTTACTCTTAGCTAGGCTTCCTGATGGAAACGGCGGACTCATTCTCAGCCTGGGAGACCATGCCAAGGGATGAATCCCCCCGCTGTACATTGCAGTCCGACACCCAGGAACATCTCCCACCCACGATGAGGCGGTAAATCGTTGGGAGGCCTATGCATATAAACAGAACAAAGTTAAGATCGAAATGGAACTCTATTATAGTAATAGGGCCAAATGTATCCCATAAACAGTTAAGATTATGCAGATTGAACTAAAAGACGAGACCACCTTAGCAAAAACTACCCGGCAGAACTAATGACATTGTTAGTTGAAGTGATGTTTCTCCTCATCTACAGCTTACTCGTAGCAAATTTATTGAACAACGTCATCCAAGCAAACGTTTTAATAGGAAGTTTCGTCTTCCTATTCATCAGCTCTATATGGGATTTGACATCAGTAAGAACAAGAGAATAGAATAATAGAGGATATCTTAATTCGTCTCGTGGCTAGTGATTTCTTCAAGAAGTTCCCTAACTCAGTTGCTATATTTGTCTCCTGAGTCATCTACCATGTTTTTTCTGTATCTACACACTTTCGATCAACTTATTAATAGTAGTTTGTCTTCATGAAGGAATTTTTCATCGCCATTAAGGCCGTAAGCGATTGCGCTACATCTTATTTAGCAGCTTTAACAGTTTTGACGGTGTTGGTGCAACCATGCAAAACCTCTCGATTGGAATGAAGAGCATACTCATCGAGAATGTGTACAATGGTGATTGATGGTGGACTTCCCACGAGCGAGAGCCATACGAACCGAACTCTTTCGCTAGCTATTGGAGAACAGACGACGTTTCGTCCACATTAGAAATTCCAATGATGCCATAAAAACCAGTCTTATAACTTTGGTTGTTAGATTGTAACGGCATTGCAAAATCGGAAGCAGAGTGGGAAAAATTTTTCGAAAATGGAAAGAACACATGAGGGACATTACAATGAAATGACCAAAACACGACGACGAAAACGCTGACGATTTGGTGGATTTTGCCTTCTTCTGGGCCTGAAAAGCTCGAGTTGACCGCAACATACTTAGCCAAACACCTGCGTAGTCAAAATAGAATGAACAGGAAACCAAGATTTCAGCTGTATTGAAAACGAAATGGCTTCTTCGCACACTCACCACCAACCCCACAGATTCACACGGAAGTTTAATAGGCTGTGAGACCACATGTGATATCCAGGCCTTCCTCGCTGCGGTTCACTTTTGGCTTCTTGGAATTTAAACAGAGTACTTCGAGAATTTTGCCCAATAAAGCTTTCGATCCCTGTGCGAGGATGATAGCTACTTCAAAATCTTCTCTCTTATGTACCCGAGTCCTACGCTGGTGGAGTATTTGGTTTAAGTTCAAGTCTACCGAATAGGTCATCTTTTATACAGACTAGTGGTCTACCGGTTTCGCCAAGCAGCTATTCATCCCCCACGTGCTCTACAAGAGATTACCTGCATACCGTACCCGAACTCATACAACAACCATCTCTGTCGTTAGTTCATATTATGCAATTTTTGTTGTAATTAGAGGGTCATACAAGTGCTTACGACCTATCTGGTCTCTTAGAGTGATCGGTGGCAATCCAATCACTGCTATCGAAGTCTCTAGACTGGTTCTTTTTAAACAACTTTTTAAAGCCGCACTTATTTCGCTAGAAATAAAGGGCTGGATAAATGGGATCTTATTGTCGCTAAATTTATCATTTCAGGTCCTGGTTAAAAAAGTAGAAGCGAAGACACAAAACATACTGGTTCATTACCTCTCCTTTTATCACTCACTCACAAAAAAGGTTGCTTGTAAGAAATATGTTTCGAACAGCCACCAATGTCTGTACAGGAAGAAGAGAAAAGGGAGAGTCCTTGAAATTGGCGCGGCAAATAGCCATTTCTAATGACTACGAAACTGTAGCTGGTCGGGGAAAGGTTTAGAGGAAAACCCAAACCTCGAAACAAGAACTCCAGCAAAAAATAGGGTGCCGTTTATCCCGCGCTTCATTTCAAACGAAATGAGTGCAGCCAGCTGCAAAACGCCGCTTAAGAACGCCCGGTCTAGAGAATTCTGTAGCAGTGTATGAAATACCAGCGGACACTCTAAGATCGCAACTACTGTATGACCGTTTACGTGGAACGTGAAATTGCATAATACGCCCTAACGGTAAAGGCTGTGATTGATTGCATGAATTCGGGTAGGGTGGACATAATCTGCTGTAAAGCGTGCTAGGATGAACTCATTGGGGAAAAGACCACTCTTCGTCCGTATAAAAGAACACTTAGTCGGTAAACTAAAAGTTAAAGCAAATACTCCACTAGTAGCTCATAGGACACAGACGCATATCGGAGGATATTTTGAAGCAGAAGTTACCATCCCGTACGAGATTCGAAAAGCTCAGCATGCAAAACTCTCGAAGCATTCTGGATAAATTGCATGAATCCAAAAATGAAATGCAGGGAGGAATACCTCGTTATCAGGCGTAATCTGGTGCAATATTTAAACGTGATATTTTAATGTGAGAGAGGTACGTTACCTATTTGTATGACCTCTTTGTTGTTGGTCCCACGTGGAATACTCATCAAAAGAATTGCAGAAAGCCGTGAGTGTGGAAAAAAAGCCAATTTGTTCCCAATGCGATTGAAAGCTTGGTTTCGTGTTTTTTTTCTGCTCCGGTTTTGGAGGTGTTTTGCTGGGTAAATTGCAGTCAACGTGATTTGTCCTGGCTCTGAAAAAGGCGAAATCTGTCGAAACGTCAGCTTTTTTGGTCAATAAAAAACCAATAACATGTTTACTCATCAATACAGTGAACTAATTGATCAATCTCAATATTGCTGAGATATTTGCAAAACTCCGGACCGCAGTGTCTGCGGTGGGGAAGGAACGAGCTATTATCTTTCTGGGGGCTAACTCGTTCACCACCACACCATACAGGTCCTTCGTTTCGCCTATCTCTCAGCTAGCTCTATTGATCAGTGCCATCAGCAGTCGCCCGTCAATGGGATTGATCTGGGAAGCCCATATCGGCCTTGAACACAGTTAAGCAGAGACTGTAGTTGAATTCACAAGGTTTACTTTTTATCTAATAAAAGTAAACATATTTGATCAATGTCGAGATTAATAGAAAGTCGGTCTTGGGAATTCAATTAGTCTTTCATCTTTTGCCACCCATTTACTTGTTCTTTAAAATTACACCAGCATGGTTTCCAAAAATCAGCAGTGCTTTTTTAACATTTAATCAGAGTGGTAGGAACTATTTGGCCACTGTCGCTGTCATGAGAAACACCTGTCGATCTGTCTACGAACATAAAAAATGTTTTCGTTCAGAAATCTGTGATGTGGTTCAAAATTCCAGATTTATGTGTATAATGGTTTTTGCTGGAAAAACTGGAATACATTTCATCAATCTGATCCATGCTTGGTGATAACATGGATTGGTTTGGTTGCCCTAATTTTAGCTAACCTCCTCGTGATTGGCAAATTTTAGCGACTGCCAATGATGATGAACTGGAAAGCTGAAAACTTAAAAACCTAGCGCGTTTTAGTGGGAATCCACAGGAAAAATAAGCTCGACTAGAATTTAATGATGGCCTAGAAGACAGCTATGTACCGACACCATAGAGATCGTTTCCGACCATGCACATATGATAAAATAGCAAGCCATTCCCTTGCTTGCATGACCTTTATGTTCTTGTCGATACTTCAGGCCGCATCAAATACGTATTGGTAGCCAAGAGACAAAGAACAACAAGGTTGTATCCTGACAAATAAATTATCAGACTGTTGTCGCCTCAAGTGAGATAGTTCCATTATCGGACGTTGCCGGTGTTGGCTTTATCGTGCACTCCTCAATCACCCTGCTGATGATTCTCAAGAATCCCTGTCTCATCGTCCTGCCATCTTAGGTCTAATATTTTTTTTTAAGTGGAGGACACTATAACCAGGTGCTGTTCAATAACACAGACAGATGATGATCTGGGGTTTAGCTGTATATTTCGGTGCATCTCAGTGAATAGAAACCCTTCCAGAAATTTGTTACGGGTAACTTAAAACAGGAATAAAAGCTTTAGAGAAACAGGGTACCGTCCCTGAAAAACATCGATTAGAATATCGTCCTGGTAATAAAGATCTCCTGTTAGACTTCTTTCTGTAGTTCGCCATTTCCGTAGTAATCTCATTGTTGGTGAAGAAGGAGCACTAAATCCGTATTTATGAATATTCAACAACACATCTACGCGTGGTAATCCTGAATGGTACAGGTCCCGCTGAGTCATTAAATCGTTTAAAAAATAAGCACTCCATTCCAGTCGATCTCGCTTTTTCATGTTTCGCAACAGGTTAGATCAACAGCTTCTTTGGGCAGTGATTCTCCTTAATTAGGTGCTGAAAAAAATCCTAAGTGAAACTAGGCAAATATGAGTCGATTCCCAATAGTGTCCGAGGTGATGACACCAGAATCAGTGTTAGCAGGTGTTTGTGCCGATGAATTATTTGTCGCTATTGTTGGTTTTACTTTTAAAAAAGATTTTCTTTTGTTTAACAAAACATTCTATAAGTTCTTTAATTTCTTTCTCATTTAGGAGCAATTACATGTACCCTAAAGAAGCTATTCCTTGGTCAAAGAACTAGAACTATCAGCTTGTGTCGTCGTTGGTTGCTGTATTCTCCATAAATGTGGCACTCGCACTAGCTGAAAGACGCTGAGAGGCATTGGTCAACCCCTAAAAAATTAAAATAATCGCTTTCTAAGGTGTGTGCGGTGGGGAAACGAACGCGCTATTACCCTTTCCTAGTGGTCACGCGTTCACTAATACACCTTCCGGGTCCTTCGTTTCGCTTGTCTCTCAGCTCGTTCTACCGATCAGTGCCATCAACAGTGAAACGATGGAGCCACATGATGTGGTGGTGAACGCGTTAACCCCAGGAAAGGGTAATAGCGCGTTCGTTTCTCATCGTATACAGCGGCGGTCCGGAGTTTTGCAAATATCTCAACATCATTGTAGTTGTTTTACACGTAATACCCTGCCATGGAAAATTGTATTAGGCAGTAAATAAAAAGTTAACATTGTGATTTCGACTACATCCTCAGCCTAGCTGGGTTCATTGCCGATTTGGGCTCCCAAATCAATTCCGTTGTTAGATGATTGCTGATAGCGCCAATGGGTCAATAACACGAATGAGAGACAGACGAAACGAAAAGAGCCGCATGGTGTGGTGGTGAACGTGTTAGCTCGCGGAAAGGGTAATAGCGCGTTCTTTCAACACTGCAGACATCTGCTGTCTGGAGTTTTGAAAATATCTCAATATCACTGTGGCTGTTTTACACGTAATACCCTGCCATGAAAAACTGTAATAGGCAGTAAATAAAAAGTTAACATTGATATCGCTTTCTGTGAAAATTTGATTACTTTCTTGCGCACTTTGTGACAGAGTTTTGTTCGCGTCAGTAACATCCGCATCAATAACAGGATTAGTCGTGACGAACGCGTTGCTACAATGATGTTCTATAAAAACTTAACTGTTCAATGTAGTTTTTTCATGCTTTGCAGCTCATTTTAGATTTTCGGACCTGAGCTTTGTGATGAAGCATTAAGGCTGCTAAAGAAATCTTTTTAGTCACTACTCGAGAACTTTTTATGTGCGATATTTAACTTCTTCCTGTTCACCCCTGCACTGCTTTTTCCGGATGATCAACTTAATTTTTCCTTAATGCGAAGTCTTCAGAGTGAAATATCGCTATTCAGCAAGGACAAAGCGTAATGATACTTCACAAAGTTACTTTTCCTTTAACTTCGGTATGAATGATTAATGTACTTTCTTCCATTGATGAGTCAATCAAACTTTATTCGGCTAAGGTTTCGACGTATTCTTTCGTCTTCCTTAAAGTCGATGATCACAGCCGATGTCTACAGTAATTTGCTTTGCACTCTCAATGTGGTGTCTTCGTCCCTTCATGGCGTCAGATGTTTTCAGTGGAACATCGCTCGAATGATGGAATCCCATCCGGTAATGTTCTTCTATACGAGACTACGATATGATTATCCTGTGATAAGAGCTTATTTTTTGCAAAAGTTTTTAGCATCACCAGCTAGCACAAAGGGTAATAAGACCTCACAAACTGGCTTTTCTTTAACCTTGGTGAAAAGTTGTTGCCAGTCAGATAATCATATTGTAAAAGAGCATCGCTGGGTTGAATTGCCTCATCTGCGCGATGTTCCACTGAAGAAGATCCAACTCGATACGACGACGAAGACATCACATCGAAGTACGAAGAACTGTGAACATCAACTTGGGTCATCGCCTATGAGGAAAGGAGAAAAGCTCGAAACATCAGCCGAATAAAGTTCGCTTATCAATCTCATTTTATCTCATCAACGAATGGGAGGTATCTTGATCGCTATATCTCAGCCAAACTTCAGTATTCAAACGTAAACGTGGCACCTGAGGCGATATACTCACCTTTCATATTCATTCAATATTTAGGCATATTCTAGAGTTTGAAATAGCTTTGTAACAGGAAATGTTTTTGAATAAACACGTTAACGGTCCTACCATCACCCTGGCTACAAGCAATCTGCTTTTTTGCTTGTAGCCCCACCTTAGCCTAAATATATTTTTTTCTTTTGAGAAGATTTTGAATGAAGACAGCCACCCACTGAACTATCTTTACGATTACTTTCCAGTCATCCTTTGTGAATCCTTAGTTATATCTATTGATACCATATTATCATTCTCGTAGTCTCTACATGTTCTTCAATGTTAGAAAAGTACCTGGTTCATTATTTTATCGTTCTCCTCTTTCTTTCGTGTTATTGAATCTTGGAAACTTACTTGCATCATCAGCTTTTGACGCGGGCGTGTCTTCATTCTGAAACAATCAATCAAATAATGACAAATGGGCCATTACTGCTGGAAACTGGTTGCTGAAGGTCGTCTAGAACTCTTTCGCAAGATGATGGATTAGATATGTTCAACAATAGTCCAGCAGAAAACGAACAATCTCAGCAAAACCACCATGGCACCGTGGTTTGAGTGATGCAGGTGTGATACCGCGTAAGAGTGCCAACTTACCTCATAGAAACTCCCACGTCCGGCCTTCTATTAACCTCGGCATTGATCAAGTAATTCTTCGTATTCTTGTTGAGCAAACAAGAGGTGTTATTTAAACAAAAAAATAACACCTCTTGTTTGCTCAACAAAGCACGAATTATCTCATAGAATTTGCTTGTAGCCACCTCAGATAGGGTTTTTTGTGAAGTGCGCTCCAATGTCTATTAAAAATTGTACCTTTCCATAGAAATAATCTTCTACTAGAATGTATGGAAAGGTCGCCCACAGCTTTGAAGGTGGCCCGTCATACAACCGAGTAGGGTTTTGTCAGCAGCTCTACTGTTTTCCCAAATTTTCTCAGTGTGCAGCAATTACTTGGCGCGTGTGGCGCAGTGGTCGGAGGCGCCTTGCAACACACACGTGGAATCGATCCCTTGCGCCCATGACCCAGAAAGTTTTCCATCCCTTCTGGGTCGGTAAATTGCTCCCAGACTTGTCTTGGAGGATAGCAGCACTGGGTCGATACATTGGTAGGCCACCGTGAGTCAATGTAAAGGCCAGATATGCATTCAATCAGTTCCAAACGATACCTAATGAAGTCCAATGCATGGCGCATCACATTTGCATGATACTTGTGTAGAGTTTTTTGGCCACTTTTATATTATCTATATCGCCTCCAAACATGAATAAACCTAACCTTCTAATAATTTATAGCCCACATTACGGTTGCCACATTTACATTAACACTCCACAGGACCTTCTGTTATGCACTTTCCTTGATACTGTAATTGTACAGGTTTTAGATTTAAACTTAAATACAGTCGCATTTTTAATCTGAGCCTACAGCACTAGTCTGTACAGAAAGGTGGGGAGATGGAACTACTAATGGGATGTGATGCCTCGGCTATTTCCGTCTGATGATTCGGTGTTGAAAATTACCTCATTACCTAGGCAGAAACAGCTAAGTTTTCTCGCATAGAAATGTTTCAATGAGGACGAGTCAATCAGAGGAAACTACCTTATGTTTTTGATGTAGTTGTGAGAGAAAAAGTCAATTAAAGAAAGGACGGGAAGAATAAGGTTTATAAACAGTTGCTGATGGTTTGCTGTTCACCATGGTTGGACGGGATAGAGGTGACGTCATGGATTCATTGCCTGTAAGTTGTTGGTGGCGTTTTCAAAGAATATTTCCTTCTACGTGACCCGGGAGACCAGCTTTGTTCCTTTTAACATACCGCAGGCTGGACGTCTTCCTTCAGATCGTAGTCAGCGGTCGTATATAAGTCACACGGACACGTCCTATACAAACTCGTTTTGCTAAAAATATCCCAATCTAGTTGGTTTTCAGTTAATTTGAGCCAATTTTTCGCAATTGAATGAAATTCGTTCATCACTTCATGAAATAAACGTGGGATAACGACTCAGTGGGAGAGATAAGATTCTTTTCCTTTCAGGGTTAGAAGAACACACCATCATTCCTTCTCCTAATACTTCAATGAGCATGGTACTTTCCACCGTGTGAAATTGACCTATTCTGACAACTGACAGAAGTGAAAAAAATCTTGTAGCTAAAATGTATGCCTGCTTCTAATGATTGAACCAAATTGAGTACTTCGTTATCGAGACCTTTTCCACATTTCAACTTATCTGCGGGTACAGTCGTAAGAATCAGTAGACCGATTATTACTGGAGTTGGAATGATAGCGATCAGCTATCTGACCATTATGAAGGTCCCACTAGATTTTCCAGTTTACTAAATTTAAGTCACGATTTCAAGAATCTAATCTGTTCAGGAAAATGTCGAAAGCTTGAGCTTCTTCGTTCTTGGCAACGTTGATTGAAGAACAGCTATTGCATATGACTACTTGAAAAAATGATTGCTATGCGTGGTAGTTCTGCCGAGTGTGACGGTTTGTGTACACACCTAAAAGTTTTGGCCGAAGACAATTTAAAATGTCTTCCGAAAAGAGCTACAATCTTGTCAGACGAAAACAGTAATTAACTTGTCCTTTTTTTCCATGACCTGGCATCACGTAATTTGCGAATTCCAAAACCTCTTTCATTCAATTTGTTTCCTAACATCTTATATCTACAAAGGTCTTCCGACTTCAGTGTGGGTTGGACAGCTACTTGAGTACTTCACCTCTTTTATGAGTGCAGATAACTGTGATTAAGTTGACTTTGTTATCCCAGACAAGCAGCGAGGCTATCCCAGACAAGTATGGTACCAATTTTCTGACAGATGAAAGGAGGGCTTCACTGATCATGGTGGTGCACTGAATAGTGGTCGTGTATGCATCGAAAACTGGAGTACTCTTACGCTATAGGCACCCTAATCTGACTACTTCGTCCTGTTAAGTACGTCTTTGACAAACCTGCGCTGGTTTTATTTTTTTAATGCAAAAAGAATGACTTAACCACTAACACGATCTGTAAGAACACGGGACTCCCACTGACATCTTACTGATTCCCAAAACTTCAACGTCCGTTCGATTACACAGATGTCTTAAGCCTTTATAGTTTCACTTTTGTTTATTTACAACAGTTCGGGACACGTTCATTTTGAATGGCCCATTAATCACACTCTAAGTCAGCATGTTATTTCACCCTTTATCGGTCTTTCGAATAACCGCAGAAACGTCCGTCTCTCTGAAAGAATGTTGCTCACAAGGCAAAAACTCCTTGCAGTCGAGTAAAGGCGACGACTGCCCGTGATGTGTCCTTATCGGTGAATTCCGTGGAGAATAAAGTTGAAAGGACATTTGACGTGTGAAATAAAAACTAAAGAAAGAATTAAGAAGAGGAAGAAGAGTACAGATCTCTGGGCTGAAGCCGAACTTGTGCATTGACCCAACAACTTGTACGGATAGAGAACGTAACCTAAGTGAACTATTCTTGGATTAGCAGTTCATGTAAGATTGGACCATCGAGATTGTCTAGGTAAGTGTGTATTTTTATATCAAAGTAGAAACGTAACGTAACAATGACGCAAAAGCTGTAGTGGAAATATTTTTCGTAAAATGCCTTCGTGTCACCTCAATAACATCGTTCAACGAGGTCACGCCTTGGGGGGTGACCATACCCACAAGGTTACCACCCATCTGGTATCCGACTGCGACTCAAGGTTCTTTATTATTTGAAGTTGAGAATTTACTCATTTGCGACTTTACCCTCTTATTTTCTATGTGATATTTTGGCTGACTAAAAAATAAATGCAGAAGCAACTGCGTCCATTAAACACAGTCCGGCTAGCAAATGAACTTTCACAACAATTTCCCTGCAGTAAAGTCCCAATAAAGTTTTTTAGCTGTTATAATACTATTTCGTAGAGCTCACCTTTCATGAACACCCGTTTTAACCAACAAAAGGTTAGTGTTTCCTACCCTTTGTTTTTCTATTCTCGTTTTTCTATTCTATTTCTACCTACTTTGTTTTTTTTATTTTTTTGTTTTATTTCATATTGACCCGTCTTCACGTCTACTGTGAGGATCCCGGCAGTTCTCACAATCAATTCGTTTCCTCGCATCCATTGTCCACGAACGGCTTCCAACTTTTACGTGTGGCTTCGCTTGCTGCTTGAAGATTATCATTTTATCATGAATGTCGTGGAATGCTGGTCGAGCAATTCTCCCTGGAGTCCTGAAATAGCTGGGCTGGAGCGTTCCCAATTGGATTAAAAAGAGCTACGTTTTCCAAACAAGTCGGGTACCAATGTTCCGACCCCGGAGGGATGAAAGGCTTGGTTGGCCCGGAGCGGAATCGAATTAGCAACATGCTCGCGATGATGGGCATGACTACCACTGTGCTATCCGGCCCTGAGTCTTTGTTTACCATGTTCAAATACGTTTATCACTTTATTGAGCAAAAATGTGCCCTTGTACCCTAAGTTCATCTACTCTTTATCTTCTTCATTGAAAAGATGTAGCTCTCTTTTGCTTGTAAAGAACTACCGATTAACCAATATTTCATTTATTGACAAGTTCACACGAGGTTAATGTGAATACTTATTGTAGCTACCTTTTAGGTGCCATCACGTTCTTCAGAGATACCAGGATTTTACTTGGGTGTCTGCACTAGTTATTCCTTGTAGTGCGGATTTTCTCGTGGCATCGAGTAAATCATGTGAAGTAGGGCACAATGCACACTAAATGGTTGGATCCAGCACTTCTCTCCTATAAAGCATGGTTCTCCCTGATAGAATGCATTGATCTTCTTCAGTAAGTAGTGTATCAGGTCACAAGTACTCAAAGCGAGTTCAATTTAATCACTAAAATTCCCACATAAGATGCTAATTGATTGCGGAACTCGATTGTAAACTGAAGAGCGTGATGATCGTTGTAAATGATCCTTAGCCTGAAACTTAATAAAATTAGAAATCCCAGTAAGTTCCTGTTCACTTCATTAGTGATTTTTTTCTCCACAAACGTGTGTAGCACAGTAGTTAGGCGTCTTTTAGAATACATACGTGGCTGTTGGTTCGATCCTGTGCCAACCAAGCCCTTATCCTCAATGTCGTAAAGTTAAAAGGAGATTTGTCTGAAAGAATACACTTTCTAGTGAATGGCTAGACCTCTGCAAATCAACATGTGAGGCAAATACGTATTTATTAACATCTATAATGACACAAATGCAGGCGATTACATGAGGACGTGAGAATAGGTGAGGGGTTGGTCGACACCAAATGCTTCATCTTTAATCCTTTAATATTCCATAAATGGTCTTGATGCTTTGCAAGCTCGATTATATTCTGCAATTTGGAATTTTTTTTGTTGGATTTTTTCTTTTTTGATTTGGAAGAAAAAGATTTCCAATGCACTTCCCAACTGCCCAGCTAGAAGGAAAAGTGGAAGACCAGAGAGAAAGAGAAGGAGAGAGTGGGAGGGGGTAAAAGAAAAAAAAACAAATTTCAGTTTATTCAAGACGATAAAGACTGGCTAGTGATGAAACATGAATGGAAGACACAAGACAGGCAATCATCGGCCGTATCCATGTCCTGGAATTCCTCATTCGCTTCCATTAGATTCTAAGGTCTCAGCTGACAAAAGTGGCAAGCAACTAGTCATTCCTTCGGGTATTTACCTAATCATGTAGAGCAAGAATCAAAGATACGTATCGGTCGTCGTTAGCGCAGTTCGTATTCCTCATCTATTTGCAAGAGAGTGTGTTTTCGGGACCGGTTCGACGAGAATTCATTGGATTTGTTCAACCGACAACCAACACTGATCCTCCAACCGTGTTATTGATTTTTCTCGGCAAATTCCCTAACCCTGCAAAGATCTGTATTGATTTTCTGCTAAGTTTCAAAGTTCCAACTACTACTGGGTAAAAATTCAAGCACATCACTTTCCAAATGGAAATTGGAAAGGACCAAGTTAGAAGTTCCAGTGATTCCTATCGACCTAATCAATAATGGCTTCTTTAAAAATCATTTTTGAATCCACAGAAGTTGGATTTATTCATCGATGAAGCTTAGCAAAATTTTCTTGCTCTCATCTTTCTTAGATAGCTCTCTGGATTCGAAAACAAACGTTAATGATGGAAACTCGCGTGGACTAATCTTTTTATACCAAAGGACGGAAATCGTTACGATTTAAAACCGGGTTCCTCCCCTCTACGACAAAGTGCGATAAGGTTTTCCTCGACGAAACGCTATTGACCAGGAAATAATAGTGCTTTACACCACTTTCTTTATTATGGACAATTTTTTATTTGATTCCTTGCCATATTTGTTGTAGAAAACGGATTAACTGTGCTGTTTAAAGACCTACCACTTCATTTACTTATATGATTCTTTTTGGTGCATTGCTAAGGCCCCAGAATTTCTTTGATTCCTTTTTTTTCTGTGTTCATAATGTTGAGCATACACGAAGTTGATAATGATGTTTATTCGGCTAACGTTTCGACGGTTCCATCTTCATAAGAGTCGACGATCCGAGTCGATGGTCCACAGTTGTTCGTGTTCTCGAGGTGGTCTTCGTCGAGCATCGAGCTGGATCGTCCTCAGTGGTGCACCTCTCGAATGACCCATGCTCACCCAGCGATGCTTTTTTATACAAGGCTGCTGTTGTCGATAATGTTATCCTTTTTTTTTCTGAATCCTTATCCACGAAGGTTCTTCGATTTGGAAGTGGGTTTGGGTCGACTGCTGTTTGAGGATATTGTCTCCCCAATGAAAGTAGTTGAGTCCTTTTTCGGTCAAATGTTCTTAGAATATTTCGAGTTCTCCATTGCAGCATTCTTAGTTCTTCATCACAAATCGTTACCGTCCTTTAGAGATCGGAGGAAGCTTTCCCCAAATAACCATCCCAAGAATTTGCGCCCGCAGAGCGATGGAGGGAGGAGAGTTGGAGTGCTTTATTGGCTGCCTTCATATTTGGTTTTTTTTCATTTTTCACTTTCGCTTTCATACAATCAAAATCCAATTTTCTTCCCCACGTGTACATTACGGTATGTTTTTCCATGCATTGAAGAGAATTATTTCGGTCTCGATAAAAATTATTTGCACAACTTTGCTCTCCTGCCGTTTTCCTGGTCCTATCTGATTCGAGTTCTAATTCCTTTCCGAAGTAACTCGATTGATGTCTAATTAGATCATCAGAACTAGAAACATCTACTTATATAACAAGAACAACGCCATTCAAAAACAAAGAGCAGAAAATTATTTGCAGCGAACGGCTACCATAACATTTAACCTCGTGACTTCTCTAATCATCCATTCTGTGTTTTTCCTCCTGTCCCTCACTTTTATATTACACTCTGATGTAAACTAATTTAAATTAAATAGGCTTCCAAAAAATTCTGCGAGGAAACAAAAGCTGACAGAGAGTATTTCTAAGAGCAGACTAAAAGATTTTGCATTATGGCATGCTCATTTCCGAAAAGAATAGAAGAGTGAGGTATAAAGGATAAAAAAGGATAGAGCTCTCGGCGTTGATCAATCCCTGAGGGATGCGCCATGCATTCGACTTCATTAAGTATCGTTGGAGGTGATTAAATGCATATCTGCTCTTCACAATCTCGCGGTGGCCTACCGATGTATTGAGCCAGTGCTGCTATCCTCCCAGACAAGTCTGTTACCAATTTGCCGACCCCGGAGAGATGGAAGGCTTGGTGGGCCATGGCGCGGCGATCGGTTCCACGTCTGCGTCGCAGTGGCCCTTCCAACCACTGCGCCACACGTGCGCTTTGGTAAATAATAAGAGAATACATTCCCAAAAAAATCATTTTCACATAAAGTGCCGCCGTATAGGCAATCATTTTTTAAAACTTTGAGCCTTGAAGTTGATTTATTTGAGACACTTTCCCTGTGTTAAACTGGGTCTCGTACGTATAAACCGAAGAATTCCTAGATCAGAGGGATATTTGCTACCATGTGACTAGTTTGATACCACGATGGTGGTGGATCCTGGTATTGGTGTGTTCTTAGCTGGACTTCCTGATGGAAGCGCCGGACTCCTCAGCTTGGGAGCCTACTGGGGCGACGAATCCCCCGCTGTACCTCGCAGCCCGAAACCCAGGAACACTTTCCAGCCACGATGAGGCGGTAAACCGTTGGGAGGTCAAAGGAATGAAAGTGGTAAAAACCATTTATGAGAACAAACAAGCGCTCCCACAAAAAACCCCTTTCATCCTGCGAAAACCTTGAAAAAGCTTAAAATGCTGTCTCTGAAATTCCCACGACCGTAGAGAGGGTTTCGTTCTCTAAACTTATGAAGGCTCAAATTCATCACCGAAAACTCGATTCGCCAACGTAAGAATGGGAACCTTAACGTACCCATTATTAGTTGTTTGCGACGCGCCTTTGAGCATTCGAGCCACCTGGAAACACTACTCTTTTGTCATAATACTGTCTTTCTTTACAAAGTAGAATAAAATATTACTCTCTTGTTATGAGGAGAACGACACAAAGTGCAGTATTTCGTCCTGTCTCACAAGCATGTGTTTGAGCAGTTTACACTCACAAAATAAAGACGATAGATTACGGTAGTGATCAGAGGTAACGTGACATTACGAACTGGAGCATAGTCTGAGTTTTCAAAGTCGAAGTTTAGACTGTAAATTTCTTAATCAGCTTTAACACCGTCGACATCAATTCCTAAAATTGTTGCCGCTGTTCCCAAGCATTCCATGCATATCCGAACTACCCAACTTTAACCAAAAAAAAGAAATAACAAATTAGCTAAGAATTGTTAGCTAAAATTAGCTGAAGAACAGATACTTTTGCCACTTCATGTTCACTAATTTCTTTCGAGGGGTAGGTGAGCCTAGCATGTGGAGATATGAGCGTAGCGTGTTTAGCACCACACAAAGTGATGCAAGTGGTTCCACCCAACTTTCCAGTACTTCTATCATCCACTTTGTCGTCTCGAGTCTGTGATCGATGAAGGCCCCTCAGGTTTGGATGTGGATTCAGCTACCAGTTAAGGACTACATTTCACACATGAGTATCAGTGAATACTAGCCGACTTTTTTTTCCTTGCGGATAGCAGTGCCAGACCTCTCTTAGCTGGTTAGTACAGGCATTTGCTCGCCTTCGTGGAACAGATGAAGCATTCCCTAGAAAAGTCTTGCACTGTTTTGCCGATCTTGGATGAGTGGGAAGCCTGGTTGACTCAGGAAGGGTTGAAACCGTCGACCATATATGACCTATTGTATACAGTTCCTGTATTCGTTTGTAGTTGATGTTCAACGGAATCCTCCAAAATCTGCTATTTCTGACTACAAAGGCCTTTGACTGATGTAAAAGCTCGAACACCTCCATTTTCAGTGAGTTTTTTACCAAATTTCGTTTTTGTTTGCTTAAGGAATGCTGCGATGATTTTGATAGTGTTAGCACCAAGTGCGGTAAAGTACCCTGTGGCACATTATTTGCTATTTCGGCATCCCTGTGGATGAAATTCATCCCGGTTAAACACCAAACACGATGCTATGGGTAATATATCTGTCCGAACTGAAGCTGACCCGTTTTTCATACCGTTCGTTGTCTAATAAATGCGAAGAAAAATGGGTGAAAACAAATTCATTCCTCGGCACTGGAATATGAATGGTCGTTTTCTTGTTCAGTAATCGCGAGATTGTTAAACAGCATGCATTTACTTCCATAGATAAACACACAATACAATACAACAGTAGCTGACGTTTCGGCAGTATCGCCTTCTTCAGAGCCGCTTTTTTTTACGTGCCTTCCAATTCATAGCCCTTCATTATACTTAATATTGGTGAAACTCGAACGTCGTTGATTTCTCATTAATAAGAATGACAAGGACAACTCGTCCAGGTGACTGACCTCAAGGATTATTTTTATCTTACGGTTAGATTTCAACGAAAACATGACTAAATCGTATAAATCTAATCATTAGGCATAAAAAGGGTCGACGTCGAAGTCACGTGATAATTCACTGGGATTATTTCCGCGCAAATATAGGCGTTAAACAGGATTCCATAGCGGACACATTTAATCACCAAAAACCATCGTAGTTAAACGAGAAATGGGCAGCCATCGGTATCGTATTTCCCTTTTGTTAACGCTGCTATAAATTTATTAGGGAAGAATGTAGCTAGCGCTATCAATCATCCATTTTTTTCAATAATCAATAATTCCACTAAATGGCAAAAACTGACCAACTACAGGTTTTCTAACAAAGTCTGTAGGAGGTAAAAAGGGTTTTCGACTCAGTAAGTCAACAGTGCAGCCAGACAAGGCGGCTCTTCTCGAAACTCTCTTTTTTTTATATATTTCAAGCCATTGTGAAACATTTTTGGTTTGCTACAAATGCTGGCAACTATCAAACCATAGCAAATTGTTGCATAAGTTCTGAAACGGAGAGGAGTCGTAACATGGCCTGTTTCGGGGATCCTATCCTTTTAACGTCATCTGGGTTTTTTTCTAGGCGTTCGGTAGTTTTTTATTTTCGTTGTCATCAATCATAATTCGTCAAATGGTTGCCTATCAGTTATAGCGGAGAACCTCACGTTTTTCGAAAAGGCGGCGATATTCCAGACAAAAAAATTTCATGACCTTTCTTATTTCCTGACCTTTATTTCGTGTCTCACTTTTTCCATCTTCCATCGAACTGAGAAGATCCTTACTCTTGGCTTTTTTTGTACTTGTTTGCACCTCTACTGGCGGTAACTTCTCTCAAGTACTTAGCTTTTTTGCATGACATCGTTATGGTTGTATTTCACATAATATTCTGCTGTTAAGAAATAAAAGACAGTAAATAAGAATCCCAAGACCTATTACTATTACCTATTAAGACTACTACAAACCTCGGCATTTATCGATCAATAATTCACTGTTTCTCTTTCAAGGAGCCAGCACAAATTTGGTATTACCATTTATTAGCACACAATAGCTGACGTTTCCGCGTTTTCGCCTTCTTCAGAGCCTGGAAAGGTCAAATTTAAATTCAATCGACTCAGATGAAAACTTTCATAACCTTGGTTACTTGGACAGCACATCTTCATTAGTTGTACGGGACCCAGCATAATTTTCATTGCTTCGGAGTTCTGCTAGTTTACCCACTATGGATCACTGAAATCCCGAGGACAGCCCGGCCAAACTCTGCCCCCGGTCATCACCATCACAGGCAGTCGCCTCCCTTGTGGATCAGAGGGAGATTTGCCACCATGCGATAATCTGATACCAGGATGGTAGTGGATCCTGGTACTGGTTTACTCTTAGCTAGGCTTCCTGATGAAATCGCCAGACTCCTTCTCAGCTTGAGAGACCCTGCAGCGGGGACGAATCTTCCGCTGTACATCGCAGCCCAGATCCCAGGTGCACCTCGCAGCCACGATGAGGCGGTAAAGAGATTTCATAACCTCAGCAGATAAAACTTGGCGCATAAATTTAAGCTCGCATAATGAACAGCTTCTTTTAAACATTCAGGATTTAAGTGGGTGTATTCGTTGTAAGTGTAAGTGTATTCGCTGTAAGTCTTCTAATTATTAGGTGGAAACCAGCCGCAGAGACTCTTACATGGGCGAGGAATTGCCTGGGTCAGATCTTGGAATCAGCCTTAGATATGGCTCCAGGTTACGCTCAAATGCAAGATATTTGCGGCTCATTTTCGGACTTTTTGACATTGATCCGAAACTTTTCAGGAGTTTTGGATTTCAGTGCGAGGAAAGTGACTTTACTTCAAAATGTTCTCTATTATGTTTCCGTGTCCTACATGCGTCTAGTGAAGGGTTTGGTTCCAATTTAAATTTACCGACTAGTTGTTCTTTTTAAATGTAAGCGAAGTGGCTTAGCCGTTTCACTACCGTATTCGTCCCTACTTGCTTTACAAGAAACCAGATAAACAGTACTCGAACCCAATTACCCTCTCTGTCGTTAGGACATGTTATGCAATTTGTCGTTCTTGACATGCGGTCACACAGGAGGTGACGAAGCAACCGGCATCTTAGAGAGTCCGGTGGTATTTCTACCACTGTTGCTGAATTCTGTAGACCGGTCCATCTTGAGCAACTTTTTATGGTTTTGCTATTGCGTCAAAAGTGATGGGACAGGATGAGCGGGAACTTATTTTTCTCTATAATTATCGTTTAAAGGTGTGGTTTTTCCCTTGCCCCCTACCCCGAGGAGCTACAGTTTCGTAACCATTTGAAATGGCTACCAGCTTCGCCAATGTCGAGCGTTCTTTCTTCTGCTCCGTTCTTGTTCACACACTTGTAGCTTTTCGAAACATATTTCGTATAAGCGCCTTTTTGGTGCTTGAGGGCTGAGAAGGGCGGTAATGAACCACTGTGTTTTTTATTACTTCACTATCGGCACCATTTTGTAATGCGGCCGTTTTCGGAAAGGTTAATTTAGACTTTCTTAAATAGAAGTCAATTTCCTTCTGGTTTCTCTTAGGTGAATGCTATGTGCTCTGGCTGGTTGTTCAATAACTCAAAGCATAGCATAGCATCTGCTCTTGTGTGGAGCAGATGATGAAACACTCATCTATATTTCTACAGTGGAGTGACGGCCGCAAATAGATTACTGGTGGTTCCACTATAGTCATCTGCACATTTGGTGGAGGAATTAATTCTAAATCTACAAAAATGAAACGCGACGATGAGTGTTTTGTGATCACGCATGAGCTAGCACCATACCTCAGGGTGATCGATGACCTGACCCAGCGCATTCTGCCCGCACGTCGTACCCTTTACGGCTGGTGTGCAACAATTAATTGGAAGACTTACAACGAGCAAAACGGTGGGTGTTTAAAAAGAAGCTGTTTATCATGCGACTAAAAAATTTACGCTTTAGGTTTTATGTGCTGAGGTTATGGAAATGTTTGGCAGAGTAGATTGCGTGTCAACTTGACCCTTCCGTGCTCCGAACAAAGCGAAACCGCCGAAACGTCGGCTATTGTTACTAATAGATGCAATAATACCAACCACTCAACCGCGTGTATGCTCATTGAAGACAAACAATAAATAAAAAGTTATGCAATGTGATTTCGACCACAGCCTCACCTTTAAGTAGGTTCAATGCCGACTTGTTCTCCCCAAGTCATTCCCGTTGACGGGTGATTGCCGATGGCGTCGTTAAGGTAAAGAAACTACCTGTGTAGCCAAAGCAAGACCTCAATGGTGCAGTGGGTAACACGTGAGCCTACGGAAAGGGTAATCGCAGGCTGGAATCTGGCCTTGGGTCTAGGTTTTGCAAACATCTCAGCATCACTGTGGTTGTATTTAATAATAATCTATACCCTGCCGTGAAAAAAATTATTGGCAGCAGATAAAAAACAAGTATTTTTTTAACCTCATTCGATTAATAACTATTCGGTGGAGTGTACTTAATAAGGCCTTCAGGTAGTTTAGATACGGTAAGCGGAACCGGTATCGAATTTCGCCGTTTAGATTTATCGTCGTATGTGTCTTCTTTCTTGGCGACTTGTCACCGTTGATCGTCCTGATCGATTGCTTCCAGTGTATTGAAAAATTGGTATGAATTCTAAAAGCTACCTCGACATCCTTAGATTATGGCAATTCATCTCCATTGGGAATGAAATCCGATAACCTAGATTGTGAATGGATGGCAGAAGTAGAAGGAAGTGTCGAATTTGCATAGCAGGATTTTCGCGAAAAAAAAACAAGTTTCTCAGCCAGTTGCAGACTTGTTCGATGGGAATCATGTTGGAGAGTGAACGATTATTCGTGAAGAGGTGTAAAGTCGGAATGTGAACGGCTCACCTTTAGCACACCTGCGACTTATTGGGTAACGGGTAGAGCGAGCCCTACATATTTCCCAAGTTTGATCAATCATTTTCACATAGTAGCCCTAACGGAAATTTATTCAAACCATTCGAATAGAAGAAATTGACTTTTCAACTTTCTGTGAAGCTCATTTCATTTTAAATGACTTGTCTGAAATGTCATTTATAACCAGATAAGTGGGTTGATGTCTTTTTTTTGCCGAGTTTCCGTTTGATGTCTCCTCGTTCCTCTCAACGACAACAAATTTGTTTGGTTTGATTTCGAATTTGTTTAATGTGATTTGATTCAATCGATTTCGTCTAAATGTCTTCTGCTGTTCTTTTCTCTACAGTTTTCTCTATGGCATAGTGATATCCTCACCAAACCTTTAAAACCACCTGCTTTTGTGATTTTCCAGGATTTTTTCATGTAGAGATTGGTATGGATGAGTCCTAAAGAATATTTGTATCACTCAAAGTAGGCGGATTTCTTGCAAACACATGATCTGATATGATTTGAAACACGATTGTTAAAATGTCGATTATGAGGTCACAAAAAATTCCAGATATTTATCTATTCTGATGCCTGGATTCTCCATTCTCATGTGTCGTGTGGTTCTCATCACTCACTACTTTACCGTGACAACGTTACCCGAAGAGAGAGGCGGATTTTGGTGTAGATTCGACTGGAGGTTGAGGCACCGTCGTTTTCCTCACTGACGTGCTAGCCGAACGTGATCCGCTGTGGAATCCCGATGTAAGCGTGCCAAAGCATTTCCAGAATTTTACTACGAACACTTCCTGGTCTGGGGTAGCGCAAATTGGTTTGCTTCCTTGTGAGTAGATTTCATACAGGACAACAGTGATTCTTGTTAAACGACCGACCAACAGATCTAAGTTGATGTGTAGCAAGTCGAATATGTAATGGGAACGCCTTTATGTAATCAACCTTTTCTGACAGATCAATGCGCGCATTATCTGTTGCACCTGTGTCATTTGTCTTCCTGTTGTCTCTGATCACAGAGTGGCTTGAGTGAATGTGAGGAAGCTTCCGCCTAATTCAATCGCATGCAAGAATAGACTACTATCTCCTGCTTGAATGGAAAAGGCGAAAAGCATTATATTTTGTGTTCATGTCGTTCAGATTACACGAGGTTGATACGAGATGTTTATTCAGCTAACGTTTCGACGTCTTTGTCTTCATCAAAGCCGACGATCTTTGTCGATGGTCCACAGTTGTTCCTCTTCTCGATGTGACGTTTTCTTGTCGCATCGAACCGGACCTGACTCAGTTGAGCATCTCGAATGAGCCGAACACACCCGGCGACACTTTTATACAGGGCGGTTGTTGTTGACATGGTTAAATGATGGTCGGTTTCAAAATCACTATATTTTGCTTGTGGGATTTTTGTCAAGAATTTCGACAACTGGGTCGGTGATGCTTTTCACTTACCATGAACATCTATCCAATGGTGTGCACAGGGGAAAGAGAAAACGAATTGGTCGCATGATTTGGTTATCTCCAATCCCTAAGAAAGAAAACCCACTTCAGGTTAGGTCACAGCAAGGTTTTGTTCAGTTCAATAGCCATGGTTTGCTTGAAAACCGGTTATTACTAAGATGTAGTAGTAAACGCTCTGTGAGAGAAATAACTGCGAATGACAGTTTCTGTAGTAAATCAAACCATAATGTTTCCTCCATTTATATTCTAATAAACGATGAACGACTGAAAGCACTGCAAGTTCGACCTTGACTAGGTTTTCCGCCGCAGTATAACAATAGAATTTGGACCGTTATTGATTTCATATTAATCAATAATGATAAATGTACGGTAAAAGGATATGTCGGCGTTGATCAATCCCTAAGGGATGCGCCATACGTTCGACTTCATTAAGCAGCGTTGGAGGTGATTGAATGCATATCTGGCCTTTACAATAAGTCGCGGTGATCTACCGACGTATCGAGATAGTGCTCCTATCCTCCCAGTCATGACTGGTGCCAATTTGCCGATCCAGTAGTAATGGAAGGCTTGGTGAGCTTGGGGCGCAGGGATCGATCCGATGTGTATTACAGGAGCCCTCCGACCGCTGCGCTGCACGCGTCCTTTTAGGACGAGTAAAATCTTTTATCTTATCCTCTTACCTTCAATACGGTTTACTTCTCTTCAAGACTACAGGTATCCAGATGAGAAATGCTTTAGAGGGGTTCTTCGTAGAACAAGCAATGGTATCTATGCTGAGATGGAATTCGACATTCCCATTCGGAAGTTCAGCTACAAATAAAAATAACTGCCCATTTCCCTCTCATCGCCAGGAACAGTAAAGTAAATGGTAAGCTGTGATGTGTTTGGAGCCATTCTCAAACAAACGAAGCGTGTGCACCATTTTTTAATATGCAACAGATTCGAGAGCAAATTTCATTGTTGCTTCCTCAAGTTACTTAGTGATTAGTGAGTTTACAGTCTTAAGAAGATTGAAATTGGACAGTGGACGTGTCATGAAGAGATTTTTTCTGTCAGTAAATTCTGTCATTTTAGTAGTTCTCTAAAGGCTCATATCATGCGGTTGCTGTCGGTGTCCCTAGTTGTAGGCCAGCCGGTTCTTTCAGTTCTAAGGTCATGAAATTTAAGCGACCGTTTGACATTTTTTATCGGAAGGCCATATTGGAATAAACTTAAGCCATGGCAAGCCGATGAATTGTTACCCGTGGGTGCTTTGTCGTCAAAAACAGTTGAAAAAGCGGCATACCAAAGGCCCAGTTCTTCATGAGTTATCTGGAATAGTTCCTTGTTTTGTTGGAAGCGGACTTGTAGTAGAAGCCTTTTCATGAGGAATGTTGCTTGCTCATAAGAACACATGCAGCTACCGAAGAAAGCCGGTTCTCAGGTTCGGCTCGCCGCAACGCATTTCGTCGCCTTCGTTTGTCTTAGATCCGATCCACGAAAAATGTATGCTCCTACTACTTGAAGCTGGTTTTCTTTGTCATATGAACTTTCCGATGCAATGAAAACATCTCATAAGACACTGTGATCATAAATTTACTAGTAGCTATATTTTGTCAAGCTCTTACGAAAGGGTCCGCGCAAAAATTTTTATACTTACTTGATACTTGGACGACCAGTTGTGAGGGCACCAGTATAACCTCCACTTTTCGGAGATTTGCTGGTTAAGTCATTATGGTTCCCTAGAATCCCAAGGTCGGCCTGGCCAAAGCCTGCCCTAGGCCTTCACCACCACAGGCAGTCGCAGCCCTTGTGGATCAGAGGGAGGTTTGCCACCATACGACTTTGATACCAGGACGGTGGTGGATCCTGGTATTGGTTTACTCTTAATTAGGCTTGCCGAAGGAAACGCCAGACTCCTTCTCAATTTGGGAGACCCTGCCGGGAGGACGAATCCATCGCTGTAGATCGCAGTCCGACACCCAGGGGACACCACCCAGCCACGATGAGGTGGCAAACCGCTACAAGAGTAGCAAAATTTTTTTGAGTGTCTAACATTTTTTATCTTGCTAAAATTTGTTTCTTCCGTTTTCTGCCTAGGTTTGACAGCCACACATCTTCACTATAATAGATGACTATGTTCAGATCTAGGATTCTACATTGGCTGCTGTGATATGAGGAAGTCTTTGTCGTGTAGATGGAAAATCTATTCTGGGATGATTTCCATGGTTTTATCTCTCGAACATTCCAGAACGCTTCTTCCATTTTCTCATCGTCACTTGTGACCCACTACATGATATCGTATTTTTTTTTAACTCTCTCGTAAATAATGGTTCATTACCTTGGTCACGGCGGATTACAGCAATTAGCATAGCATTCATTTCCTGTTCTTCCTTCACACTGAGTCACCGACTTCCAGTGAACCTGTTTAGTTCTGCATGATGTTCTATCGGCATAATCGCTACTTCTCACCAAGCAGATTTTACTGTTGTCCTACGTCGGTGTCTTAATGGCTATCGGATTCCAACCCGAAAGAGAAGCAGCCGCTGTATTAGGTGAAAGTCGACGGCGTTCTTCGCTGAACACGTTAGAAATATTGGATGAATCATATAAACATTGGAAAATTATGAAGACAATTTAAATTCCTAGAATTTTTTCTCCCTTATAAATTCAACATGCGAATTCGGGCTCGGTTTTTTTTCCCGTTTCAGTTGGTATTCGGTGAATTTCAGTTGGCGAATCAACCGACTTTTTCTTGATCGCTTTCGAACACAGACTGGAGACCAGAAACGTTTCGTTGCAGGCTACTTTTCTCCCAAGGGCTTTTTCGACTGTTTTTTACGCTGGGGTTTTTAACCCAGGTTTATAGGGCTTTAATGTCCTTCTCTGATGCTTCGATGAGTTGTTTATATTATACGTTAAATTGTTATTCGAGCACTGTTCTTCTTCGATTCTATGTTTTGCTTGGCTGATCGCTTCCGTTTTCCTAGTGTTTGTGCTTCTCGAACGTCTTTTGTGAAAACCTCTCTTCGGTTCAGCTAAATAATAAAAGTATAAGCATAATTGCAACGAATACAACAACCCACGGCAGATTTTCTTCACTTTATTCCAAGTTTAGATCTAAACCATTTTGATGACTTCGACGTGAATTTCCTTCCTGTTCTTTATCAGTCGGTTTCTTTTCACGTCTCTTCGTGATCTCTCATATACTTCATTTCGTATTTCTTCACCTCTATCACGTTAAATCACGTTAATCATCAAATAACCAGTCAATCACCACCAGTGTCATCATTTCTACTTGACGCACCAAGCTGGTAAGTGGGGTATATATCTTTGAGAGATAAGAAGTGAGCCACCCACTTTTTTCTTGCTGTATTTAGGGAGAAGGTGGAAAGCTCTTCGAGCTTTGCTGTTGCGTAAATTTGCTACCCAAGGGCTTTAGGGTAAGAAATGCTGAAGTGGATTGATCTATTACCCAGTCCGAACTAACTCAGATTAGGTGACACACTTGTGTACAACACACAGTCATGACAGAGCGAGGAGCCATTGTAGGTGTTTGTTTTGTTTTCTACTTTTTTTCTTTAGCTTTAGTGGTATTTACATTCTGAATGCAAGGCACATATGGTCACGTGAGGCCGTTTTCCACAAGTGAATATGGGTAAACAATCCCTAGGATCGAATTGCTATTAACCTTGGCATTCGATTATAAATACGTCGTTTTCTTTCTCGACAATCGCGAGGTTGTTATGCAGCATATGTTTACTTCCGTGCAAAAGGCACGTAACACAACAGTAGCTGACGTTCCAGCAGTACCGCCTTCTTCAAAACCTGGACGGGTATACTGGTACGCAATTTACTAGGCCAGACCCTTCAACAGTACATACAGAAAAGTGGAAATCTATATGGCAATCACATGATCAACAGCTTCTCGAGAAATCATTTATAATTGGGCATTTATAATTGGGTAAACAATGTTTGAAAAATCACTGAAAACTAGAGCATTCATTTTTTTTCATTCCACACACACACCCACATACACAAACATACACACACACACACACACACACACACACACACACACACACACACACACACACACACACACACACAATTTTCACTTAAATAGAGATACATCGTTTACATTTCAATACTGCTGCCATTATTGTTTTTTATTGTCATTATTGTCATTGTCATTTTTTTAATGGTAACATTTTTTATCACTTGTTGTTATTTCTACTAGTTCAATTCGTCTTCAACGATTGACCTCATCATGATAGAGAGGTGTTTCTGGTTTTCGAACTATGACTTTTGAAACGTGCTACCTATGGTGAAAAACTAGTTCGAGGTCACCCAAAGTGAGAAGCAGTCCAAGGTCGCTTAGGAAGAGAAGCCGTTCAAGGTCACTTAAGGTGAGAAAGAGCTTGCGATAACCCAGACTGAGAATTCCATAATTACATTTCGTAAACCCAGATAAGACTAAGCCTTCGTAACAACAAAATTAGGTGATGTGCCAACGGGCACTGCGTATTTTTCGTAATTAAGAAAGGAAGTCGTGTAGATTTAGCTCACATTAGGGATAAATGAAAAAAAAGGATTTATTGTATGATCGCTAGTGAATGACTGATTTATAAGAGACACGCGATTATCGCTAGTTCATTTTTCTAGCATCTATAATAGTGCTAGTATTAGCACCACTTTTAGCATTGTTAACCAGACATTGTTTCCTGCTCGTTTACGTTTTCTTCGTTGCTACTCGTCGCTCGATCACATTTTCTACGGCAATTCCAATACCATATTATATTCCCGTATTTAATTTGGCGCGTATTGAAGGCATGCAATGTTTCCCGTCTTTGATGATTCATGGCGTCCAGTTTGATCCTGGTGTTATCGAAGGCCTTCTTCGTCATCTGAACAATGTTAAATAATAGTTGTAATTAATTCGACCGTTCATCTGATACTGAGCGCGTTGACACGTGGCATTACTTGTGTACAACTCCGCGTCATGATATCGCTCACTTTTTTTAGTACATCAAACCGTCATGAAGCGCCTTCGTGACTTTATGAAAGGTTCCTGCTCTCTGCAGTGCCTTGCGAAGTAGCTGGATTTTGTCCATATCCGGATGTCGTTCTTTCTACAATAATTTTTTTCCACCCCTTTTAATGTTTTTTAATGTTATTATTACATGAATCGTCGCCATTTGTGCCACACTGTGCGGATCCCAGCACTTTTTGCACTTAGATCGTTTCCTCGCGTCCATTATCCACAAAGTTTCTCGAACTTTATTTTCTATGCTTGTTCGACTCCTGCTTGAGGATTTTTCGGTCTTCGTCACGAATGGCGTTGAATACTGATCGAGTCTATTCTCCTTAAAATCCTGAGATAGGCGCACTAGGGCGTTTCAACGTAGCCTAGAAAGATGGAACATGTCGCAGACAACTCTGGTACCAATTTCCCAACCCTGGAGAGATGGGAGGCCGTACGTTTAATGAACGGAATCACTATCACTGCACTACCCGCTCTTCTCTTCTAATAGTTCTGACTAAAAAGTCCGTGAGATGGTTCCTCTTTTTACGAACCCTTTTTTTTGAGTGAAATGATGTGGACAAACGAAAACTACCTAGATATGGCGTAAATTCAAATAGAATTGGCCGGCCTCCTTTTCACATCTTATTTCAGCACTGATATCCTACTAACATACGCGCGAAGTTTGCTTTACGCTGTCAACTTCCTGTTCTCTGGTCCTCAGTTTGAAAGTGATCACAGAATACTCTTACAAATATTTAAACGAAATAGTCGGAATTACCTGAAATACCGCTATGCGAACTATTCGGGCGAGTACGAGTGAAATAGTTCAAACAGTTCCTATCGTGTACCAAAGATACATAGAACTTCACACATATTGAATTATGTTTATTATTTAGAGTGTTTGCAGGACGTTACATCAGGTAGATCGATGTGTACTTGCTTGATGAGGGTCTTGGGACTACCTATAAGAAAATTTAGCTTTCAGCGAACTCACTCATACAGACATCCGCATTCCTTATTGGATCCATGTACTTCCTTAGCTGCAGAGTTTCAGACAAGTCAATCTGCAGAGTACAACCTACAACGAAACACATATCAATTAAAATGACTAGATATATATAAAAAGTATAAGTCACCGTAGCGCAGCGGAAACAAATAACTCATTCCCTGAATCCATTCTCATATCAGAGAAAAAATAAATTCGCTTGTGGTCCAGAAATGTGGTTGAGGTTTCTTAAATGAGTAGCCTATGCGAAGGAGAACAAGTTGTTTCTGAATGTAAGTGTTTCGCTTCTATTCGACCCTTCAATAAGAAATTAGGTTTGGAATTTTCATTGCTTTTCGAAAGGTTGCCCTCCTGTTGTCTAATTTCGTCGTGATGAGGTGTTTTTCGCTCAACTTTTGTGCCAACAATATTTCCTCATAGGAGAACAATTATGGAGAACAGCACTTCATCGATACAGAAAGGTCATATTCTCAGAAAATATAAACGATGTTTGTATTTGCCACAGCTTTTATGGATTTTCCTTTGTGATTGAAGACGTTTGGTGCTATATTTATAGCATACTGATCAAGATTTTCCAAAGTATTTATGCTGTAATTAGGGAGGATAGCACAGTGGTTGTGATGCCTGCCACCACGAACATGGTGCTAGTTCGATTCCGCTCCGTGCCAACCAATCTCTCATCCCTCCGGGGTCGAAAAAATTGGTGCCGGACTTGTCTGGGGAAAAAAAGTCACTCTCTGAAATCCAATTGGGAACTCTCCAGCTCGGCTATCTCAGCAGTCCAGTCATGATGAAATGAAAATCCTCAAGCAGCAACTGAAACAACACGCAAAGTATTCGAAGACCATTATGTGCGATGAATGTGAGGAAAACGAATCGAATGTGGGAAGTGATGGGATCGCCCAGTAGACGTCATGAGGGGTCATATAAAATAAGATTAAGAAGGGAATTTATGCTATAATTTCATGCCATAAAACAATGTTTTTGTCGTAAATCTAATTTGAATACCTACGAAGTGTAGAAGGGCAGGTTGGAGTTTGAACAATTAGATTCATTCACCAATAAACTCGGCGTAGATTAAGCCCTGATGGATGCGCCGTGCATTCGACTCCATTCGTAACATCGCCAAGATGATTAAATTCATAATTAGCCTATACAGTGCTTTGCATTGGCATTCCGATGTAGCTAGTCAGTGTATCACTGTATCGTTACGCAATGTGCTAGCTGATAATAATGGCGACTTGTTCAGGATGGATTGTCCGGAAAAGTCGTCATCACCGGACAGCGACTGCAACAACAAACGTCCTGTTTAAAAGAACATCGACGAGTGAGGTTCCCTCATTTGAGCCGTGCTAAACTGAGGAAGATCCGACTCGATACAAGGACGAAAACACCAAATCGAGAGTACGAAGAACTATGGACATCGACTCGGATCGTCGGCTCTGTTCAAGACGAAGACGTCGTAATGTTAGCCGATCAAATATTTGGTAGCAACCTCGTGTTAGCCTATCAGTGAAACAAGGTATATATCCAGTCAGTGTTTCTATCTTCGCAGACAATTATGGTAGCGAATTATCGGCCGTAGAGTTATTCCGCCTTTGATTTGCGTGAAGCGAAGGATCGAACCAACGGCTGACTCAATGTGTATTGCAGGGAGCTTTTAACCGCCCCGCTGCACGTGCCTTTTTATGTTTTGTTCATTGCTGTTTAAACGATCCTCCCAACGGTTTAGCGCCTCATAGTGGCTGGGTGTTCCTGGGTGTCGGACTGCGATGTACAACGGGGGATTCGTCCCCCCTGGCAGGGTCTCCCAAGCTGACAAGGAGTCCGGCGCTTCCATCAGGAAGCCTACCTAAGAGTAAACCAATACCAGGATCCGCCACCATCTTGGTATCAAAGTCGCATGGTGGCAAATCTCCCTGTGATCCACAAAGGCTGCGACTGCCCGTGGTGGTGAAGGCCTAGGGCAGACTTTGGCTAGGCCGACCTTGAGATTCTAGGGAACCATAATGGCTTATCCAGCAAATCTCCGATAAATGGTGATTATGCTGGGGTCCGCACAACCAGTGAGGACGGGCCGTTCAAGTGTCAAGTGTCAAGTGTTTAAACGATTGCTCGTGTATTCCACTGTTCTTTCGGTTTTTTCCACTTTGTATTGTAATTTTAATTATCGCTCTGCACTTGTCAGTACATCGCTCCTTTCTCTTTCTCTTTTGCTGTCTGTTTATCGTTGCTTTTGTCGAAAAATCCTTTGGCAACTTTCGAATGCCAGATGTATTTCATTAAAATATTGAAGTTTATTTCAGATCAAGTGATCTTATGGATCCTAATTCTAGATGATTTATTTTAATGTGGTATTATTATTACTATGGTTCACCCAAGTAGTCGATGCCAATAATAGCCTACCGAACGGAAAAAACTGCTGGTTCCGTTGTATTGCCAAATGTCTACACAAAAAATAAGGTGTGATTTTTACCGTATTACTCAACTTTCCTTTGAGAAAAAAAAACATTGTGGAATCGGTGGTGGTAGCCATGAAGACGTTTGTACTGCTAATCCTGCAGCCTTAGAGGGAACGATGCTCAGAAATGCCACCGGAATGATTCTCTAATTGGATTCCGATCATCGCATTCACAACAAAAAAAGCGGGTGCATTGATTTCAATACATGTGGAACAAAAATGGCGACTACTCTCTTTATTTTTGAACCAGCGTACCTTAGCTCATAGCGAGCTCTATTAATTGAAATAAGATCCATTACAATGTAGAGGTCTTCGACCACAAGGTAGAAGTTCTTTTTCTTTACAGTACCAAATCCTGGTATTCTGGAACCTGGTCTTTTATTTTTTTTTCTTTGTCGGCGCGAATAGTAAGGCAAGTGTCTAAAGAAGTGGTCTTGGACTAAGTCTTCATTTTCCCGCGGAGGATTTTTCTTCTCCTTTTATTTCAGTTGTTTTAGGGAGTTAGAACTAGTACAGTGTGAGAATACCTGCCGCAAATACGATGATGAGAAACTTTGCGTGAGTATTGATTGGTTTAACTCAGAGTCATCTGCCTTCTTTTATAAATGAGTTCATTCAATTTGCTAATAATTCACCTAGATGAAAATATGATAATTTTAGAAAGAAGGTGATCAAGAATGTTGGGATCGTTGCACTGACTTGACGCCACAGGAGCTAGTAGGAACAGTCACAGGATTCCGTCATGAGCAGGGCAATCTATCGGCGGTGGTCACCTTCAAACCTATTCCGGATGCTGTCTTCTATGTGGCGCAGTATAGAATAGCCAACGGGAGTGACTTTAGCGAATACGATTTCGAGGTGAAGTTACTATTAGGAACGGTTTCCATATTGTTAACGCGGATTTGTTAGAGGTGTTGTACAGTACACACATACTCGCTGATTCAATCCCACGTCTCTTGCAAGCCGTGCTCTATGTCCCTCAAAGATATCAACTTTCTCCAAACACTGGTTCGATAAATCAGAAAGCGTCGCTAGTCGTTGTATGAGAGGAATAAACATTCAATCGCTTTTGCATTTATGCGAATGGAAGGAGTTAATCAACGCGGAACGTTTTCTCATTTGTCTGTTATAAATCTTGTCACGAAATCAACTCGATATGCAGAATACATTCCCAGCAAGAGGCGCGTGCGGCGCAGTGGTCGGAGGCGCCCTGCAACATACACATGGGATCGATCCCCACGCCCATAGCTCACCAAGGCTTCCATCCTTCTGGGGCCGGCAAATTGGTACCAGATTTGTCTGGAAGGATATCAGAACTGGCTCGATACATCGGTAGACCACCGCGAGTCATTGTAAAAGCCAGATGTGCATTCAATCACTTCCAACTTAATGAAGTGGAATGCATGGCGCATCCCTTAGTGGTTGATCAACTCTGAGAGCTTTATCCTTATTTTTTTATTCCTAGCATGAAATTGGTTGTACTACAAAAAAACGCTCTCTATTAAATTCTTTCCTTCTTTTTCCTTCCTGTTTTCTAGTTATTCCATTCTTCCACGAGGGTTTTCAAATTGGCGGTTGCTTCTCGCGGTTGTTTAAGAATTCGAAAATGCTCATCATTATACTTAAATTATGGCAACGCTACTTTTCTATGGAGCCTGTGAAAACTCTACTAGTGCGTTCCGAGGTGTTCACCGCAGAGTCATTAGACGACTGCATATTGGGAAATGTTCTTCCCAGTTTGCTTCGGAATTTCCCTAATGCTCTAGGATAGGAGACGTGATTGGTCCAGCATGGGATTGAACCAAAGTTTTGTGTATATTGCACAACATCTCTAACTACTGTGCTTACTGCATTAAATTTGAAGAGAAAACACAACGAGAAGAGAAATTGAACAACAATATTCATTCTTGGCTACCTTTTGACTGCAAAAACCTTTCGCTAATAAAGTTTCGCACTTTTAAACCTTCGTTCTTCATTTTTTTCGTCCAGGACTCGTTTTCTCTTCAGTTCATTCGTGAAGCCGAGATTTCCAACGTCGTTAAAATGACGTCAATCTTCTGTGATCCAGTCGATATTCGGTATGACTTGGAAATTACTGTAATTGCATCCATTTATACTCATACATAACGTAGTAAAATCTTCATTATTTTCCTAAACCATCTTTTTTAAAAAACGAGTTGCTTCGTCTTCTACTCCTTTGGTGTTGTTTTCGTCATAGCAATTTATCCCAAATCATGTTCTTGGTGTTGTTTCGATGCTTCTTTTTAGCTATACTTACCACCTCTATCGTTTTTTTAAGCATTACAGATAGAACTTCAATGATGCTGAGATATTTGCAAAACTCCGGACGCAGGTGCATGCGGTGGGGAACGAACGCGCTATTGTCCTTTCCAGGGAGTAACGCGTTCATCACCGCACCATGCGGTTCCTTCGTTTCCGCTGATGGCAAAAGATCGATAGAACTCGCTGAGAGACAGGCGAAACGAAGGACCCGCATGGTGTGGTGGTGAACGCGTTACTCCCCGGAAAGGACAATAGTGCGTTCGTTTCCCACCGCATGCACCCTGCGGTCCGGAGTTTTGCAAATATCTCAGCATTATTGAAGTTATATTTCGCAATATACCCTGCCGTTAGAAAGAGTAGGCAGTTAATAATAAGTCAAAACTACAGATAGAATTCACAATTTTTTAACTTTTTGTCTACTGCCTATTACTTTTTCATGGTAGGGTACTGGGTGAAACGCAACCACAATGATGGTGAAATATTTTCAAAACTCGGACACTACCCATGAAAAATTACTAGGCAGTAACTTTCTGTTAACCTCGGCATTGGATTATAAATTCGTCGTTTTCTGCCTCAGCAATCGCGAGGTTGTTAAATAGCATACGTTTACTTCCGTACAAAACGACATACGACAACAGCAGCTGACGTTTCGGCAGTATCGCCTTCTTCAGAGCCCTCTTTTCATGTGCTTTTCACTGACGAAGAACCGCTGATTGGAGTCGCATATGGTTGAGGACTGTGTGCATGGGCCTAGTCAGGCAACAAGGAAGTATTGTAAGTGGGAGGCGTGTCTTGCTTCCACGTAATCCCATCAGCGGCTCTTCTTCACTGGAGTGCACGTAAAAAACAGCTCTGAAGAAGCCCATACTGCCGAAACGCCAGCTACGATTATGTTGTATGTCTGTTATTATATGGAAGTAAACGTGTACTGTTTAACAACCTCGCGATTGGTGAGAGAGATAAAGACGAAAGAGTTAAACATTGTGATTACGACTGCAGCATCACCTTAATTGGGTCTAATGCCAACTTCTGCTCACCCTACCATTCCCGTTGACGAGTGATTACTCATGCTACCATTAGGATAAAAAACTGGCTGGAAGAAAAGCAGAGCAAGGGCTTCGGTTGTGCAGTGGGTAGCACATGCGCCCAAGGAAAGGGTAATTGAGGATTCGCATCTAGCCTGGAGTATGAGCTTTACAAATATCTCAGCATCAGTGTGGTTCTACTTCACATAATAGAGATAGAATTTCTCATGATAACATCTAGCCACCTTATTCTTTCAGAGTATCGGCTGTGACAACAAATGGCGTCGGCCCGTTTTCCGAATGGTTTCACGTTGGGAAAGCACGTCCATATGTCAGCCCTAAGTTGCAGCTAGTCAGCATGACGTATATAGTGAGATTTTTTTTGCTTTGAAAAGTCTGCTTTCCCGTAACCTCGCCATGACTAGTGCATCTTCATTGATAAGCTAACACGGGCTGACAAACATCTTTATTCTGCTAACATTTCGGCGCCTTCACCCTCTTGACAGTTGTCGATTATTCGCAGTTATGTCCATATTACTAAAAAACAATTAAATAAATATTAACAAAAAATGGAGACGCACGTCCATATTATTATCGTACCTGCAATTTATTATTATCATTATTTTTTAAAAGGCGCCATTGTGACACACACGTGGTCCCCTCGCCCGTGGTTCACCAAGCCTTCTATCTCTCCGAGGTCAGCAAATTGGTACCAAACGGCGGATAGCAACACTGGATCGATACATTGATAGGCGACCTCGAGTCACTGTGAAGGCCAGATAGGCATTCAATCACCTCCAACGATATCTAATGATGTCGAATGCATGGAGCATCCCTCAGGGGATTGATCAACACCGAGAGCTCTATCCTTTTATTATTATTTGGTCCGTCTTCACGTCTATTGTGCGGATCCCAGCATTTCTCACATCCAATTCGTTTCCTCGAATCCATCGTCCACGATGGTCGTCTAAGTTTTTACGTGCGGCTTCGGTTTCTGCCTGAGGATTTTAATTTCATCTTGAATGTCGTAGAGTGCTGGTCGAGCAATTCTTCCTCGAGTCCTGAGATAGCCAGACTGGAGCGTTCCCAAATTGTATTGCAGAGAGCGATTTTTTCCCCAAAGAAGTCTGGTATCAATTTCCTGACTCCGGAGGGATAAGAGACTTGGTTGGCTCGGAGCGGAATCTAACCAGCACCATGCTCGTGATGACGGGCATGATTACCACTCTGTTATCCGCCCCATATCTGAAATTACTCATTATTTAGTGTTATCATTTCTTATGATTTATGGTTTATGAGTCCCGTCTTTAACATCTACTGTGCGGCTCTCAGCACTCCTGCACCTTTTATTCTTTTCCACGCATCCACCATCCACGAAGATCTTCAGAATTTTGGTTGTGGGTTCAGCTGCTGATTGGGGATTGTCTCCTTTTAATGAAAGTCGTCGAATACTGGTGGACTCGATCAACCTGAAATCCTGAGACAGCCGATGAGGTTTTCACTTGAATTGCAGAGAGCACTATCTTTGTATCTGCGATTTCCTGGCGTATATAGCACAGTTATCAGTACTAGGCTTCAACATGCACACTGTCTTCAGTTCGATTCCACCCCTCTCGCTTTGTTAACCAAGGTTGTCATCACTGTTGGTCCAGTGAATTGGCATCAAACTTGTCTTTGGGAGAATGAAAACACTGATCGGATACATTGATAGATCACCAACAGGTCACTGTAGATGCAAATTCGACCTTCTCTACAATGTGAAGAAAATAGTCGAATTCACGGCGGCATCTGTTAACTCGAACGTTTTGTGTTCCTCTTTAACTGCAATTTTGAAAAATTCAAATAAAAAAACTAGCATAGAGCCAACCAATATTCCAAAAACCTGCTTCCCTTTAACCTCAACATAGCTAGGCGATGTGTAATTTCATTCATTGATAAATTAAGCTAGCTTTTTTTATTAAACAGGGAAGTGTAGAGCACGGTGGTAGTGATGTCCGTCATCACGAGCGCAGTGTTAGTTTGATTCCGCTCCGTGCCAACCAAGCCTTTCATCCCTCCAGTTTTGGGAAATTGGTACCGGATTTGTCTGGGAAAAAAATCAAATCACTCTCTGAAATCTAACTGGGAACGCTCCAGCCCGGCTATCTCAGGACTCCAGGGAGAAATCGCTCGACCAGCATTCTATGGCATTCAAGCAGAAATGGAAATCCTCAAGCAGCAACGAAACCACACGTAAAAGTTAGAAGATCTTCGTGGACAATGGATACGAGGAAACGAATCGAATATGAGAAGTGCTGGGATTCACAAAGAAGACGCGAAGACTGATCAAATAAAAGAAAATAAAAAAAATTGTATTAATGCCGTGTTCGGTCTGTTATCAGGAAACAAAGGAAATCGTGCGAGGATCCGACCGCGAGCATGGTAGCGATTCCTAGCATTGACTTACTGTAACTGGCCCAGAAAATGGAAATCATGATATTCTTTCTCAGTCTGGGTGACACTGTTGGGAGATGTAAACTCTTCGATAAATCGCAATTCATTATCCAAGAGTTCTTCCACTTACAGTGCTCTGGTAATCCGTTAAATGAATGAGTAGAAGTTGGTATTATCTTACTTCATTTTCATGTAGTCTCGTATACTGACGTAGTTCAACCAATAGAATTCGTTAAGGATCTCCGAAGATCAGGATTTTTTATGGTGAAAACTTCTATTTTTATCACTTGTGAGAAGTAACATTTGAAGTATTGAACTTCGTTCCAGAACGAGAGTTTTTTCAAGGACTTCTATTCGGCAAATGGTACCGTAGAAATCGTTTTTCGATATGAAGCTGGACGTATGTGTTGTTCTCTCATTTACATTTTCATCTATTCATTCGTGCATTCATCCATTCATTTCATATTCATTAATTCATTATTCAATTACTCCACTGCATTTTTTGGCGGTCATGTCGGCTTTTTGGAATGACAAGGTGTTCAGAAGATACTTAGTTGACCCGTTCTTAAGTGGTGCCAGTATTTCTATTCATTTCTTTTCTTTTGCAATCATTTATCTTTAGGGAGATGGTTGCTGCATTCGGTTGGGTTTAGATACGGCTTGAGCATCTGTTAGTTTCCCTACTCATTGTCACTTTTGAATGTTGGTGGATCTCGTTCTCCTTGGAACACAAAACTCATGTGCTGTGGCGTCCCAAGATCTTCCCCATAGCTTGGCGCCAGGTCCTATGGAACAGAGAGATGTTTGCTGTTTTGCGACCAGGAGTCTTGTACGATGGCAACAATACCTACGATTAGTCTGAATATGATCGATCAAAGACAGTATAACAGCCGTAGTTATGACAGTAGGGGTTTAAACGTTCAACAAATCAGTTACGACTTTTTTAATTGCTATTTATATTGTAACTTTAAAGTGGATTATCGATTTGGTCCAATCCAGGTCCAATATTTTCAGCTTGGGCGTTGGATCCAGGTGATTTGGAGGTGTCACCGGTTTTCCACATGGTCACCTGTAAAGTCGCTGATCTCGGGAATGCAATCCCAGTTCCTACATTCGTGAGTTCCTGTCTTTTGTTGAGTATTTGAATCGCATACACGGTTAGGAGAAAGCCTTGTAGACTTTGTACTAATATCTCCATTTGTAAAAGAATCCTTTATTTCGGAAAATAATCAAGAACTCGTGGAACAGTCATATAACTCTAATTCGCCGGTTTTCTTGATGAGCAAACACTATCTTGTTATTACAAAAGATAAACGGATAAAGCTCTCGGCGTTGATCAATCCCTCGAGGGATGCGCGATGCATTCGACTTCATTGAGCATAGTTGGAGGTTATTGAATGCATATCTGGCCCTTACAATGACTCGCCGTGGCCTACCGATCTATCGAGTCAGTGCTGCTATCCTCCCATACAAGCGTGATACCAGTTTGCCGAAGCGCATGATCAATCCCAAATGTATTACAAGGCGCTTCCGACAACTGCGCTGCACGTTCATATTGTTATTATAGCACTTGTTAATACAGAGTAGCTGACATTTCGGCAGTTTCAGCTTCTTCAAAGCCCAGAAAGGTCAAAATGACACGTAATCTACTGCGCTAAAAACTTCTATTACCTCAGCAGAAAAACGTTTCTTCATCCGCGTACTAAACAGCTTACTGTAAACACTCAGCGTTTTGTTCTTTGTAAATCTTCCAGTTATTTGCTGGAGCTCAGCGCGTACTGAGTCGTAGACAGACAGGGGAGAAATGTGCCTGGCCCAGCTCAGAGGATCGGCATGAGGTATGGTGCAAGGTTACACTTGATCACAAGACACACCTCCTTACGGTCCATTTTTGGACTCATGGAATCTATCAAAAAAAAGCTGCAAGAATTTTACGCGCTGGTGCTTTCAATGCTTGTGCGAGTATAGTGAATTTTCTTATAAACGTTCTCTGTTATGCTTTTTTTTGTCCCATGTCCACCTAGCGCAGTATTTGATTTCGATTTAAATTTCCCGACCAGGTGCTCTGTTTTACGGATGTAAAGTGGTTTATACGTCTCGCCAACGTACTCTTTCCCACATGCTTTACAAGAAACTGGGTAGAACTGGTTATTAGGGAAGTACACCGGTTTTTGTGAAAAATAAATGTGATATTCAGAAGAAAGGCAAAGTTTCGAATACGATAGTTGGTCGAGTCGGTTCCGATATGATGTATCGTGATTGTCGCTTCCTCTACTACGCTCAGAGCATCGCCAGCAAGCAATGCGGCACTAGCACGGAAGTCAGTCTGCCACCGTCTAACAGTGTGCAGACGCTCATCATCAGTACGTCCATCTCCAATAATTCTATCACCTTCGTACTGTTCTACGTAATTCAACAAATATTTTCTTTCTATCCATCCGGAATTTCTTCCTGATTTGGAAAACTGAATTTTCGGCTTGAAAAGATATTTTCAAGCTACGTGAGACTAATTTGAAGGTACTAAAGGCGTATTTTGTGCAAGAGAATATCTACAATTTGGTATAGAAGTCCTTTAAATAAAATGGTAGCTGAATTTTATTGTTAGCGTAGAAGTCATTTTTGTTAACTAAGAGAGTGTTTTTTACTAGTACAAAAACGCTACTGAGTGTTTGGTTGATTTAGGTTTTTTCTTATTCTTTTTTTAGTTTCTTAAGGCTTTCAGGGATTTCTTTTGAGACGGCCAGCAGCTCTCTCACGCAAGTACTCATAATTACGTTTTTCTTATTTAAATACTTTGACATAATACCATCTTCATGGTGTTATGCGTGTTCCAGCACTTCCGCCATTCATTTCGTCCTTTCGCAACCGTCATCGATAGAGGCGATTAAGCAGAATTTTGTTGTAAATTGAAGATTTGAATGCTGAGCGAACGTGATTTTTTTCTCTTAAATCGTGTGATGTAGCATTCCCTCGACGTCTCGGCAGACAGTTGTCCGCTATTTCGGATCGTAGAGTCCGCCATATTCTTTCTGTAAGACGGCAACGATTTGTCGACGACGTTAATCGAGGATGATGTTTGAAGCAGAATGCTTAATCGTAGTTCGTTGAATACTTGGATGCTTACACGGATACTTGGATGACCCATCTGCACTGATTGTGTGGACTCCAACATAATTTCCACTTTTTTCGGAGTTTTGTTGGTTTAGCCATTGTAGCTCCCTTGCAGTCCTGCGGACTGACTGGCCAAAGTCTTCTATGTCGTCACCACCACAGGGCAGTCTCCTTCCTTGTGGATCACAGGGAGATTTGCCACCATGCGACTAGTTTTATACCAACACGCTGGTCGGTACTGATATTGGTTTGCTTTTTAGGTGGGATACCTGGTGATGGATAACGCCGGACTCCTCAGCTTGGTAGACCTGCCGGGGGGTGAATCCACTGCTGTACATCGCAATCCGACACCCAGGAACACCTGCTGGCCATGATTAGGGCGGTAGAACGCTTGGAGGGCTTTTTTTGGATAAAAAATGGAAATTTGAACTTGAGATGCTAGCCGAAATTTTATTTCCTTCGCTTTCTTCTCAAGTATTTTCTGCTGTTCCCAACGCATTCCAGGGTGTTCCACCCAACAGACGAAAAGCAACCTTGTGCTGACCCTAGAACGCCACTGGTTTCCTTCTATTCCTTTTACACAAGGTTGGCTTGTGCCATCAATATAACGATTTTGTCGTGGCTGTTGTTTCGGTGGTACTTCCTTCTTTTAACTTTACGGTTTCGCGTCGTCCGCCAACTGTAAATTGATCTTCCTTATAATTTCGTAGCTCTCACGAGCTTGAATGGTGTTAAATGGGACGTCGCACATACAAAGTACTACCATCTGACATTATTACTGTGTACAGGATGATGTTGATTGACTGTTCGTCAACTATTACTGTGTACAGGATATTGTTGATTGACTGTTCATACAACTTTGTCCACTTTCTTACTAAGTGGTAATTGTATACCAATCGAACTTACTAGTTGACCCATGGCGAATTCCAGTTTTAAACAATCTTACAAATGTGGCGGGAATGATGCTTTCGTTGGTGTGAATGTTGTTGTAGGCGTCGGTCTTTTACCTAAGGAGTACTGCACGTGGTAGACAACATTATTCTTCCTACAGAAAATCCAACAAAAGAACTTGTTTTCACAAAACGGCACAACTAAACTCCCTCGCCTGCCCTGGGAGAGCACGATAAGCTCGTCATGCGATTCCATTTTTCAACGGCAGAACACATTATTACAGTCCTGTCACAAGAAAATCTGATGGAATTCGTTCCTTTCGATTAAGTTGCATATGGTGAGCATAAATGACGTGCGACAGCGGGAAAAATGAAGATTTGAGATCCTAACGGTCATACTAGTCAGGTATGGCAATGGTAGTGATGACGTCCAATATTATTAAGGCACTGTTTCGAATTTGTTAGCGGTTCACCAAGTCTGCAACGTCTCTAGTGTTGTGGTTTGATAGCATACTCGTTTGGGACCGGCTAATTACTTCCAATGCGCAAAAGATGGCGTCTTCTCTTGACGAATATCTGGAAATGCGCAACACGGTTATCCCAGGATTCCAGGAAGAGATGGGTCGACCAGCATTCAACAAAATCCATAAAGGAGACAAAAATATCCTGAAATAGTGGCGAAACCTAAGAAGTTGATAATCTTTCATGAACGACGGATGCGATAAGACTAATTGAATGCAGAAATGCTAGGACACAAACAACATGTGATGTCGGGACGAGTAAAGGAATAACAGTGTGCATATCAACGAAGTATACTTGCCCTTTGTTCGTTAGTTGTTCAGTTCCTGAATGAATTCAATAACAATTGTGTTGTGCTCATACATTATTAGATAATTTTTATTCCCTATGGTATATACCCATTATTTTATTTTTTTTCAAACATGATTGTTTCAGACTGTGATACTGTACGGAGTAGTCCTTGTCGTGTTCCCACTGTTCGCCAACCTCCGGTCTGCGGTCAAATAGACCACATAAACTACACGGTCAGGTTTACATAACGTTTATTATCTGCTAACCTTTCGACGGTTTCGTCTTTATCAGAGCCGATGACCCGGAGTCGATGGTCCATAGTTGTTGAAGACGCCAGCTCGAGAACGCGAACAACTGTAGACCTGATGTTTTTTCTTCTATAAGCAGATACGAGGTTGTTACTATAGATTTATAAGGATAGAATAGCTGACGTTTCGGTGGTTTCTCCTTCTTCAGAGCCTGGAAAGGTCAAATTGAGATGCGATCTACTCAGCCAAACACTTTCATAACCCCAGCAGATAAAACATAACAAATAAATTTGTATTCGCATGAGAAACAGCTTCATTTAAACACATATCGTTTATTTGTTGTAAGTATTTAAGTTAGTTGATGGATAGCAGCCGCACAGAGTAAAACATGGGCGATAACTGTGTCTGTGTCAGGTCATTGGATAAGCCTGAGGTATGGCGCCAGGTCACGTGTGATGACAAGACACTCCTCCTCGCGATTTATTTTTGAATTTTTGGGATTAATTCGAAACCCTTCGAGAGTTTTACGCGCTGATGTTTTGGATTCCTGCGTGAGGATAGTGACTCCTAATTCAAAATCTTCTCCGTTGTGTTCCTGCATCCTACACGCGCCTAGTGGAGTATTTGGTTTTAATTTAGATTTACCGACTAGGTGTTCTTTTATGCGGACGCAGAGCGGTCTACCTTTTTCGCCTAATAAGTGCAGCTATAAAACGTTGCTTAGTAAGGGCGGGTCTAGAGAATTCCCGTAAGAGTGATAGAAATACCACCGGACACTCTAAGACACCAGCTAGTTCTCAACCGCCTATATGACCGTCTATGTGTAACGAAAAAACTGCATAATTTGCCCTAAGAGATTGCATTAAGTTAAGAGACTAAGACAAGTAGAGACGGTGATTGCATGAGTTCGGGTACAGTCTATATGATCTCTTGTAAATCGTGCTGGGGGCGAATACGTTGGCGAAACAGGTAGACCGCTCTGCGTCCGCATAAAAGAACACCTAGTCGGTAAATCTAAATTAAAACCAAACACTCCACTAGGCGCGCATAGGGAGGCAGGAACACAACGGAGAAGATTTTTGAAGTAGGAGTCACTATCCTCACGCAGGAATCCAAAACATCAGTGCGTAAAACTCTCGAAGGGTTTCGAATTAATCCCAAAAATTCAAAAATAAATCGCGAGGAGGAGTGTCTTGTCATCACACGTGACCTGGCGCCATGCCTCAGGCTAATCCAATGACCTGACACAGACACAGTTATCGCCCATGTTTTACTCTGTGCGGCTGCTATCCATCAACGAACTTAAATACTTACAACAAATAAACGGCAGGTGTTTAAATGAAACTGTTTCTTACGCGAATGCAAATTTATTTGTTAAGTTTTATCTGCTGGGGTTATGAAAGTGTTTGGCTGAGTAGATCGCATGTCAGTTTGACCTTTCCAGGCTCCGAAGAAGGCGAAACCGACGAAACGTCAGCTATTGTATCCTAATAAATTCTATAATAACCTCGTGTCTGCTTATTGAAGAAAAACATCGAATTATCAATCAACGCCGAGGTTAACAGAAAGTCGGTCCAGGGAACTGTAGGTCCATCCACTCCGGATCATCGGCTCTGATGAAGACGAAACCGTCGAAACGTTAGCCTGGAATAAACCTTGTTTATCAACCTCGTGTAAGCTTATCAACGAAGGAATATATATTGATTAGTGATTCCGAGGTTAAAGGAAAGTCGGTATTTCTTATATTGGTCATTTCTTTAATCTTCTATGCGCATTGTTTTCGTTGTTTTGATAAACAATGGGAAATTTTTTACCGTTTCATTCGGTTTTCTTCAGCTTTCTTTTTTAATGATCAAATGTCCTTACGTAATATTGGGACCAATCTCTCAAAGCCTAAGCGATTTGCTTTAGACGTAAAATTTTGATGTGTTGTATTCAAAACATCGATGGCCTAACCTCTTACCAGCTTTGGACGTACCTTCATGCTGCCTAAGCTGTTCGTTATGTTTCCTAGCTGCAGTAAAGCGTTGATGGTTCCTCATCATCCGTTATATCCTTCACCTCCTTCAGCACATATTGCCTTTCCCATATACCGATCATTTCGCTTTTCTTTTTAATATAGGAAGTCTAATGATGCTCCTCTATCGCTGCATCCTCTGAATGGTTTTGAGGACAATCGTTCTCGGGAAGAGAACAGTTGTTTAAGCTTCTCGGACTATAAAATTTAAATTAACTGCAGTGCAATTTGCCATCGAATATTGACGCTCCATCTTCTTCCTCTTTCCAGAAAAAAAGTGTGAAAAAAGACTTAGCGCGGAAGTTTAATGTCATGTTTACTTCACAGGTTACGACCATATGTCGTCTTCGAGGTATCATGGAATAAGCCTACTCGTTTGATGTTGCGAGACAAGAATCTCTATCCTCTCTTAAAAGTTTTATGAAGGAGGAGTGAAAATAAATCCAATTGTGAGCCATAATAGTCGGCAACTATTTATGATGAAGGCCAGGAAATCTCCTGCACTGCTGTCTCGAGATTCCACGTAGGAACACAATCAGCCAGCATATACCACTTCAGTACACCGACTTCGAATGTAAGACGGCTGATGTTCGAGCCTCATCTTAAATCATTTAAGTCCGACGATCTCTCTAAACGAAGGTTGAAATCCATCCAAGAATTTGGAAAAGTGCGAGGCCTTCACATGATATGACGACGGGCTACAAAAGCAATTTATGGAATGCACTTATAGGCAGTGATATAAGCAAGTACTTAAGTAAGCAACACATTTGCTTACGTTATCAGCTACTTCACTGTCTTCCGTGACGCTTCCTGTGCAGGGACGTTTTACAAGTTGTCAAAATCTACTGATCGTTCTTGTCGTGACCTCTAGCGACTTGAAGCAAAGTGATTGAAAGTCTTTCTGAGAAGTAGAATACTTACGATATAGCGGTAGATGTCGTGGCGGAGGCTTCCTTTTCTTCCCTTAAAATACGGATTACTAATTCATATTCGACATCTTCGTGATTTGCTAAAACTTGCTAGATTTGACATTTTTCGAGAACTTTAGTGAAAGATGTGACCTGGTTTAGAGTTATACATGCAACTGAATATCATGGTTACATGCTTTGAAAGCTTGCCTGTAGTCCTGCCTGCATACCGTCTTGTCTACATTCGCTCAAACCATAGTCGATTACGTAGTAAAACGAACAAATCCAATGAATTTCGAAAAAGAAGGAAATAGACTTCATTTACAGATAGTGGGAGATGTGTTGGATCCATACGACGCAAACTATTCACTTACTCTGAATGTCACATTTAAACCTATCATTAGACAGAATGAGCCACCGACAATTTACTACAAGGCTTTATACGGTGAGGCGATACCGTACCAACGAAAGGAAGAGGTTTGTCTAGTTCAAGCACCTGTGGTGAAAATCTCAATATAACCAGTTGAATTAAAACAAATGAATAAGGATGACATAGTGAAAAAAAAATGCACAGAAGGAAATAACCCGGTGGACGTCAATTTTTAAGCTGCTACTTCATCGATGTGCTAAATTTCCAGATTTTCATAGCCTATAGCCAATTTTGCAGCGCGTGTGGCGCAGTGGTTGGAGGAGTCACTGCAACACACATGTGGAGTCGATCCCGGCGTCCAAGGCCCACTAAGCCTTCTATCGCTCTGGGATCCGCAAATTGGTACCAGACTAGTCTGGGAGGAGAGCAACACTGGCTCGATACATCGATAGGCCACCGCGAGTCATTGTAAAGGGCCAGACATGCATTCAATCACCTCCAACGATACTTAGTGAATTCGAATGCATGAAGCATCCCTTAGGGATTGATCAACGCCTAGAGCTTTATCCTTTATCCTTTATAGCCAATTTTAAAAGATTATGGCCACCGACAATAACCAACTTTTCTTTGATGCGATATTTTTGACTGATCTTATTTACCAAATATTCGAATATTTATATTCAAATATTATTATATTATTATTCTGAGAACATTCAAATATCGATTTATTGTGAAGGCATTTAGGAAGCGTTCGTTGGTGTGAATATCACGAATGTAACTGGTTTTTCCAGTAACTGTATGGCGTTTGACTCCAAAGGATTTTTGCACCGTGAGTTTTAATTTGGAATTCCAAAGGAATTTCATAGTTTTTAAGCACAATAACTATTGTCGGGTTTACATGCATAAATATGACAGAAGAACAAGTTGATGCTTGTGATGCAGTGGTTAGAAAAACCCTGCAATACACATTGGATCAGTCGCCTATCTGATCACTCGTCACCGCTCATCAAGACATATTCGTGCAGGAGGAGAGAAGCACTGTGATACATCGGCGTGAAGGTGCACCCCCTGTATGGGCCAGAAATGCATTCAACCGCTGTCAAATTCATGGCGCATCTTTCACGGATTGATCAACGCGATCGCTTTGTCCTTTGCTCTTCTTATGATTTTAAGCCCAACGTTTAACTAATAGCACATTACTTACTTGATAGTTGATACTTGAATGGCCCATCTTCACTGGTTGTACGGACCCCACCATAATCTCCATTTTTCGGAGATTTGCTGGTTAAACCACTGTGGTTCACTGGAATTCGGAGGTCAGCCAGGCCAAAGTCTGCCCCGGGTCTTCACCACCACAGGCAGTCGCAACCCTCGTGGATCAGAGGGAGGTTTGCCACCATGCGACTTTGATACCAGGACGATGATGCATCTTGCTATTGGTTTACTCTTAGCTAGGCTTCCTAATGGTAACGGCGGTCGTCTGTTCAGTTTGGGAGACTCTGTCAGGGGATGAATCCCCTACTGTACATCGCAGACCGAACACCTGCCAGCCACGATGAGGCGGTAAACCGTTGGGAGGAATGGCTCATTATTTGTATAATTTGGCCCAGGTCAGCTAAGTAATAACGATGTCATTCAATATTACTCATAATGTACTGCTTGGCTTGAGAAGGCCCCATGTCAACAAAGCACTCCATCCATCTGGGCTCTAGAAATTGGATCATATTACTTGGCTAAGTGCTTCCTCGCTCTCTTTTTTTTCTTACTTTTTTTTCTTGCTGCATGTGATAAAGGTCTGGGAACGATCTAGTACGACCATTCTATAATTCCAAAAAAATCGACGGGACCAGTCAAGCAGCAGCCAAATGTAGATAGAAGCGCGAATATTTCAGTCGATGGTGGATTCGATTAACGGGATCTAGTTAAAGAAGTGCTGTAACCAACACAATATGTGATGTGGGGTCGTGTGAAATAGGAAAATTTAAAGTAAACTTCACTTGCAAATGTTATACAAATACAATTAAGTAAGTCTCGAACTTTAGGAGGACAGTGGCAACAGTGTGATTGTGGATTCAATTCATTTCGATAAACTGTACGGTATCACATTTTGTGCTGTGAAGGATACAAATAACGTCGAATTGCCGAACATATTGGCACCTGGTAGAATATTCAAACCAAGAGCCAATAAGATCTTTGTCAATTCACCAGGTGATTTTTATATTTCATTCAAATTCTACGAATACACAACAAGTGTCAGAGCCCTAGAAGACCAAAGCGGATAAGAAAGGCCAGATCTGTTTTTCGCTAAGAGCAGTGAAACTGACTATTGGCGAAATACTGATGGGATGACTCCATTTATTCATTTTCTGATTGACTAATAGCCAACACCAGCACATAGAGCGAGTGGATTAAAGGTTCTGCGCATTTTCGTTACAAAGAATTTACCAATTGTTATTGTTTTAGTTTAGTTAGTCAATTTACAAAGGCATGCTTTCTGTGCTGTGGGTGCGTTTGGCGCAGTGGTCGGGGGTGCCTTGCAACACACACGTGGAATCGATCCCCTCACCCCTGGCCCACCAAGCCTTCCATCCCTCCGAAGTCGGCAAATTGATGCCGGACTTGTCTGGAAGGATAGCTGCACTGGCTCGATACACCGGTAGGCTACCGCGAATCATTGTAAAGGCCAAATATGCATGCAATCACCTCCAAACGATGCTTAATGAAGTCGGATACAAGGCGCATCCGTCAGGGGATTGATCAACGCTGGGAGCTTTATCCTTTTTTACTTTTTTTTCTACGCTTGTACTTAGTAATTAGTAAATATTATTAATTTTTCGATGATTTTGTGAAATTTTCAGTGAGTAATGTGCGATGGGCACACTTTCCTCAAATTTTAATCACTAAAGTGTCGCCTTACAGAAAAACCGTCGAAGGTTCAACCTCCCGCTGTAATTGCTGGCATTATCGTCGGAACTGTCACGTTGTTGGTGTCTTTCATCATCGCCTTCTTTTGCTACGTTAATAAAAAGCAAAGAAAAGAGAACAGACTTTACCGACTGAAATTGGCTCAACTGGAACAAGAGAAAGGAAGTAGATATATCGATTTACCGAAAAAAGTATGTTTTTTGTCTTCTCAACAGATTCTCTTATTATTTTAGTACTTAATTTTTTATTAATACCATTTCTGTTCTGCATTTTATTCAAACAAGGAGGGGTAGCACAGTGTTGGTGGTGCCCATCATCTCGAGCAAGGTACTGATCCGAACCCGTTCTGTGCTCAGGATACTTCCTATACTTCCGGGGTTGGGAAGTTGGTAGCAAACTTCTCTGAGAAAATTCCACTCCCTTTAATCCAGAAAGGAACGATCCAACCCGGCTCTCCACGGACTACAGAGAATCGGCTTGGCCAGCATTCAGCGGTATTCATAAAGAACGATAAAATCCTGAAGCAGCAGCCGAAACCATACGCAAAGAGTTTGAAGAGCTTTGTGGATAGTGGATACGAGGACACGAGCTGAATGTAAGAAATGCTGAAATCCACACAGCAAATATGAAGACGAGTCATGCGAAAGAAAACTGCAAACATAAATTAGTACAAATATTTATCATTGGTGGGCCCTCTGCTCTAACTTCTCGCCCTTGTGGCTACAAATATTTTCTGAAGTCGTGAAAAGATTGTTGGTAGGTTAGATAAAGTTCTTTTCTTGTTTTATACATCTTCGTAGGTTCTAAAAAGCAAAATTTGAATATTAGGGATGGATAGCACAGTGGTAGTGATGTCCGTCATCACGAGCACAGTGCTAGTTTGATTCCGCTCCGGGCCAACCAAGCCTCTCATACCTCCAGGGTTGGGAAATTGGAACAGGATCTGTCTGGGGAAAAAAAATCACTTTCTGCAATCCAGTGGGAACGCTCCAGCCCGGTTATCTCAGAACTCAGAGGAGAATTGCTCGACCAGCATTCTACGACATTCAAGGTGAAACTAAATTTTTCAAGCAGCAACCGAAGGCATACATAAAAACTTGGAAGACCTTCGTGGACGATGTATGTGAGGAAACGAATCAAATGTGAGAACTGCTGGATTCCTCACAGTAGACGTGAAGACGGATCAAACAAAAAAGAATTCGAATATTTAGAAAAGCCGAGAAGAAAAAAATTCTGTGACCACTTTCAAACTTCTCAATTCGAAAATTCGAAACAGAGACAAAATAAAAAAATAGCACAGCTGCTCCTTCTAGAAACTATTTGAAAAATCGATTCAGACACGATATTTGGGAGATCGAGCGTCGTAATCTGATTATTTTTGAGGAAGAAAGGCTTGGAAGTGGAGCATTTGGAGCCGTTTATTTAGGGTAGGAACGGGCCAATTACTCACTAGTAATCGTTTTTTTTGCTTTTTGTGTTTTTATACCTCAACACTGAGGCGAATACTTGAAGGAAAACTTCTTGGCAAATCTTGTGCTCACAAAAACTCCAATTCGCCACTTGGCGTCAATCTTATGCGAGCAGAAAGTTCTGAAGTGAGTTAACTGTTTCTCCGGCTCAACAGTAATAAATTCACAAGGAAGTCTGTATCAGAACTGAACTTCATTATTGGTTCAATGAACAAGAACAAACGCGAAATTTTGATTTGTAACTAAGTTACTGATTTGTGTGCTGCGACCCTAGTACTCTTTGGCTAAGGAATAGTGTCGACTTGCGTCCGCTCTTCTTACCGAGTGGAGGGTGTGCGAGTGCGGAACTTGTTGGACCGATTCTGGTTCAGCTTGAGTTCCTTTGGGGAGCCTTTTACAGGATGCGTTAGTCATAAACAGTGTGGCCTTCAAGGGACCCAAACTGGACCAGAATAGGTCCAATAAGTTCCTAATTTGTTTATTGATTCTTCTTCCTCTTTTTTATTGCTGTGAATATCATTATTATTGTCAGTGCTACCATTATTTTACTGTTATTTTGTCCATCGATGTTATTTCGGCTAGTAGCAAATTTTATCAGTCGAAATAAGAACTATGAAATCCATAGTTAGTCTTCAAAAACTTACAACACCGTTTCTTCATTCTTTTTTCACAGTTTTTTTCCTTACCATCAAAACTTGCATCTCAAAATAGAAACGATTGAACGAACAAACTCCGATCTCATCACTGTAATAGATATTGCACTTAAAACAATATATACATGCATATGCCCTGATAAAGAGCGTGTGTGGTGCAGTGGTCGGAGGCGCCGTGCAACACACACAGGGATCGATTTCCGCCCCATGGCCCACAAGTCCTCCATCCCTCTGGGTCGGAAAATTGGTACCAGAGTTGTCTGGAAGGTTAACAGCACTGGCTCGATACATCCGTGGGCCACCGCGAGGCATTGTAAAGGCCAGATGTACGTTCGATCACCTCCAAACGGTGCTTAATGAAATCAAGTACGATCGCATCCCTCAGAGACTGATGAACGTCGAGAGCTTTATCCTTTATTTTCTTATACCCTGATAAGATATGCCGTCTTCTATAACTTCTTGAAAAGTTGTCAACTATCGGCAAAAGCCCGAAACGGTCGTGGAGAGATAAAATATGTTTTTATAGGTCGCCGTAAAGATGCTACCAGAATATGCTGATGATATATCGCGTGGTGAATTCCTGAGAGAAATCGGGCTAATGAAATCGCTGGGTTATCATGAAAGGTGAGAACGCACTTCTTCCGCCTTTTCGTAATTTCTTAAACTCGGACCTAAAAAATCCGATGAATATCATAAGTGTTACAGTATATCATTAAGTCAAAAAAAGAGCGCGTGTGGCGCAGTGGTTGGAGGCGCCCTGCGTCACACATGTGGGATCGGTCCCTGCGCCCGTTGCTCACCAAGGCTTCCATCTCTCCAGGGGTCGGCAAATTGGTACCAGACTTGTCTGGGAGGAAAGCAGCACTGGCTCGATACATCGGTAGGCCACCGCGAGTCATTGTAAAGACCAGAGATATGCATTCAATCACCTCCAAACGATGCATGGCACATCCCTAAGGGATTAATCAACACTGAGGGCTTTATCGTTTTATCTTTTTTTATCATGAACTCAAAGGTATTAAATAGCCTTAGGAAGCGTTATTGAAGAGGAATGCTGAAGGAAACTAAAAATTCATTATACTATGCTTAGTTGGGCGCGTGTAGAGCAGTGGTCCTGGGATGCCTTGTAGCACACGCATGGTCTCTGGTTCGATCACATGCTCTAGGCAAGTCTAGCCCTACTTAATTCCGGTTTTCGTAAAGTCCTGAAAAACCACTTCCCATTTTTCCAACATAAGTCATTATATGGGAAAAATATGCATTCAATCGTGTCTTCAACTCTACGGATGGATTAGAATTCACGGCGCATCCGTTAAGAATTCACAGGCCTCGATAGCTCTTGTCCATTAGCTGAATATGATTGTAAAGTTTCAACATTGTATTTCAGGCTGGTCAACATGCTGGCATGTATCACCGAATCCGAGCCGCTTTGTCTTGTGGTGGAGTATTGCAATGACGGCGATCTGCTACGATTTCTTCGAGAACGCTGTAAATACATGCTGAAGCTTGACGCGAATGGTGTTAACTATCATGAGCCACCACTCGACAACAATTACGAGATAGACATGGTGATCACTCTGAAACAGTTGTTGATGTTCGCTGTACAAATCAGCTACGGATTGGAGTACATCTCATCGAAGGGTTTCGTACACCGTGACGTCGCCGCACGTAATGTGCTCGTCCATGGAAAAACCTCTTGTAAAATCGGTGATTTCGGTCTTTGCCGAAATTTATACACGGACAACTCACATTATAAGAGTAAGGGTGGTCGTCTACCACTGAAATGGATGTCACCAGAAGCAATTCGACATTATGAATTTTCTGCGCAGAGTGATGTGTGGGCATTTGGAGTGCTGTTGTTCGAAATCATCACTCTTGGCGGCTCACCGTATCCGTCTGTTCCACCCGAAAAAATGTTACCATTCCTGGAAAACGGCGGCCGAATGGAACGACCTGACAACTGTCCAGAAAATTTCTATGAGGTGATGTGTGAATGTTGGACGCGAGATCCAGAGAAAAGGCCGAATTTCCTGTCGATTCGCCAGAAGCTTGCTGCTCAACTCGAAGAAATCACCGAAGAATACAGCTATCTGACTCTCGATGCTCGAAAAGACTACTATAATTTTCAGTGTGATGACCCAAAGCCCGATGTACTCGTGATTCCTGAAACTGGATCGATCACGCCACCACCGAAGAAACCGTTGTCGGCGGCATCAACTCTATCGATAGAGAGTCTTCTTATAGACGGTGGCGGAGATTCAAAATGGAGCGAAGCAGAAACTGCAAATATCAAGAGAGATTCGATTGATTCGACTAATCTCAAAATATCTAAAGGAGTTGATAATAGAGCTTATAAGGCCGATAATTTAGAATAAAACACTTAAGGAAGTATAAAATTTGAAGTATAAAAAAAGTAGAAGATAAAAAGTATAAAATTTTTATTTAGACTACTAACTACCTCTTAAGTTCCAAGTAGTTCTATGGAATACTTTCAGATGAGACTGTATTTAGGATTCATGCGATACTAAATATAGTACTAAAATTGTATTTGCATTTCTGTGCCAAAATGATAGCATAATTGGTTGTATCATTCTTTTAGTTTGTGCAAAAATCTTGATACACTAGTTGAAAGTGGGTCCTGCAACGAGATCAGTTACGGTTACTTTTATGCTCACTAATCAACTACAACAGTAATTGGACGTTCTCTTCTAATTCAAAAGAAATCTATTATTACTGAGATTCAAAGCAAAATTCTTAACTTTTCTCAAATGTAGAAGTCGAAGGTGCTCCTTTCGAACATTTTTTTTCTCAGCTGACGATAAGTTCAAGTGCTTTCAAAAAATCACAGACTTTACTAAAAAGCTGCTTGCACACTCGAGTTTTAGACGAGTACGTAAAAACTCGTCAAGATGAAGGAGGACGAGTTTCAACTATGCTTCTCTTTGTTTAGATGTTCTTCTCTGCAAGTATTGCTTTATGTGTACAAGTGCAAATCTTTATGACACTGGAGAATCTTTTTTACAAAACAAGTTCAATAAAGTTTTCGACAGTTTGTAAATTTTAGGTGTATTAAAGGAATAAATTGTTAGATAGTGCATGACGCGAGTTAAGAAGGCGCCCCATTTGTCGAGAGTGCTGGCGCCATGAATCCTACAGCATTCGCAGCATCGTGCCGCCGAATGAATGCATATTTTGCCCATGAAACAGCTAGCGTTCACCCATTGATGTATCAAGCCAGAATTTTCTATTCTTCCAAACTGGTAAGTCTCTTGGCCAAAAGAGCTAGCACCTCTAAACCTCCGAACAGTTTATCGCCTCATCGTAGTTGGGAGATTTTTCTGGGTGTCGGGCTGCGATGTAAAGCGGGTGGTCCATTCCCCTATCAGGGCCTCCCAAGCTGAGCAGGGGGTCCGGTGTTTACATCCAAAAGCCAAGATAAGAGTAAACCAATACCGAGATCCACCACCGTCCTGGTATCAGACTAATAGCATGGTGGCAAATCTCCCTCTAATCCACAAGCGCGGCGACCCCCTGTGGTGGTGACGAACTGAAGCAAGTTTTATCCAGGCTGACCTCAGGGGCACCAAGGAACCACAATGGCTAAACCAGCAAATCTCCGGAGAATGGAAGTTATGCTCGGACCCTAAAAACCACTGAAGACGGGCCATCCAAATATACAAGTTAAGTAAATAAGCAAGTAAGTAAGTAACTAAGTCCCTTAACAATTCGCCGACTCCGGTGTAGTGGAGGGTTTGTTTTGCCAGGGGCGAGGATTTGAACCGATTACCAACTGCGTATTGCTAGGTTCTTTTAACTAATGCTCTACATTCGTGCTTAATGAACAAATAACCAAAAAACCCCTACAATGAATAGCAGGGGATGAATGCCCAGAGGTCATACGCGACCTGACCCCGTATGTTCGCATCAATTTCTGATGTGGGATGGTGCAGTCATCAACCTTATGCGACCATAATCAGCTGTTCTAATCTTCCTCATGGGAAGGCACGTAAAAAAAGCGGTGGGTTTTTTCGAGAAGCTGTTGACCATGTAATTACCATAGAGTTTTTCGTCTTTTTGTAAGTGTCATTGAAGCGTTTGGCCTAGTAAATTGTATGTCAGTATACCCTTCCAGGCTCTGAAGAAGGCGATACTGCCGAAACGTCAGCTACTGTTGTATTGTATTGTGTTTTTCTATGGAAGTAAATGTATGCTGTTTAACAACCTCGCGATTGCTGAACAAGAAAACGACGCATTCATATTCCAATGCCGAGGTTAATAGAAAGTCGATCCTGGGAACTGAACAAATAACGTCAAGCCAAGAGGAAAGTTTTTGTGAGACAGCAGAAGCAAACAAGAATGTGTAGAACAGCATAAAGTAATTAAATGAATAAAGATATTTGTCTAGATTGGGAAACCTTAGTTACATAAGATCAATATAGACAGGTAAACCGTAATATTCTGGTACGAGGATTATCTTGGACGAGGCATGCACGAATCTTTCAGCAGGTAGATTTCTATATTTCTGTTAGCAAAAGGCCATCAAGGAGTGTCCTCTCCTAAAAGTCTAGCCGAAGTCACAAATTTAATAACCGTTTCATGCTAACTTATCATCTAAGGCGCGAAGTCTACCTACAACATCTAGCCAAAATATATTTCACGTTCATAGCTGTCATAAGGAAAGTAGCCATGGAACCCCTACATCATCTTCCGTTCTACATAGCAAAGAAAAAGATATAGAAGTTGATAACTTCTGAAAGGTGACTGCCGTGAGATAAGAAGGGTCCTCAACCTCTGACGAGACAAAGCACAAATTTTCAGAAATTTTTTTCACAATGAAGCCGAAGACTTTCTAAAGAGATTCATCAAATGTTTTTGAAAAAAAGAGCACCTTTCAATCTTTAGTTCACATCGCAAATGATCTCTCAGACAATCATTTCTCTCTTCCATTTGGGCTTATTGGTATCGGTTCAGTATAGAAATCTCCAGCAAATCTCCGAATAAGAAAACAACTTTTTTTAGAATGGTAGGTTTCCAAAATTTCACCTTTAAAAAGTGTAGCCTAAGCCACCGGAGAGAAGCATAGCGGATTCAAGTACCACCTGTTTGCAAATCGACATTGGTTCGAGCCCATCACTTCCGGTGCTAGAGTGACGCAGTTTCTTGTAGTTGAAAGTGCTTTTTTTCTGTTTTAAAGCATAATACTAAAATATGAAACTTTAGTGGTCGATTTATTAACCGAATCGCAGTACAACAATAACCCTGAGCTGCTCCAGTAAAAACTTTGCCTTGTAATCATGAGCCCGTTCAGTTGACAGGATTTTTAGAAGACGAAGCATAGAGGAGTCCTGCATGATGAAAATGATGAAATGATACCCTTTTAGGGCTTTAACAAATACTCGGTCTGTGGGCAGTTGCTCAAGACTTCTCGGGTGTTAAAATTTTATTAAAAAAATGTGATACCTGCGAACTATTATTCATCTTTCACAATATTAACTTTTTTGTTTGCTGCCTACTACAATTTTCACGGCAACGTATTATGGAAGTCAACTACAGCGATGCGGAGATAATCACAAAACTTGCACCCCGGACCAGATCGAACTACGATTTCCCTTTTGGGGGCTCGTGCATTACACACTGCGCCACGAAGGCATCTTTCGACCATTATTTTCAATTACGATTCATAGATGTCATGAAATAACGTGATTTGAGGGATCTTACTTGCTTCAGGTTAAGATTTTCACATTTTTTAAGCTAGTGATTCTACTTCTGATGCGCCCGGTTTGTTTTCAACGACTGTAATTTGGGTGGCATTAAATTTATTCTCTAGAATGTTGCAACAACATTCCTACAATCCTACATTAACCATTGAAGGCTCTCCTTTGATGGATGAATGAATTCAATGAAGAATGTTCCGCATCAAAATATAAATGGAACGTCATATGTAGCAATATAAATATATCACAGGTGTAATAACATAAAGAGGCGCTCGGGTGAGGTAAGGCAGTGGTGATAGTGCCATCCAATAAGAATTCACTCCATTCAAACCAAGTTTCCTGCGTCCGGAATCGGGGAAATTGCAGCCAGACTTGCCTGGGATCAGTTTCTCACCAGTCTACAAGAACTGGCCACGATCTCTAATGAAGGTTTGAATGTCCTAGTTCGGTTATCCCAGGACACAAGAGGAAATCCACTCAAGCCTCATTTAACAATATTTATTAGGAATATTTAGCAAACTAAAAGCTGAGGCGGAAATCGAATACACATTGAAAACCTGACGATATTTGTCGTATTTCTAATCGAATGCTAGAAGTGTTGGTGTCCGTGCTACATGCTAAAAAATTTTTCTCGTCTACTCAACTTTTCCGTAATGAAATAAGTGATGGCTCCACTCATATTTTTTGAACGATTTCCGGAGAAATAGGAAGTCTTTCGTCTTTTTAAATCCCATAAACAGTATGTTCCACGTAATTACTTTAATTACGGTGCCAGGTTAATATTTCACACTTTTTTCATTCACTGATTCTACTATTATGGCATCGAAAATGCAACAGTTAGCCGTGCCCTGCCCTGCACGCTGGGTCGGTTGCTAGTTGGGTATCGCGCACTAAAAACGAGCTCTTGATTTCTCTGTTCTCAGAGAAGTGACTCTGGACTTCTGTGGCAGAATAAGAGCTTGATTGATGGAGCGGTAGGTTCGCCCTAAAGCCATTTTAGAAGCTAAACACACAGTTAAAAACCTGAACGATGCTACAGATAAAGTTGAATACATAGTGCAACTCTAGGATCAATGCAGAACGCTTTTTATCATTTTATCGTGGTGAAATGATTCTTTGGAACCAGAAAGTTCGAAAACGGCATACCGAATTGGCGTAGAAAAGTATTTGTTGAAAAGAAAGGTGACGTAGTGGTCAATGATGTAATCTGTCGGGAAGTATGGCGCTGGTCGACCACTCCCCCCCAACGCTCTCCTCCTAGCGACCTACGGACACCTTAACCCGGCTACCTCCAAGATTGGCAGAGTCGACTAGACCAGCATTCTATGGCATTTATAAAAAGTCGAAAATCCTGAAGTAGGAGCTGAAACACGCGAAATGTCCGAAGACCTTTGAGTACGATGAAAACGAGGAGAACAAATAGAATACAGGAATTGTTAGGATCCACGCAGTAGGTGTGACAGCTGGTCATGTAAAAAAATTCTTTTAAAAAAGCAAGGAAAGGTTGGGTGGAGTTAAGCATTTGAATGTTAGGGTACCGCAGCACAAGAAGAGTCTTTGAAAAAAAAATTGTTACTAAAGATGAGATCTCGTTCGTCTAAGACAGTCGTATTCCTGGCTGTAAACTGCATTAATGCAAGAAAATGCAACAAATGGGCGAAGATCGGACCTTAAAAAGAACACAAGCCATTTTCGCTACTAGCACAGCTTGAAAAAGGATATTACATGACTATTTTTGTTAGTAAGCGTTAGTTTGATTGTTACTTGTGCTAAACATCTTTAAGTTCTGATGTAGATCGTTTAGAAAAGATAGGAGAAACTCTCCCATCAGGATGATGTCGTTGACCCACAAATAAAAAAGTATGACTTACGAAACATTTTTGCAATTATCCTGCGAAAGCCTGCCCATCCAAGCAAACGGGTAATACAGTTAAAGGTGTCCTGGTTCGTCCACTCTAACAGACAAAATCCCCCTACCTCTCATGGTCGGCTTTTTTGGTACCAGGCTTGTCTGGGAGAAGAAAATGACATGATTCAGCCACCAGCAAGCCAGCACAAGTTACTGTATAGATCAAATGTGCATTGAGTTGCCTACACACAGAATCAAATGCATGTCGCATCCCTAAAAGATTGATTAACACCGTTTACACTCGTTTTTTATCCTGCGTATTATCCGTACTCTATCTCACGTTTATCATTTGTTTCGCATCCTTCATTTATTAGCCCACGAAGCAACACTTTCGACAATCCAACTACTATCCATGTTTTAGAACTACTTGTTAAATAGTGATGTTGTTTTCGAGAAGTCAAGGAAGTTATTTTCTTTTTTTTTATTTTATTTGACCCGACTTCACATCTACTGCGCGGATCCCACCACTTCTCACATGACATGCATTTCGTTTGCTCGCTTCCATTGTCCACGATGGTCTTCCAACTTTTATGTGTAGCTTCGATTGCCGCCTGAGAATTTTCATTTCATCTTGAATGTCGTAGAGTGCCGGTCGAGCAATTCTCCCTGGAGTCCTGAGATAGGCGCGCTGGAGCATTCCCAGTTGAACTGCAGAGAGTGATTTTTTTCCCAGTTAAGTCTTGTGCCAATTTCTCGACCCCGAAGGGCTGAGAGGCTTAAATGGCCCGGAGCGAAATCGAACTAGCACGTGATGATGGGCATCACTACCATTGTGCTATCCGCTTCCTAGTTATCCAGTTATTCTCTTTACTTTCAAGTTATCTGCATCAGCCTTACACTTCAAAGAAACGATTCATCGCGTTAACAAATCACAAACGCGCTCCATCTTCTGAAGCCAGCATACACGCGCACGTTCTCAGCATTTCTTCACTTCCTCTTTCGTCTTTATCCTTAACAGCAACTAAAATCACCGACTTAGCCACTGCAAGTATTGTAGATAGGTTTACTCATTTTTTTCGAACAATAGAAATTTCACGACGAAGAGCTGATTCAAGAAGTGAACATTGTGATATGCAATATTACGAGATATTCTGGAGCGCTGTTCAAATCGTAATGTGGAATTTTTTTCTCTTGCGCTTCAGCAAAACTTTATTAGTTGAGTGTGAACATATAAGATTCACAGGCCAAGGCCAACATTGAGAAATGTTCTTAAGCCTTCTTTGCTTGGTGAGTCCTAAGAGGACACTGGCAATACTCCGCATCTTTTCCTGGAGTTCCAGGTTCGCCATAGTTACCAACGCCACCAGGATATCCAGGTGCTCCTACAAAGTGGATGATAATGTCATCTGCTAAACATATTCTGCCAAAGACACTAACTACAAGTACATTTGATTACCTTGTTTTCCCGGTGGACCCTGTTCACCTGTCGGTCCAAGTATTCCAGGCTGTCCTGGCGGTCCAGAGTTTCCTGGATATCCCCTAGGTCCTACCAGCCCTTTAAGACCTGGTGGGCCAGGTGGTCCTTTCTCTCCACGAATACCCTCTGATCCCGGTAGACCTATTTCTCCATCTCTGCCTGGTTCTCCCTCAGGACCGCTTGGTCCTGGAGGCCCTATGACGCCATCGTTTCCGGGGCGGCCTTCGTTTCCTGGTGGTCCAGCCTCACCTGGAAGACCTTGTGGACCAGGTTGCCCAGGATATCCTATTGGTCCCTTCGGTCCGGGTGGACATACTCGACAGCCGCCTGCGCTGACTTGAATCTGTGGTGTGATTCCTGGAGCACCAGGTATTCCTGGTTCTCCTGGTATTCCGGGGGCACCGTCTACTCCGTCGTAACCAGGACGACCTTTCGGACCAGGTGGGCAAGTGTTTTCAAGACTACAGTCGCATTCCTCGCTGACTTGACGTTTAGCAACCGTTCGATATTGTCCCTCGCTTCGAGCCTCCTTCAGGTCATTCCAGATCTCGACCTAAATATTTTCCTGTAAAAAAAAGTTTTCAGCTGTTTCTTTGTGGAACTTTGCAGGAAAAATATTTGAGAGAATTAGGCAAAATGAGAACTGGAGAAAATCCGTTTCGCTAACGTTTGACTTTTAATTACATTAAGCATTTCAATTTTTAGTGTCTGCTGAAGTTCTAGTGGGGCGCGTGTAGCGCAGTGGTTGGAGGTGCCCTGAAATACACATAGGATCGATCCCAGCGCCCCATGCTCACCAAGCCTTCCATGCCCTCAATGTAGGCAAATTGGTACTAGATTTGTCCCGGAGGATAGTATCGTTGACATGATGCATCGGTAAGCCGCAGGGAGTATATAGGCCAGATATGCAGTGAATAATCTTCTACGATGCTTAATGAAGTCGAATTCATGGGGCATCCCACTGGGACTGATCAATACCGAAAGCTTTGTCCTTTTTCAGCTTTTAATAAGGCTCTAACAAAAATCGTTCAGTAGACAGCAGTTTCGTCAACTGAGTCCTATAAATTGTCTCAAACTTGTCAGCACCTACTTTCCTGCGAAAATATGAGGTGAGCAGCCATGGTTACGGCATCTCTGGCTTCCATGTAGGGCCGTACCCTCTATCTTTGTTAGTGTTTAAAATGTTTTTTCGATAAAATATGATTTTTCTCCACACTTTTCCAATTTGATAATGTTTTTCAAATTGGAGCTTATCAATAGAGTCGACCTCTCCGATGTATTAGAAAACACGTGATGATAGTGCAAATTTTTTTCATACAATTTGTTTGGGAAGAAGACTTTTCAACTTCATTTCCCAGACTTTTGCCGAAGAAGTGAAAAAAAAACTCCCAATACCGGCTTTATATTAACCTCAGCACTGATTGATAATTGACCACCGGACACTCTAAGACTCTGGGTAGTTCGTAACCGCGTATATGACAGTCTATGTATAACGAAAAACGCCATAATAAGCCATAACGACAGAGACGGTGTACCCATTCTGTCGTAAGGTATGTTAGGACCAATACGTTAGCGTAACCGGTGGACCACTCTGCGTCCGTTTAAAAGAACACCTAGCCAGCAAATTTGGATTGAAACCAAACCCTCCAGTAGATGCGAACAGGACGAAAATACATAACGGAGAAGATTTTGAAGTAAAAGTCACTATCCTCGCACAGGAATCCAAAACATCACTACAAAGAGCTCTTGAAGCGCTTTGAATTAATCCCAAAAACCTAGAAATGAACCGCAAGAAACTAAAAACTAAAAGCCTCAGCTTAACTGGGTTCGTTGCCGATTTGGGCTCCCCAGATCAATCCCGCTGACGGGTGATTGCTGATGGCAAAAGATCAATAGAACTAGCCGAGAGGCAGGCGAAACGAAGGACCCGCATGGTGTGGTGGCGAGCGCGCTACTCCCCGGAAAGGACAATAGCGCGTTCGTTCCCCACCGTGGACACCTGCGGTCCGGAGTTTTGCAAATATCTCAGCATCATTAAAGTTATATTTCGCAATATATACCCTGCCGTTAAAAAGAGTAGGCAGTAAATAATAGGTTAAAATAGCAAGAAACAGTGTCTTGTGATTACGTGTGACCTCACACCACACATCAGGCTAATTCTAAAACTTCACCCAAGCATATTCCTCGCACGCTTTTAATTACTCTCTGCGGCTGCTCTGCACCAGTTAATTGGAACACTTATAACGAATAAGACGGTGGTTGTTTAAAAAAAAGCAGTTTGTTATCTGAATGCAAATTTTGTGTCAAGCCCTGTCTGCTAAGGTTATGAAGGTGTTTGGCTGAGTAGATCGCATGTCAGTTTGACCCTTCCTGGTCCTGAAGAAGGCCAAACCGCCGACACGTGAGCTATTCTCTTTTAGTAAACACCGTAATACCAAACTCTCATTTGCTCATTGAAGAGAAACACTGATAGAAAAATATTAGAAAGGCACACATTAAGTAGTTAGGGCTCCCATCCAATAGATGCATGGTCGTTGCTTCGACCATGGTTTGCACCAATCAAGCCGGTCTTCCCTAGCCATCAGTAACATAGTACTAGGCTCTATGAGACCTCACCAAGTCCAGAGATTGCCCGTGTAGTGAAGGCTTCAAAATATTCTAGTAAAGCTACTGAAAGATATTAAGAAGAATCTAGTGAGACTGCCTGCAACGAAATTTACGAGGAAAGAAAATTCGCAAGCAGCAGCCGAACCCAAGCCATTTACAAATGGGGAAGCCTTGGATGATAAGAATGCAATACACCGAAAGGGATGAGTGAATTGCTGGGACCCGCAAAACACTTGCGAAGATGGGTCACATAATTTTTTATAAATGTAGTAGAAAAAACAGGATTCTAATTTCGCGCCCGTTTTTCTTCATATATTTTATTCCCTTAGAATAGGAAAATGAAGGCAATAAGTATTAATTATTCACCATATTTAAGCTCATTCTATAAGCCAATTTACTCAGCTGTGAGTTCAAATTTAAGCCTTTTGCTAGGATTCCAAAGAAAATTCTGAATGCTTCACAATCACTAGTCAAATCTCCTAATGATCACGGCCACTCCTCGACCATACAGTATTCTTCGATTCTTTCAAATACCATCTGGATTTCTTCTAAAAAATAAGTTCGACAACGAGGGTAACTAAGAGATTTGATTATGAGTAATATTCCTGTGGTGTTCGATCTTAAGTCTTAAAAAGTCCGAGTATTACCTCCATCACATTGAACTCATCGATGTTTCTGGTGAGTCCATTTTGTATTGATTGTACTTTTGAAATGAATATCGGCAGACAGAATACTGTAGTTATCACACATGCTGTAGAAAGTCCTATAGCAGAATAAGCGGCTATCCGAGCCGAAGTCATGCTGACCCTGAAGAATCGGCAAGAGGCGGTATGGACTCAAATATGATTGTAGCTTCTCATAGGCAGAAGTGGCACGCCCCCATTCTGTAGACTGGAAATGAACCACCGGGATCGGTGAGTACAGTGTTTCGTCGATGTCTATCACCAGAAAGCCAGTCTTAAAGCCGTTTAGTGCAATGTAATTATAGAGATGACTCAAAAAAAATCGAATAAAAAAGCTAGCGTTAAGCCCTCCGATGTCTTTTTTGAAATGAGTATCGATTGATTTGGCACCAACTGGATTTGTAGTCGCAAATCGTTAGTGGAATGGTTTTAGTGGCCATAACATTGCAATTTAATCGGACTAAGCCCAGATTCGCTAATAAAATAAACTTGCTAGTTCCTTTAACTACTTGCTATGCAAGATCTACTAGATTTTAAATGACGTTAGGCTTGTTTTGCCATCTTAACAGCCTGGAATGATCATTTAAACCGCACCTTAATCCATTAAACGTTACGTAAACTTCACATCGAAGCTGAACGCGAAGTATCTAACGTGTAGGAAGAAACCTAGTGAACTGGTTCTCTTACTGATTTATCCCTTTATTAGGGATTCATGAGGTTACTACCACGGCAAGACATTTTTTTTCACAATGATTAGCGTTTAAGAAAACTTTTTCTTTAAAGCCCGTATTGAAGCCAGCGAAGCCCTTCGTTAAGGTAGGCCACCCACGTATTGAAATAAGTTATTATCAAACAAAAAGCTGAGAGAAGAACCTGTCACGACGAGCTCTGTGAAAGCTTTTTTTCCAACTGCCTTGTTTAGAACAGAAAAAATTCCTCTGGAGAAAATCCATCGGCTAATCCTCGCTCTCATTGAATACCACCTTCACTGTTTATGGGTCAAATGTATTTTCCAAACATCATCCGCGATTATTTACCTGACTCAAACATATATTCTGGCCAGACTTTCCATTTCGTGGGAATTTTTCATTCAGAAAACTATGAGATCATTCTGAACCGCGGGATTTAATCCATTTTCGAAGCACCGTTGAAATCGCGTCTATCTGGTTGTGTAAATAAACCGGTGTCGATTACATCGTTGCTGGTTTTGATGACGTCCATAGGAATCTGGCCAGTCGGCAACGACGTCAGTGCGAGATCGAGTCCATGTATTATGATAATCGGCGATATATGATTTCTTAAATCGCCGTCTCACCATTCCGACCATACACCTTGCGTATTCTGGTTCCGTGAACGAAAAAAAAGTAATGACGATGGCGTCGCTCCGAACAAAGCAGTTTGAAAACATAAAAAAAACACTTGTAGCCTTTCATTCTGAAGTATGCAGTCCATTTTTTTGTTTCTAAAGACGAGTTCAACTTGTATTCCATTAGGTTGCACAAACGAGTTCCAGCTGTTCTACAACACTTTTTCGATTTTCTGATGTTAAGTAGAACTCGTAGAATGTGGATGCTTTAGTCAGCCAATTACGAGACATAAAGAAATGATGGCACTGGTTCCGCAAATGCTCATTGGGGAGGCTGCCACTGTCTTCATAAATGGAAATCAATGGACCATATTCTAATACACCAAATAAGATAGGGAGATATCAAAAGCGAGATTAAAAAGCTTTCCACTCAAAAAAACGAAATAATCAGAAAAAAAGATGTGGTTCCAAAAAGCAAAGATCGATTGACACTACCTGGTCTTTGTTGTGCCTCTGAATTGCTTCTTTACGATTTTTCAAGGATAATGGGAGCTCAGATCGGATACTTTGAGAATTTTGTTGATTTCTTGACGTCACTTACAGAATGTGTACAGCGCATTAGTGAGAGATGTCGTCTAAGAAATATATGGTCTTTGTAATAAATCCCACGTCCGACTTTCTATTAACCTCGGCACTGATCAAGTAATTCTTCGTATTCTTGCTGAGCAAACACGAGGTGTTATTTTTTATTCTTTATTCACGAACAAACTGACGTTTCGGCGGATTTCGCCTTCCTCAAAGCCTGGAAAGGTCAAGTTGACAGCAGTCTATTCGGCCAAACACCATAACCAAACACAGAAAAGGTCAAACCTAGATTTCAATCACATTGAACACAAAATAGCTTCTTTCCACACTCACCGCTTTCTATGAGGCTTCCACTGAGTATGTCTCGTGGAGACCAACCGCACAGAATTCACATGGAAGCGTAATGTACCCTTCCTTCAGAATAATAGGCATATATATTGCCTAATATCACGCGTGATAATGCGGCATTCTTCCCTGCAGTTCATGTTCGGATTTCTGGAATTGATCCAGAACTCCTCGAGAGTTTTGCGCTCTTGTGTTCACGATTCCCGTGCGGGGATCGTGACCTGTACTTCAAAGTCCTTCGCGTTATGTCTCTGGGTCGTGATAGGTGTAGGGGAAATCCTAGGCCCCTAATCGACAACTCTAACGATAGAAAGGTCCCGTTTGTCCTACCCTTCATCTCAAATGATGTAGTGCAGCTCTAAAACGCTGCTTAAGAAGGGCGGGTCTTGAGGATTCGGTAAACGTAGTTGAAATACCACCGAGTACTCTTAGGCGCCAGCTAATTCGTAACCGCCTATATGGCCGTCTGTGTGCAACGCAAAATTGCATAATTAGCCCTAATGGTAGAGACGGTGATTGCATGAGCTCGGGTACAGTTTATCTGATCTCCTGTAAGGCGTGCGGAGACGAATACATTGGCGAAACGGGTAGACTACTCTGTGTCCGCATAATAGAACATCTAGTCGGTAAAAGTAAACCAAATACCCCACTAGGCACGCATGGGATGCAGAGACATAACGCGGAGGACTTTGAAGTACAGGTCACGATCCTCGCATGGGAATCGCGAACACATGCGTGCAAAACTCTCGAGGCGTTCTGGATCAATTCCAGAGATATGAACCGCAGGGAAGAATGCCTCATTATCACGCTATATTGGGCAATATATAAGCCTATTATTCTGAGGAGAACGGCACATTACGCTTCCATGTGAATTCTGTGCGCTTGGTCTCCACGCGACATACTCAGTGGAAGACTCATAGAAAGCGGTGAGTGTGCGAAGAGGCTATTTTGTGTTCAGTGTGATTGAAATCTAGGTTTAATCTTTTCTCTGTTTGGTTATGGAGGTATTTGGCCGAATGGATTGCTGCCAACTTGACCTTTCCAGGCTACGTCAGCTTGTTCGTGGATTAAGAATAAAAATAACACCTCGTGTTGGCTCAGCAAGAATACGAAGAATAAAAACGCTGACTTGACACATTTGTAGGCCTTCCACAGGTAAGGTCAAACGGCTGCTCAATCACCTTCACCGTGTTACGGGTGGAGTTGAAAGCATAGCCTATCCTTCACGGATAGAAGAACTTCATCGTTTACACCTTTTTCCTTAAGGTAATTACCACCTGTATCAAAGACCACCACGTTAACCAAATGCTTGCTTTCGTGCAAAAGCACGGATTTTTAGTAGACAATTCCTCTTTGTCACTCTTTCAGTCTTATGGTTATACAAGTTTCCATAGCCTTTCCTCATTTTCCAGCTCACTTCAGACGGCCTGAAATCGTTTTTTCATCAACGCCTGGATTCATTCATAAGTTCTAGATCCGACGTCAATGGATCAGCTTATGTTAACCTCTTCAAATGGTCATTGCCAACCTTCTCCATCTTGATGGATCTCATTTTCATCGTAATGCTTCTAAAACCAAACTCTTTTTACCAAACGATTTCCTATCATGCGATCGGCAACAGTTCCATCGTGAAATGCATTATTTGACGAAAAGCCGTTCTGAGGATTTCTGTTAAAATCACAATCTTAATCTTTTTTTATTCACTGCCTGCTATAATTATTAACGGCAGGGTATCATGTGAAATACAACTAAGATGATGCTGAGATATTTGCAAAACTCCGCACCGCAGGTTTCTGCGGTGGGGAACGAACTCGCTATTGTCCTTTCCGGGGAGCAACGCGTTCACCACCACACCATGCGGATCCTTCATCTCGTTTGTCTTGTGTTAAAGTCTGAATCATTACAAAGAGCCCGAATTCCTGTGGATTTTTAGGTCCCCTTAATTAAAAAAGGCAAAGCTTTTACTTCTGGACAATTTCGCAATTCTTCACTAAATTGCTACTTTATCCAACTTTTGTATTTGTATGATGAAAACTTTCTTAACTTCATATTTCTCGAAGAGTTTACATCGTGGTAAGGCATTTGTTTTCATTCTACACTTGCGATTTTTCTGAGAACCGGCCTCCAGTACTAATAAGTTGTATAAGGAGCTACAGTTCTTCGGTAACTAATCAATTTGACGGGAAATCAAAAGCGCTTCAGGGTGGAAATGAAAATACATAATTTAAAAAAATGTAAGGAAATAGAACTCAGAACTGTACCACGAACATCTGTGGACTATCGATTCGGATCGTCGGCTCTGGTGAAGGAGAAACCGTCGAAACGTTGGCCAAAAATAAACTTGTCAAAGAACGAATATATAGAGTTCAGACTTTTGAGTGACAAGAGTTGAATTTAGAAAGAAGTTCGACTACAAAATTGTAAAATGTAGTAGTGTAAAAGAACAAGATGAGGTCATTTTTTTGAGTTTATCACTATTTCACTTACGGAGAAGCCAACTAATTAAAAAAAGAGTCATCTTAATCAAAGAAAGAGAGTGAACAGAAAGGGAGAGGGGGAAGAGAGAAGAAGAAAGAAGGAAACAGGAAAAGAGGATATAAAGGATCTGTGCTCTCTTTATGTCTCAAATAAGTCTGAACTTTTACGGTTTTTTATGTATCAACGCGTGAAATTCAGTAGCTGGAGCTGCTCTGAGAAACACTGTGTTTTTGGTTCGATCACGCCACAGTTTAACCAAGACCTTATTCGTTCTGTATCAGCATATTATTGCTAGACTTGTCTAGGAGATTAAAAAAAAACACTGACTGTATTCATCGATGGAAAACTCTGAGTCATTATTCTAAATGTGCACTTAATCGCCTCGACAGTGTCCTAAATGGAATCGAAGGAATTGCGCCTCTTTATGTGATTGGTAAAGCTTCAGATTTCTTAACCAATTACAATGACTGGAATATGACTTATACATGATTCAGCAAAACCGTAGAGTCCCCGCTGCTTTCAGGTTAGGAATTTGCAGTCTGCACTAATAAGATAGAAGTTCTGTTATCCTACCAGTACAACATTTTGGCTTTTTTTTTCTATTTTCGTTTTGAATGTTGTTGGTCGTATTTCGATCATAAAGAAGGAGGAAATCCAAAGATGGAAATAAGGGAACGAATAGAATTCAAGCACTGCTATTCTCTGCACAGTAGGTTTGGAGAGAGGTGGGTGAAGTGAAATAAAAAAGGATTAATAATGCGATTTAGAGAAATTTTTCAGGGTCATAGTTATACTACACAACCTGTTCTTTAAGTTCGTAAGGTCGTCATCTTCTTGGGTGCTCAAGTTGTTCAGAAGCTAGTGGCAGTTGGAGAAAACCATCGTTATCGAAGAGAAAGAAGAAGAAGTCAAAATTGCTATAACGTAATGTTCCATCTGTCATTGTGCTCTCTGTTGCTTTTTTCCCATGGGAATGTTCGTCTTTTTCTCTGTGCCACCTACAGCCCACCTTGCCACCGCTTCTTATTGTTATGTTTGTCCACGCGAAGAGAAATCTGGCCAATGAACGGTTCTTCAAACTGAGAACTTTGGAAGGGCCACAAGCGACCATCCAGTTTGAGTTCGTTTGTGAAATTTTTTTCCTAAACATCTCAAAAGCTGCTGTATTTGTGGAAAAGACACTTAAATGGGGGTTTTTCTTCAAACAACAAAAGAAAGTACAAATCCTTATTTAATTGAATAGGTACTATTTTCAAAAGTATCCCTTACTGATGTGGCGCTTGTGGCGCAGTGGTTGGAGGAGCCACTGCGACACGCATGTGGAATCGATCCCCGCTCCCATGGCCCCACCAGGCCTTCCATCCCCGGGTCGGCAAATTGGTACCAGACTTGTCTGGGAGGATAGCAGCACTGGCTCGAGACATCGGTAGGCTACCGCGAGTCATTGTAAAGGCCAGATAGGCATCCAATCAACTCCAACGATACTTTATGAAGTCGAATGCATGGCGCAACCCTCAGGGAGTGATCAGCACTGAGAGCATTATCCTTTTACCCCTTACTTATTGTTCTGTATTTCATTTCTTATGATATCTCTAAAAGTAACATCAAAATCTGGAAGATGTTAACAGTTTTCTAAAAACAGAGATGGTTTATAACCAAACATATGCTGAGGTATGAGAAGAACTCAAAACGTCAGGTGAGCTTCAAATCCGCGACTACCGTTACCAAAGGCACTCGTGGCCATTGCTTGTCTCGCTCTCAGCCATGTTTTTTACTCTACTGGTGCTATCAGTAATCACCCATCAAAGGGTTGGAAACCTACCTAGTGTCCTGAGTTTTGCTAGTATCTAAGCAACGTTCTGGTTACATTTCACATTATACCCTGTCATTAAAAAAAGAATAGGCAATAAATAAATAAAAACGACATTTCGACTGCAGCTTCAGGTGAACTGAACTTCATCTCCTCCGCAAGACCAGAATTTTAAGCAATCGGTGTAACCAAACTTATTTTCTCTAGATAAAGGTTCGTAAATTCTACTGGTTCTTATTTCGATTAATAAAGTTAATTCCAGGCCAAACTATGCTACTTAAAAATGCAGGTTGAAACAGGATATTAGACATGGAAACAGCCAATATAAATTTAAGTTCTCCATTTCATGATCGGTTGCTGCTTTCAGAACAAGGGCCTCCAATGCCGACGTGTCATTGTGAGCGTTTGGTTTTGTTGACCAATGGATAACACCTGTTAGAATTCGAATGTTTGTCCCTCATTTGTTTATGTTCATCCTGACGAAATTAATCCCGTCGACGTTCTTGACCAGAGATGAGCTGTACTTCATCCGTCTATTCCCCCACTTATGTGCTCGTCAGCCTACTCATCTCTGGAACTATGAACGTTGGAGTAACGTATCAGCATCTCTTACATGAAATGCGATCCAAAATCTTGAATCGAAAGGCTGGAAAATAATGTGCAAGGTGATTTGACTGTCTAAATTCGATTAGACTGATTTGACGAGTTGCCCCAACAGCTTTTTTTTTACCTGCCGCTTTTTTTTCTAAAGAGCCTTTGTTAATTTGAGAGGAGTATATAAGACAACGGAGCCCTTATCATTCCTCATCGTAGATCCTGCCTCGATTATCTATCGCTAAAATCGACAATAAACGAGGTTCAAATCTGCGCTTCCGGAAGACGTCTTTAGATCCCAAAAGGATTACTTAATTTCATGAAGATGTTGACGAAGCCGAATAAGTGTAAATCGTCACAACCGACCCACAGAGAAACGTTTGCCATTGATGGTATACGAAAGTGGGGCAAATGAATCGGTGGTTCGATCTTTTCATCGGGGTCAAATCATGCCCTACATTTCTTCTGGGTCAGCAAATTGGTACCCGAATAGTCTTCGAAAAAAATGGAATACAGACATAACACATCGGTAAGCTCCCGAAAACTGTACATGCCGAATATGCATTCAATCACCTCTACAAGTCATGAATGGTGTCGAATGCATTGCGTCTCCTATAAGATTTGATCAAGGCGGGACGTGTCATTGGTTTATTTTTTTCCAGAAAGAAGTTTCTTAGCACCAGCTGCATTAACTGCGTAGTACTTTATGATATAGACAAAGAAGAACAAAATGGTACTTAATCACTGAGGCAGATACGGCTCTGTGTTAAGCAGAATATGAACCTCATTTTAAGAAATTTCAAAATCAATCCAAACAGGGAAAACCTTGTGACTCTGGTAAGTATGGAGGTATACGGACGGAAAATACTAAGCTAAAATGTAGACAGCTTTTCTTTCCAAAGAAGAGCATCGGCACATGCTAAAGAAGAATACGAAACTATACTACATACTGAAGAGATGTCTATTTCGTGTATCTCTACACCAGTATTGTCACTATTTCTTTAACTAATCTACAAAATCCGCGACGAATTTCCATTGGACGTCATTTGTTAACGTAATGAAAGACTGGGTCATGTTTGTTATACCTAATTCACTTGCCATTTAACTCGCTTATCGCCTCGTCGTGGCTGAAACGTGTTCCTGGGTGTTGGGCTGTGATGCACAGCGGGGAAGGGAGATTCATCCTCCAGCAGGGTCTCCCAAGGTGAGAAGGAGTCCGGCGTTTCCATCAAGAAACCCAGCTAAGAGTAAACACGTACCAGGATCCACCACCGTCCTGGTAACAAACTAGTCGCATGATGGCAAATCTCCTTCTGATCCACAAAGGTAGCGAATGCTTGTGGTGGTGACGACCTGGGGAAGACTTTCGCCAGGCTGGCCTCATAACTCCAGGGAAACACAGTGGCTAAACCAGCGAAACTCGAAAAAACGGAGATTGTGCTGGTCCCGCTCAACCAGTGAAGAGAGGCAGTCCAAGTGTCCAAGTATCCAAGTAATTCACTTGCTTTCTTAGTTATCAATTGAGGCAACGACATTCAACAGCTAGCATAAGAAATTCTATTCAACGAACACTTCTATATAACAAACCTGCCGGTTATGACAATGTTATTGGCCGAAAATAAAACAAAAGCTAGAATTTAATCATGCAAAAACAAGACCTATAGAGCAACAAGCTTTCGCAGTTGTCTGAGCATTGAACAAAATGCGCATTAGTCCTTTGTTTTCTTTTCCTAAAGTACATTAGGCTCCTACATTTATAAAATAACGAATATGGAAGAGATAATAGACGCAATGGAATTAGACCAACATATTGATTTACCAGTAAACCTTTATTGGGGTAAGTTCCAAGGATAGTGCTCATCATCGATGATGTTTCGAGGTCACCGCAACCCTCATAATCGTAATGATTCGATTCTCATTGAGCTGGTTGACCTTGACAGATATTTTCGCAATACCTGAATCTTCGTTCAACGATCGAAAATCAAAGATGCCGTTCTGTAAGCCAAACAGTTGGAGATAAGGTGGGCCGGACACGTAATGAGTATGAATGACAACCGATGGACAAGAGCAGTTAGTGACCGGATTCCTCGGGATGTTAAACGCACTGCAGGAAGACCACCGACCCGATGGTCAGAGTTCTTCACAAAAAGTCTAGAAGAAAGATATGATGCTCAACGAGTTACTAGAGAGCAGAACCTCCTGGGCTACCCTTACACGCGACAGCAAAAAATGGAGGATTTGCTGGCGCCCGCTCGAGTCACTCGACAATCAACGGGACTACAGGCGATACAGGTGACCTGAATCTTCGTAGTTTAGTCAAGTCGATTTGAACGACGTGAAACACTGCACAAATAAGGACAATAGATGAAAAATGGGTGAGAATAAGATTATATATGGACAAAAAGTCGTCGAAAGTGAAACTGAAAATAAACAGTACTGGAATATTTCGCTTCTACGACCAGTAAGTTGTAGCACACTTCAAATACAAATCGTCTAAGTGCCCTGTAAGATGCTTGTAGCTCGCTGGCTAGAGATGCAGTGCAAAACGCACGGACATTGATTCCATCAAGCGCCCGAGCTAGCTAAACATTTCACCTATCCACTCTCGGCAAATTAGTAGCAGACTTGTGTAGGAGAATAAAGAGCGCTGGCTGAGTTTCCACATAACATTGCCTAGATCAAAAATATCTTCGGTCGTTGTTACGATGCTACCAGTGTAGACAAGTCAATAAAGAGGGTGAAAAATTAGGTAAATCCCTAGAAAATTACTGCAGTAGAACAAAGCACGCTTTATTCCTTACCCTTTCATGATTTTGACAGATTTGAAAAAAAACCAGCGCAAGTGTCACGGTACTTCTTAAGTAAATTATACGACAGCTATAAACATAGAAAATCAGTTTTTTAAAACGGCATTGATTATCTTCGTGCTACCAACACCAGGATCCACCACCGTCCTGGCGTCAAAGTCGTATAGTGGCAAATCTCCCTCTGATCCACGAGGGCTGCGACTGCCTGTGGTTGTGAAGACCTGGGGCAGACATTGGCCAGGTTGCTCTCGAGATTCCAGGAAACCGCAGTGGCTTAACCAGCAAGTTTCCGAAAAAGAGAGTTTATGCTAGGGCCCGCACAACCAGTGAGCACAGACCATTCAAGCATTAACTAAGTATAAGATTGCAGAATGTAGCACTGAAAAGACTGTCGACGATCTGAGATCAGAGTCGAGTATGAGGACATACGACTGATGAAAATGAGGATAAAGTGCTAGTGCTAAGAGTTGACCAATCGCATAGCGATGCATTCTTCTCTATTCGTAACATTCAGTGATTGAGTATCACGCGTGTACGAACACTTGTAGGTGCCTACCAATTCACGAAGTCGAAGTTTTTGTTCTTGGAGACAATCATGGGAGCGAATACACAGTTTCAATGAATGAAGGATTTGGTTTACTCTGTGCTGGGTAGGGATCCAACCAAAAACCAGTTGTATATTGCATGGCATCTGTCACCACTGGGCTGCACGAGTAATATGTAAATAAACCTCCGTTTAGGAATTGAGGATCCAACGAATGTAAAAGTTCATGCGCATTCTAATTTTGTTCTCTGGCATTTTAAAAAAATGATTCGAAATTCGCTACGACGGATGTCTGAACGACGTCACTAAGTGTGCTAAGCAAATGGCGCCACCGATTTCCCTCGTATGAGGGATCTCGAGTCGGTTAGTTGCGAGGCTACGTGGCGCGTCCCTAGGTGACGGATAGAGGGTTAATCGCGGACCAAATCGATCTTTGCTTCCCTGAGACGTAGGTGGATGCAACGGATGGACTCCCTGTTTCTGCTACGCCGATTTGGCGCATACTTTCTGTATTTGCTAGGCGTATTCACGCATGCGGGTGCGGGGTGCGTTCTCGCTTATGCGGATTGTATTCTATGAATCCATTCGGCCAAAAGCCTGCAATCAAGTGATAGGGAAGCAAATGGGAGGCGATTAGGAGTCGCCTCCAACAAATAACCTTCATGTTCACTCCGGGAGAGCCTGGCAAGCAACCCGTGATTATACCCAGAGCTCACGTTCAGAGCTCAGCAAGCTATACGAGGGAATCGAAATGCGAAACACAGTGAAAACAAACGAGCCTCATTACCCTGACCCCGAAAGAGCCCCCTAATTTCGCAGCATTGGGTAGGGCGAGTACGGAGAGGCTGCTAAAATCTCAGGACCAATGGAAGCTATCTGCATTACAAAAAAAGTAAGGTGACGATCTGTGCCTACAATGCACGTACACTTGCATCCGAGTCCTCGATAGAAGACTTGATCATGCAAGCGAGAAAGATAAGGTACGACGTCATAGGCCTGGCTGAGATCAGACGAAGCCACCCATTCAACGCCGTTTATGATACCGGAGAAGAACTGTTCCTCGGAACATGCGACAATAGAGAAGCCGGCGACTCGGCGTTCTTGTCAACACGAGTTTGTCCATGAACATCTAATCATTCGAACAACTAACAGCCCGAACCGGACGTTTACGACTAAAAAGATGTGGATCAATACCGGCTTTGACAATCTCCGTCGTTTACGCGCCGACATGAAACTATGACGAAGAAAAAGTCGAAGCGTTCTGTATGGACTTGGAGAAGTTCTACAGAAAAAAACGATACATTCTTCAAGGTCATCATTGGAGATTTCAACGCCAAGATTGGACTAAAAAAGAACGCCCGAAGAACGTCATATTGGGACCCATGGATTAGAATGGAACGAACAGGGGGAGTGGCTATCTGAGTTTCTCATGCTGACCAAAACCATCAATGGTAACTACCAATTCCTGAAACCCCACCCTCAACGCTGGACGTGGGAGTCTCCCAATGGAGAGTACCATAACGAAATAGACCACATCACAGTCAATAGGTTTTGCCTAACCGATGCCGCTGTTGTCCCAAAATTCTACACGGGATCAGACCATCGCCTCCACCGTGCAAGATTCTATTTCTCGCAGAAAGGTGACAAAGCCGCCAAATTCAAAAACCGAAGTCCCAGAACCACCACAAACTGGGAACTTATTCAGTTCATTAGTCGCTTGTTGGGAAGATGCCGTTGTCGATAACATCGACGAGGAATACGATCGGCTCATTCAACATCTTCACGTCAGCGCTATGAAAGCTGAGAGTTCGAAAGTCACCAAGAGACGTCTCTTTCCAGAAACACTCGAGCTGATACGCCAGCGTGGAATCGCAGGAACTGCAGGCAACCCTGAGCTAACGTCCGAATTAGCAAAACAGTGCACACAGGCGATAAAAAGAAGATGTCAAAGAGAGAAGAGCAGCAGTAATGGTCGAAGCTGCAGAGGCTGGGAAAAGCATTCGCAAAGCCCACCGAAGCCTCGCCAATTACAAGATCAAGATGATTGCACTCCGACGAACAGACGGAACAGCTACAGCGTCTAGGAAGGCAATGGAGAAGATCATTCACGAATACTATTCAGATCTCTTCGCTAGCCAAGTCCACCTTCCGTCATGTGAAATAAAGGAGGATGGAATATGTTGCACCACCAGTTTTCCCTTCCGAAATCCGACATGCTATTTCATTGGTGACAAATCGAACAGCACCAGGTCCGGACAGGATAAAATACGAATACCTAATGAACCTCCCGCCAGTCCTCGTAAACACACTGGCTCGGCTCTTCACACGTTCCCTGTCTGAATACGAGGTCCCTGCTCAGTGGAAGACCGGCAAGACCCTGTTTTTTGTTGAAGAAGAGTACACGATATCGGCAACTATCGCCCAGTCTGCTTTCTGTCTGTTGCCTACAAACTTTTCACTCGAGTCATCCTAAACAGGATTGACAGAACACTGGACGAAAGACAACCATTTGAGCAAGCAGGGTTTCGAAAGATTCAGTACGATGGACCAGATTCGCACTATAACAAGGCTCATTGAAGTATCGGGAGAGTACGAAAGACCGCTCTATCTCACTTCCACAGATTTAAAGAGAGCCTTTGACTCAAATGAGATAGAAGCAGTCATGGAAGCCCTTCATAGTCAAAGAGTCCCTGCTCAGTAAATAAAGATTCTTCGTGAGTTGTACAAAAATTTCACAACCAATATATCACCATTCTACAACGATATTAACATTGACGTCAAAAGAGGAGTTAGGCAAGGCGATACCATCTCGCCAAAATTATTTACCGTCACCCTCCAGAACGTCATGCGAGCATTGGAATGGGATAATATGGGAGTGAAAATCGGTAGTCGGCAGTAACACCATCTTCGTTTTGCTGATGACGGCATCGCTCTTATAACACCAAACATTGACCAAGCGGAACGTATGCTTGCCGACTTTGATAAAGCCTGTGGAAAGATTGGTCTTCGACTAAATCTCACAAAAAACGATGTTCATGAAGAACGGATTGGTTTCGTATGCCCCATTCACGCACAACGGAACGAATATCTCCGAATGCTCCAGTGATGTCTATCTAGGTCGAGAAATCAACATGTTGAACAACTTAGCTCCAGAGCTGCGAGAAGGAAACGAGCGGCTTGGGGAGCTTTGAAGAGCATCGAGGATGTAGTGAAGAGGACAAAGAACACGCGACTCGCTGCACACCTTTTCGACTCAATGGTACTTCCTGCCCTAACGTACGCGTTAGAAACCTGGTCGCTGCGTAAACAGGATGAAAAATCACCCAGCGTTATCGAACGCGAAGTCGAAAGGACGTTGCTAGGAGTATCCCGCTCCACACAAGTAAGGGAAGGGATCCGAAGCTCCGACCTGCGTCAACGATCAAGAATCAAAGATGCCGTTCAGTGCGCCAAATAGTCTAAGATAAGGTGGGCTGGACACGTAATGCGTGTGAATGACAACCGATAGACAATAGCCGTTAGTGACTGGATTCCTCGGGAATGTCAAACGTAGTGCAAGAAGACCACCGACTGGATGGCCAGAGTTCTTCACGAAGAGCCTAGATGAAAAATATGATGTTCGACGAGTCGCTAGAGCGAGCAGAACTCACTGGGCTACGCTTGCACGCGACAGGGGAAAAATAGAAGATTTACTGGTGCCCGCTCAAATTCTAAATAGTAACAAATCAAAGAACTACCACCAATTTGACTCATTTTACACAGCTGATAAGAATGATAATACAATCCGATTCGAGAAGTAGAGGTCTTATCGTTGAAAGTGACTCTCGTGGCGACTTTCGTTACAGTGGCATTGACGCGAGTTGTTTGAATCCACCATATTTCAAAAGCAACAGTCTGCACGTTACCTCAGATATGCATTGCGTCGAATTCATATGGTGCAGAACTAATAGTCGCTTTCTGCTTCAAACCAGCATGTCTGAGTCCACATAAGATTTCATTGACCAAAATAAAAATAAAGGTTTCTTTTTACAAAATGGCGTTCATTTATTTTCTAGATACTCATTACTATTATATATATTTTATCCAATTAAAGCGATATTATTACATAAAAATACGTCCATGCTCTAAGCAAGGCGAAGTTGCCGAAACGCCAGCCGTCGAACTACAGCAGCAACAACAACGACCACAACAACGAAAACGGATACCAACCTTGTCTCAGCTCAACTAACGCAGTTAGTGAGAATTTATATACACGTAGGCACTTTTTTGCTTGGTTCCTATTCTTATTCATGGCAGGGTCACCTGTATCACCTGTAGTCCCGTTGATCGTCGAGTGGCTCGAGAGGACGCCAGTAAATATTCCACTTTTTCCCCTGTCGCGTGCAAGAGTAGCCCAGTGGGTTCTGCTTGCTCTAGGTATTCGTCGAACATCATGTTTTTTCTTCTAGGCTCTTCGTGAAGAACTCTGGCCATCGCGTCGGTGGTCTTCCTGCATTACGTTTGACATCCCGAGGAATCCGGTCACTAACGGCTCTTGTCCATCGGTTGTCATTCATACGCATTATGTGGCCGGCCCACCTTATCTTAGACTATTTGGCGCACAGAACGGCATCTTTGATTTTTGATCGTTGGCGCAGGTCGGAGCTTCGGATCCCTTCCCTTACTTGTGTGGAGCGGGATACTCCTAGCATCGTTCTTTCGACTGCGCGTTCAATGACACTGGAGTGACATTTCACCCTGATTACGCGGCGAGCAGGTTTCTGAAATATACTAAGGCAGCAGAATCGTGAAGTCGAAAAAAATGGGCACGGAGTTGGGTGTTCATCGTTCTGTTAACTACATTCTCTGAGTTTTTAAAAAGGATCTCAAGTGACTCGTTTCTTCTGCTCAACTGTAGATCTAAGTCGTTGATTATGTTGATTTTCTGACATAGATAGACGTAACTGCAGCATTCGGAGATCTTAGTTCCGTTGAGGGTAAATGAGGCATACGTAGCCAATCCGTTTCTCACCAACATTCTCTCATTTTGGGAGGTTCCGTCGAATACCAATTGTTCCAAAGGCGTTTTGAAAGACGGCAAGCACTTGTTTCTCTTGGCTATCATTTAGTGTTATGAGAAGGATGTTATCAGCAAAACGAAGATGATATAATTGCCGACCACCGATTTTCGTTCCCATGTTGTTCCATTCTAGTGCTCGCATGACGTTCTGGAGGGTGCTGGTAAATAATTTTGGCGAGATGGTATCGCCTAACCTAACTCCTCTTTTGATGTCAGTGTTAATTCGCTGTAGAACGGTGATATCTTGGTTGTGAAATCTTTTGTACAGCTCACCAAGAATCTTTATGTACTGAGTAGGGACTCCTTGACTCTCAATGGATTCCGTGACTGCTTCTATCTTAGTTGAATCAAAGGCCTTTTGTAAATCGATGAAAGTGGGACAGAGCAGTCTTTTGTACTCTTGCGATATTTCCACGAGCCTTGTTATCGTGTGAATGTGGTCCATCGTACTAAATCCTCTTCGAAACCACGTAAATAGCAGTGGTTTTGCATTCTGTGCAATGCACAAGTCGTCGACTGTTCGATCTCATCCACTGAGCTCATGAAACTCTCCATGATTATCTGGTAGAAAAATTGAGACCGGACTTATCTGCGAGGATAAAAACACTGATTTGCCACCTCATGTGCATCCATTCTCCTCTATGTTAACATCTATACGTCGAACTCTGTATCTTTTCTTTTTTATGCAGATTGCAAACGCGTTGTCAAGTGCAGTTTTACAAGTTCCTTCCTCACGCCTCTAACCTCCAACCGTCGTGTATAAATTCGCCTGATTCGATCAAACTGATTTCCGCTCCCAGTTAACAACCCAGAACCTGACAGAGATGTGGCTGAAAACCTCGTCATTTCCCAAGTTAATGAAAAAACAGACTGTAGGGATTGCTGCGATCTTTGCTAATCAAAGCAAACTTTCCTTACTCTTTATTTACTACCTATTCCTACTTTTCACGGCACGGTATGATGTGAAATACAACCACTATGATGCCAAGGTATTTGCAAAACTTTGGGCCTAAGCGAGATTCGAACCCTTGATTACCTTTTTCCGAGTGGGCCACTGCACAACTGAGGCCTTTGCGCGTTGCCTTTCTGTTAACCTGTTTCGCATCTGGCATGCGGTCTGCGTCTTGCAAATACTTCAGCATCATAGTGGTTGGCAAACCTTGTTGTTTCGCTCGATTACGGTAGAATTTGATTATTTTATAGCCATCTTGAGCTAAATATAGCATTTTCTCATTATTCAAACTACGAATCGTTGACGGCTTCTTTATTAAATCGCTTCGCTATTCTAAATATATGCCTATGGGGGAAAAAAAGTCGAGAAGGGAAGTTTCGTGAGCTCAATATGTTTGCAATTCACCGTAATAGAACAATTGGATTTCTACCTTGCCAACAAAGATGTAGAGTTCTTAACACCTTTCCCCTCAATTAGTAAAGTTTGTTATGAATCCGAGGTGTTTTCTTCCATTGTTCAATGCTCAACTACTTTCCCATAGCCACGCATTGAAATCAATGCGTACTGCTTGTTCTGTTAAAGTTAGTTATTTCGTTGAATATCTTCTCAGTTAGTCATAAATTTTAAGAAAAGTCGATGTTTACCTTGTTTTTTTAATGTTTTTTTCTCAAGTGAGGGCGTTTCAAAAACATCCACAAGTTTTTTTGATATGAAAGAACGACGCAGCAGATTCAGCTCTTTGAATTTATCGCAAAGGTCACCATAACAGTTTTAAATTTTAGTCAGTTGCTAAAGTATTCACAGACACAGCCCTTTCCTTGATAATTGTTTCTTCACAACATATTTTTTTCGTGACATATCACAGCTTTTGTTAACATAAATGAGTTTGCTCGGTGCTTTTTTCCTTTGGCGCCTCCATGTATATACGCATATATATATGTATATGTATATGTATCTACATGTATATATATATATATATATATATACGTATATGTACAGGGTATATGTATATGTACATGTATATGTATATGCACATGTATGTTTATGATGTATATGTATATGTATATATATACGTATATGTATATGTATATGTATTATGTATATGTATGTATATACGTGTATGTTTATGATGTATATGCACATGTATATGTATATGTATGTGTTTATGATGTACATATATATGTGTATGTATATGTGTATATATGTTATGTGTATGTATACGTATATGTATATGTATATGTATATGTATATCTATATGTATATATATATATGTACAGGGTATATGTATATGTATATGTAACTTTCAGAAATTCCATACCAGCTTTTTATGCAAGCCTTGTTCTTTTTTTCTTCTCTTTTTTTTCTCTTCTTAGACCTCCATAACACTAAGTGTGGTGCTGGCAAATAAATTTAGCCTTACTGCGCCCAATTCGTGGTAGTTCAAGCGTTATTGAAGCCATTTCATCGTGGGATTTCAGTATTCTTTGCTTGTTCACATCGGCTTTGAAGAAAACTGTCTGTGTCCAGCTTTTCTTCTCAAGTTTCTACTCCGCTCACTTCAAATCCTTATCAATCCTAGTTTTGTGACAAGTGATGACGACGACGAGGAGGAGGTGGAGGAAGTGGAGGAGGAGGAAGAGGAGGAGAAAGAGGAGAAAGAGGAGAACGACAGATCTGACGACTGAATGGGTCTTGACTGAAATTAGCCGCTGTCATTCCACTTGCTTGTGACGACAGCATAATTTGGTTATTTGCGAGTGGATCAATACTGAGGCCGGTCGTGGTTTCAATGCAGCCAGGCCGTAGTCTAAGCTATCCGACGTCTACGTTGTCGCTTCATTTCTTGCTCTACGCTAACGTTCGTCATCTGCCGGACCGGTACCGGTCTCATTTTCTTCGGATTTCCATCGCTTCTTTTTATTTCGACGTCGTGAAGAATTCCGATTCCTTATGGGCGTAGTCTAAATGAAATTGAGGAGAAAAAAACGCTGATGATGGCTGTTTTTGTTTGCCATTTCGTGCGATTTTCCTTTAATTTCCCTTCTCCTATGGGAAAAAACACTGCTGGCTGACTAATGTGAATTCTGCCTAGTTGAAATCTCTTTCGTTATTGAAATGTCGTTGAAGAAAACATATTGATTACCTTTTTTGGTTGAATTTTTGATGCTGTTAGCTTCGGACGAGTTTTCATGAAGCATATTGCGTGTGCAGTGAAGTCATTATTTTTGTTTGTATTTCTTGTTCTTTTCTTTCCTCCTGCTTTCGTTTTTTTTTCTTTTTTCCTGCTTTCATTTTATCTCACAGTTGCTTCTCCCTTATAGAAAACTATGCGTGTCAAATGATTTTATCCCAAAATGTCTTCTATACGTACAAATAGGCAAAGAAACCGCCCATAATTTCACACTATGGCCCATGTAATCTTTCGAAAACGAGGATAATATTTTAAATATGTTGCTATAAAAAATCATAAAGATTTTGTATCAAAAGGTAAAACGACGAAGAGGATTTGGATTTTCTAATGGGAAAGTCTTTTAAGCTTTTCCAAATTACTAATAACTTTGCGCTTTTGAAACGGGACATTGTTTGTGAGTCGTGAGTTCTTAAAACCCAGCATAATTTCCATCGTTCCGGAGTTTTGCTGGTTTAGGCATTGTGGTTCCTTGGAGTCCCGAGATCAGTCAAGCTAAAGTCTGCCCCAGGTCGTCACCACCATAACTATTCGCCGCCTTTGTAGATCAGAGGGAGATTTACCACCATGCGACTAGTTTGATACCATGACGGAGGTGGATCCTGATATTCATTTACCCTTAGCTGGGCATCCTGCTAGAAACGCCGGACTCCTTCTCAGCTTGGGAGACCCTGCTGGGCGATGAATCACCCACTGTACACGTAGCCCGACAACCATGAACGCCTCCGAGCCACGATGAGGCGGTGAGCCGTTCCGAGGGAAATTGCATACGAACAGTAATAATGATGATGTTTTCTAATCTATTCAGTCGTTTTATATCTACCTGACCGGATTTCGTGGAAAGCTGCGGTTTATATTTCATATCCGACTACTAAATCGTGTGGCTGGTGCACAGATTGATGTTTTCAGCAAAAAAAAGAGCAAAAAGTGGAAAAAAAAAGAAGAAAAGGGAACAAAAGCACTTCACACCTGGGTTGGTGCCATTCATATCTTTGCCATCTTTGTGTTTACATGATCGACTTTACTATTAACCTTGTCAGTGACCACTGAGTTAGTGTATTCTTCCTAACTTTTTACTCCTGAATTGTTGACGTTTCGCTGAATTTCTCGCTTTTCAGAGCAGCATATTTTTTTTCGGTATGTGGTCTACTAGCTCGAGGATATGTGATTGCTTACATAAATCATGCATAGGACTACGAATATTGAAAAAAAAACGGTTCTGAGAAAGCAAAGCCGCATAGGATTGTTAGCCGGAATGGAGAAGAAATGTTCCCATTCAGATCATTCCGCATGCTGGCGCATTATTGCCGTCCGGAAACTTCGCCATCACCGGTTGCACTTCCGATTTCGGAAACGCTACACGCTTCACCGCATCCCGCCCTGGAATTGCGGCTTAACACTCTGATTTTGGCTGACGAAGATTTCGTTGTCATTTCAGCTTATTTCAAATCCATCTGCAGTAACGATAAAGTTTTTTGAGCGAAAAAAAAGCTTTCAAATCTTCAGACGGCGCATCTACATTACCTTCCCCTATCCATGAAGAACTCTTTTGTGATAATCACAATTTTAACTTGTTATTTACTGCCTACTCTTTTTTAATGGCAAGTTATATTGCGAAAGATAACTTCAATGATGCTGAGATATTTGCAAAACACCAGACCGCAGGTGTTTGTGGTGGAGGGCGGGTCTTTTGTGATAATTTTCATTCCAATGTGGCCGTGGTTTAAAGAAAGTCGGTCTTGGGGACTATTTCACGGAGTTTCTTACTTACTGCTTTCTGTGAAGTTCGTGATGGATATGCAGCAGACCTGGCAACATTTTCTTGATTGTTATTACATGAAACTTTAAGTGGAAATGTCTGTATCTAAAAAGTAGAAAAGGTAAGAACTCATTAGTAATATGAATGTTTATATTCTAGGTTGAATAGGCGTTTCCAGCGGGAAGCCCACCTAAGAGTAAACCAATACAGGGATCCACCACAGTCCTGGTATCTAACGAGTCGCATGGTGGCAAATTTTTTCTCTGATCCACATGGACGGCGACTGCCTGTGGTGACGAGATCTAGACTTTGGCTATGCTGACGTCGAGTCTCCAGACAAATACAATGGCTAAGCCAGGAAAACTTCGAAACAGTGAAAATTTTGCTGGGACCCGCGTAACTAGTGAAGACGGGTCATGCAAGTATCGAAGTATCCAAGAGTGAATAGAAGTCAAATTACTATCGAAGCTTGTTAAAATCCTGTGATAAACTTATTGTGGGTGAAATAGTAAAATGTTGTTCTCAGCACAACTTCGAAGACTTTACTACTTTTCGAACAGCAGTCGTTTAATCCGCCATGTCGTGTAGACAATAGAGGAACCAATTCCGCTTCCCTAGATGAGAGAAAACAGGATATGGAAATCCATTCACCGACAGTTAGGAGATTCTCATGATTATGGGCTGAGTTCTAGATAGTTCAACCGGACGTTAACAAAATCCTTCACATAATCACTGACCAGGAGAATTAATAATATTTAGAGCCCGGCGTGAGTTGATTTCCACTGAGACGGTGCGAAAACAAGAGCTTCTCTGAGCTTCAACCCAGCATGTCTCAGCTGAGAACTTTATTGGTCGAAGTAAAAACATTTAGAGTCTACTGATCTTCGCCCAAGATTTTACAAGAATTCTTATAATACCTAGATAAGATCTTGACTTTATGTAGCCCACAAATCGTGCTTCTGTCACATTTTACATCAGGGCTCGTATTTCGAAAGTGAGAGCTAGCAAGATTTCATTCATTAGAGCATGGTCTTCCCAGTTTCGTTACTGATGTCTATGGCTAACTGGACTTCGTTTGGATTTTTAAAAAATTCAAACTTCGTTTTCATTTCTTCTGGATATTTCGTTTTAAACAATTTTAGAAGTCAAGTGGCAACTTAAAGGACCACACTTACCTTAAAAAAGGCAGAGTGAAGTCTCATCTGGAAGCTGATCACGTTTACAACTCGTCAATCTTTTTAGTTGTCGGGAAATTATCATCAATTGCGAAAAACCAGTTTCGGACACCAAATGTTGATGACGACCCCAAAGATGGCGCCCAGTGGTCTTCGTGTGAACCATCACCGCCTCGAATTTTCCGTCTCCCTTCCTCATCTTCCTTTCGCTTTACATATCTGTCATCGGTTTCTCTAGTCTTTGAAATCATTCTGTGATGAAGTGAAAAAATTAACGAAAGAAGGTTAAGCATTCCTAGCCGCCTAGTTGCCTGTTTAAAACTCTACGTGCTCACTTTTTGGTAAGCGCTTGACGTTGACCAGTTCTTTATGGATACCTTATGCATTTTACATTCGTAGCATCGTAGAGGTGCTTGGATTCATATTTGACCTATACAGTAACTTGTGCGAAACAGTCATTATATCAAGCCAGTGTATGTTATGCTTCCAGACAGTTTGGCACCAATTCGCAGTCCCCGCAGAGATAGAGGACTTGTTTAACTCTCGACGCGTAATTGAACTAGCGACCACTAATGCTTGTATTGTAATAAATCCCACGACCGACTTTCTATTAACCACGGCATTGATCAAGTAATTTTTCGCATTCTTGTTGAGCAAACGGGCGGTGCTATTTTTTATTCTTTATTCACGAATAAGCTGACGTTTTGGCTGATTTCGCCTTCCTCAGAGCTTGGAAAGGTCAAGTTGACAGCAATCTATTCGGCCAAACACCTCCATAACCAAACAGAGAAAACGCTAAACCAAGATTTCAGTCACATTGAACACAGAATAGCTTCTTTGCACACTTACCGCTTTCTATGAGGCTTCCACTGAGTATGTCGCGTGGAGACCAACCGCACAGAAGTCACATGGAAGCGTAATGTGTCCCTCCCATCAGAATAACAGGCTTATACACTACCCAATATCACGCGTGATAATGAGGCATTCTTCCTTGTATTGTAGATCACCGTTCACCACTGCGTCTCATATGATTGCTTCACACTTATTAAGCCGTCCATGGACATAAATCAGCAACTTTTTTTCTTGGTCTTTTTTGGCTTTGTGAGGTTGTCTATTGCAAAAGTTGAAGTAGTGGTAATCGACTTTTTTCGGCGACCGATATGAACCGATTCATCATTCCTAACACCTTTGTTGTTCTCCGATGGTGGCCTCTTATCGCTCAAACACAGAAACTCTCCTTACTTACATACTGCTCTTCCAATAGACAGTGTACATTCTCTCAATTTTTTCTCATTTGGAATGTCATATTGCTTGTGCTTCATAGCTTCTGTGAAACAACGCCAAGCCCTTATGGCGTTCATGGATTTATTTATGAGCAAACTATTATACAGTATTAAATTAATGGTGCGTGTTGGGCACTGCCATGTTTTTTTTAAAATGTTAAGTCCATTTTAAGCTTAAACGAGCAGGGTTTGCGAACCATTCTAAAAATGGCAGGGGCTCGTGTGGCACAGTTGTCGGAGGCGCCCTGCTACCCACGTGGAATCGATCCCCACGCCCCCTGGCCCATCAAGGCTTCTATCCCTCTGGGGTCGGCAAATTGGTACCAGACTTGTCTGGGAGGATAGCAGCACTGGCTCGATAAATCGGTAGGCCACCGCGAGTCATTGTACAGGCTAGATATGCACTCCAATCACCTCCAAACGATGCTTAATTAAGCTGAATGCATGGCGCATCCCTCAGGGATTGATCAACGCCGAAAGCCTTATCCTTTATCCTTTATTCGCTCCCTTCTAAATGCGGGATGTCTACAGTGAGGAGAGGTGAGTGGAGCGGGAAATTATTTTCGGGTGATTGAAAATGTCCAGCAAAAAAGAGGATAAGAATATACTTGGCTTGTATAGCGCCGCTAAATTGCTCCGATTCAAACCACGGTTTCTCAGTGTTTTAAAATAACATGAAATTAAGCTACCACCTTTAACAAGTTTTCTATGGAGTGGAATTCAATTCGTTTAAAAGGTTATCTTTTACATTTTTCGCTTGAACAATGGTAGGATAAGGAATAAAAAGATGCGTTGATCAATCTCTGTGGGGTGCGCCATGCATTCGACTTCATTAAGAATCGTTGGAGATGACTGAATGAGTATCTGGCTTTCACATTGACTCGGGTGGACTACTGATGCATCGAGCCAGTGCTTCTATCCTCACAGAAAAGTCTAGCACCAATTTGCTTGCCCTGGAGTGAGAGAACGCTTGGTGAGGCTAGACGCAGGATTCGATCCCATGTATAATTGCAGAGCGCCTCCCACCACTGTACTACACGCACCCTCTTTTTTCGCTTACTATTAAATAATTCTTTCACTTTTTTCTTCCTGATTGTTTACCCACAATTTGTTCCTTGACGACTTAGAAGATAGGATTCCTAGGTGTGCATTAAACATAATTATCGACGATTTTTATATTTGTCCATTAAACGACCATTTGTTTTCTGATGTTCAGTCTTACTTTTTCCCTTTTGTCCATCAGTATTTATTTCCCTCTTTTTATTTCTTTATTTTAATGATGCTGAGATATTTGCAAAACTCCGGACCACAGGTGTCTGCGGTGGGGAACGAAGGCGCTATTGTCCTTCCCTGGGGATTTCATTTTTTAAATTCTTATTTCTTTTCTTATTTTATTTTCCTTACGTTTCGCATTCAAGTAGAAGTGTGTAGCACAGTAATTAGAGGTGTCCTGCAACGCACATAGGAGCGTTCCACGCGCTCAAGGCTCACAAAGCCTTCCATCCCTCCGAGGTCGGTAAATTGGTACCAGACTTGTCTGGGAGGACAGCAGGATACCAGCACTGATCCGATACATGGGTAGGCCACCGCGAGTCATTGTACGGACCAGGTATGGATTCAATAACCTCTAACGATGCCTGGTGAAGTGAAATGCATGGCTCGTTCTTGATCGATTGATTAACGCCGAGATCTTTGTCCTTTTTTTCTATTAGTAAGTTTGTAAATATTCGAACTAAGGATTTTTTCCGTTGTTGTTGGGAACTGCCTGCATGGTCGGCATTTGAAGTTGCCAAGCAACAGGCTCCGTTAATTTTTATGCACTACGGCGAACACCAAATGCAACGGCCTTCCAAAAGGTCACAACGACCACAGATCAATCAACACCTGCATGGCATGTCTTTGCCTTTTATAAGATTAATATGTCCTTAATGTCTCTTTTTTCTTACTAACTAGGAATGCAAATGTCTCTATTCCGTATCACTTGAGTAGATAGATATCGATTGGCTAGCAAAAAAGTATCCGTTTTTTCGTTTCCATTGTTTTTGATATTTTTTTTCTTTTTTTGTTTAGTATTTAAATTGTTTTAAAAGTTTTGAATGCAATATCATCTAAAGTTCTAAACAAGTTCACCTTCTATTTTTTTTTGTTCACTAGCAATGAAAGTGTCTCAATTCAACTTGACTAGTTAATCAGATGCATATCGATTGATTGACGTAAGATCGCGAATTGTGTTTCGTTTTCACCACTTTTTGTTGTTTTTTTCTCGTTTTTTTCATTGATAATGACTATTTCATAATCAACATATGTTTATATTGTTGAGCTTACACGAGTTTGATACGAGATGTTTATTCGGCTAACGTTTCGATGTCTTCGTCTTCATCAGAGCCGGCGATCCTTGTCGATGGTCCACAGTTGTTCATCTTCTCGATGTGGCGTCTTCATCTCGCATCGAACCCGATCCTCCTCAGTTGAACATCTCAAATAAGCCAAACGCACCCAGCGACGCTTTTTTAAACAGGGCAGTTGTTGTTGATGTGATTATCCGTTGATAATAGTTTGTTTTTCAACTGATAATCCTCCCTGCAGCAGTCGGTATTTTGTTAGCTAGCACATGGCGAATAGCGAAACAATAACTTTGAAACCGACCGTCATTTCAAAGTTACTATTGTTAATTAAATTCATAATTACTAAATTATTACTGTTATTACCACTGTTGCTACAATTATTACGAAAAGGGCGTGTGGCGCAGTGGTTGGAGGCGCCAATGCGACACACACGTGGAATCGATCCCAGCGCCCATGGCCCACCAAGCCGTTCATCCCTCCAGGGTCGGCAAATTGGTACCAGACTTGTCTGGGAGGATAGCAGCACTGGCTCGATACATCGGTAGGCCAGTGCGAGTCATTGTAAAGGCCAGATATGCATTCCATCACCTCCAACGATGCTTAATGAAGTCGAATGCAAGGCGCATCCCTCAGGGATTGATCAATGCTGGGAGCTTTATCCTTATCCTTTAATTTATTACTAATTATTAAAATTTTCAAAATTACTGCTTTATAAGTCATTCATCGCAATGAACAGCAATCGTTTACAACTTTATGTTCCTCTCGGGAGAAAATAACGAAAAAGGAAGAGCGTAGGAATGTGTATTTCGAATTTGTGCCATAGAATCCTGATCTTGTGGTGTTATGTTGAATATTGAAATTATGTGAATACAGTGGTCTAGTCATGTGTTAGAACGTAGAAACCGGAAACCTCACATTGGGGAATCCATACGCTTTTTTTTAGGAAGACACCAATTTTCCTTATCATCTTTCGAAGGTTCCCCTTCACTTAACCTACGGCCGTCTGATAAGCGTTGTTTTTCCTTTTCTTTTGTTTTCTTATGGTTATTTATTTTGACAGGTAGAAGTTACTTGCTAGTGTTTCGTTCCTATTTCTTCATTTCGGTATCCTAGTAATCATGTTGATGAAGAACTTGTAGTTGTTAGGAACGCTTCATTGAAATATCAGTAGTGTTCACAAGATATCCGCAACATTGTTAACTACCGCGTTACTATCTGTTGCTATCGTTATTAGAGCATGTATAGTACAGTGGTTATATGTGCCCCGTGAAACGGTGTGAATCTTTGTTTCGATCCCGCGACCGGGCCCAACTAGATATCCCATCGTCCTGTGGTCCAAAAAATCGTTACCAAACTTGTATGGGATAATAAACACATTTATTTCACATATTGCTTAGCTACCGTAGAGCTCCAGAGCTGAACAGAAGGAAGCGAGTGGCTTGGGGAGCTTTCAAGAGCATCGAGGATATAGTGAAGAGGACAAAGAACACCCGACTCGGTGCCCACCTTTTCGACTCAACGGTGCTTCCTGCCCTAACGTATGCGTAAGAAACCTGGTCGCTGCGTAAGCAGGATGAAAAATCACTCAGCGTTATCGAACGCGCAGTCGAAAGGGCGATGCTAGGAGTATCCCGCTCCACACAAGTAAGGGAAGGGATCCGAAGCTCCGACCTGCGTCAACGATCAAGAATCAAAGATGCCGTTCAGTGCGCCAAATAGTCTAAGATAAGGTGGGCTGGACACGTAATGCGTGTGAATGACAACCGATAGACAATAGCCGTTAGTGACTGGATTCCTCGGAATGTCAAACGTAGTGCAAGAAGACCACCGACTGGATTGTCAGAGTTCTTTACGAAATGCCTAGAAGAAAGATATGATGCTTGATGAGTCGCTAGAGCGAGGAGAACCCACTGGGCTACTCTTACACGTGACAGGGGAAAAATTGAAGATTTACTGGCGCCCGCTCGAGTCACTCGACGATCAACGAGACTACAGGTGATGCAGGTGATACCGTATGGTTTGTTTAAGCCGAATATCTGTTTAATCAATCCTATGATTTTGTGAATAGAATTCAATGCATGGCGCACTTCTAAAGCATTCATTAACGCTCAGCGCTTTACTCTTTCATATTTTGCAAGTACTTTTTGTTTTACTACTCTGTATCCGTGTCGTGCAACTGCTGAAAAAATGCACTTGCTTATCAGTCGTCGATATGAAGTCCTCGTCTGAATCGTTACATCCCAGTTTGCTTGTTGACAGTGAAATCATTTTTTTTATTTTTTTACAGGGTAAATTTTGATAGTCATCTGGGTAACGACGATTAAGAACGGAAAAATCAATAGCAGAAAGTGCATCATAACAATACATTGTTCTATTTAGGTGATCTCCTTTGATTTTTCACATTTTTTGCGCCATTCACCGGAACAACTCGTTACCGTACCAATGTTTTCCTTTTATTTTTTATTAGCTTCGAACTTTCTTTTTCCGCATTCAGGAATCCATTTTTTTTTCTCTATACACAGGAAAGAGACAAAAGAGCGCGTATGGCGCAGTGGTTGGAGGCGCCCTACAGCACACACATGGAACCGATTCCCACGTCCATGGCTCACCAAGCCTTCCATTGCGCCGGGTCGGCAGACTGGTACCAGACCTATTGGCGAGGATAGCATCATTGGCTCGATACATCGGTAGGCCACCGCGAGTCATTGTAAAGGCCAGATATGCATTCAGTCACCTCCAAACGATGCTTAACGAAGTCGAATGCATGGCGCATCCCTTAGGGGTTCATCAAGGCCGAGAGCTTTATCCTTTTTTGTTCTTTACCCAGCAAAGAACTTTCTTTCACTAAACACAAACTATCTAAGATACTTCCCACTCGAAATCTTCATTGCTTTTTATGATGTCAATGTGGCCTTGTTGATATTTGATCTCAAACGTTCCATCCATATGTCCTTTCGTGAGTTCTATTCTTTCGTTGATTTCTGGCGTCAGTTATTTAAGCTTTTACTACTTTTAGCTGTTTCTATCGAATATTCGAGTACTTCACATGGTCCAATGGTCCTTCTCCTTCACTATAAGTAAAGAAAAAATGAGCGTCATGATTTTCACTTGAGTGCCTGGTCCCACTAATTTTCTCCCTATGAAATCTCGAAAGCCGTGCTGGATAAGCTTTCTTAGATCATTGCCGCTTGAGAGCTTGTGATTATATTGTTGCCTGAATTACAATGTCGCATCGTTGCGTCAAAACGTCATTACATAAAAAATCTTGAAAGTTTTGGATAAAGTCTAAAAATCCAAAAATGAGTTCAAAGGAGGCGTGCCTTGTGTTCGCGTGTGATCTCGTGCCATATCTCAGGTCGATTTTTTTGATCTGAGTCGTGCACGAGTCTCACCCATATGATACTGTGTACGGCTGGCCTCCAATGATAACTGGAGGACTTAGGAAAAGTGAAGCGGTGAGTTTATAGGAGAAGCTGTTCAGTATGCGAATAAACATTTAAATAACCACGATGATGCTGAGATATTTGCAAAACTCCGAACCGCAGGCGTCTGTGGTGGGGATCAAATCAACCCGCGATTACCTTTTACGAGGGCTAACGTGTTTGCCTCCACACCATGCGGATCCTTAGTTTCGCCTTTCCGTCAGTCTGTTTTTTTCTGCGTTTAAACATTTGTGTATTAATTCGCTGTATTCTTGATGAACATACGCAGGCGTTACTTTATTTTCTGTTGACTGAAAAAGCTGACGTATCGGTGGATTTAACCTTATTCAGAATAGGTCAAATTGGCTGCAATCTACCTAGCCAAGTTTGATTGAACCAAGATTTCAACCACGTGCCAAATAGCTGCTTTGTTTTCATTGGGGTTAAAATCTTGGTTTAATGTCTTCTCTGTTTGGCTATGGAGGCGTTTAGCTGGGTAGATTTGAGTCAACTTGACCTTTCCAGGATCTGAAGAAGGTGAAACCACTGAAACGTCAGCCATTATCGTGTTAAATAAATCTTGCTATAAGCAACGTTATATTTACTCACTAAGAAAACAGTCTATTTTCTTGAATTAATACCAAACCTCTTAAATTTTGTTAAATTGAAACATTTAAAAAGGGAACCACAGTTTGCGAATTTAGAAGAAAGCGGCCGTATTGTGGTAAATATATAAATGAGACCACACCGATTATCTTACCATACAGGACTACAAGTTCGACATCCACGCCGCTCCCATCTCTCTTGGTCATTGTGTTTCGCCCCAAACTAGTCAGCAGTCTCGAGCTTTACTCATGAAAAGTTTTATTGGCTTAGAACTATCCTTTATTGTTATTAGCAGCTTGATGAATTTTAAGTACGAATGAGAAGAGTGGGATGAGGGGATTCACCTTCAAAACAACATTACAATGATATTCTCTTCCCTTCTTAGTCGGATTCCCAATCAAAATGCCATGAACTTTGACGAGAGCACCTGTTGCCATTTTTTAACTGAAAATGTGGGCGTGGTTTGAAGCTGAAGCATTTCATTGTTCTTATGAATTTCAAACCAAAATTGTTTAAAGCTGTCGAGCGGCTGCGCTGCAGGTTCTCAGTAGGAGTGAAGGAAAAACCTTGTAATCAAGATAGGCGAAATAATGGATGCCTCATTGAGTTTATGGGGGGTTTCTTTGGTAATCACAATGTTACTGGACATTTTTTATGTTAGGTACATTTCCTCAGCTCTCATTCAGTCGCCCAGCTTTCGTTTTCTGAGGTGTGATAGATCTGAAGCAGGGCACTTCTTCATGTTTCCGGTCTTCGACTTCATATGGAGTTTTGCTTTTTCTCTTACTTCTTGTAATCGTCGAACTTTTAAGTAATCAGGGAAGAGAAGCCCACAAGTTTATTGCGTCGACGTTGTAATAAAAATGTCTGCAGTCATCCTGTAGTTGTGGCATTGGAATAATTTTGAATCATGAATGGAATTTTAGCACAGAACAAACACAATGGTGAATTAACTCGTAGATAACTTTTTTTCTTCAAAAGCTATGTGTTTTCGGACTTTTGTATTTACCGTAACCCTTAGGGAGAGAAGTGGGAAACTCTTTTCTTGAGAAGTTTCTTGGACGGGCCGTCCTCACTGGTTGTGCGTACCCCAGCACATTCCCAATTTTTTCGGAGTTTTGCTGGCTTCGCCATTGTGTTTCCTTGGAGTCCCGAGGTCAGCTTGGTCAAAGTCTGGCCCACCAGAGACAGTCGCAACCCTTGTGGATCAGAGGGAGATTTGCCACCATGCGACTAGTTTGATACCAGAACGGTGGTATTGGATTACTCTTAGCTGGTCTTCCTGATGGAAACGCCAGACACCTGAGCTCGGGAGACCCTGCCGTGAGGATGATTCCCCTCGCTGTACCTCGCAGCCCGATACCCGAGAATGTCTCCCAGCCACGATGAGGCGGTAAACCGTTGGGAGGGACTGAACATTAAATAATGTAAGAATATGATAATGAAACTGTGTGGTGATACATTAAAATACAATATTGTAACGATATACAGGCGTAAATAAATTGCTATAAACCCATGCACTTTAAGTTGCAGAAGTTTTTGAGTTGGAACCGCTTTAACCGGTTCATAAGGAAAAGCTAAACACTGAGTAACACGTCCATGTTTTTTTATACGTTTTCCGCATTAAGCATTTGGTTTATAGAAATATGGCTTTGTATGTTCGCCGTAAAATTCCTGTATTATTGCGTTTGTTTGCTTTTTTTGTTACTTAGCAAAAGGATTTCACTAGACAAACAGTCGTACGGTGGATTAGAATGAAGAAGAACGGAGTAGGAAAAGAAAGCTAACTGGACGTAGTGACGTGGGAAAATTATGGAACACAAACAAGCAAAAAGAAAAGGATTTCGAAGGCCGGCTGGAAAAAATTTTTGGAAGGACTTTCATTGGAACAATTTCGAACTGCCTGTGGTGGTGACGACCTGGGGGCATCCGGGGAACAAAATGTCTAAACCAGCAAATTTCCGGAGAATGGAAATTGTGCTGGGGGCCCTCACAGCCAGTGAAGACGCGCCATCATATCCAATTAAGTAATGATCAATAAGAAAATGCTCTTTCATTATTATGTTATTGTTATTGTGTTTTAGATTATTTACATGTATATTCTTGCCCAAGGGCGTGTGTGGCGCAGTGGTTGAAGGCGCCACTGCGACGCACACGTGGAATCGATCCTGGCGCCCATGGCCCACTAAGCCATTCATCCCTCCGGGGTCGGCAAATTGGTGCCAGACTTGTCTGGGAGGATAGCAGCACCGGCTCGATACATCGGTAGGCCACCGCGAGGCATTGTAAAGGCCAGATATGCATTCAATCACCTCCAACGATGCTTAATGAAGTCGAATGCGTGGCGCATCCCTCAGGGGATTGATCAACGCCGAGAGCTTTATCCTTTATCCCTTTTTATATTCTTGCCCATTTATTTATTTAATCCGCCATCACATATTGTACATATCTCACAACTTCTTTCAATCACTTCGTTGCCTTGCAATGGTATCCACGATATCCTGCAGTTCTTGTGTAAGCTGCGGTTACCGCTCGAGAATATCGTCGTCTTCACAAACGTCTTTGAGTGCTGATTGATTTGATTCTCTTTGGAATCCTGTGATACTTCTACTAGAGAGTTCTTCGTTATAGGAATCTACCGGTTTTACGGATGAAAGATGGCTTTCCCCAGAGATATGCGGTGACATTTTGCCAATTCCGTAGGCTTGGATGCCTCGATTGTCGGCCAGATGGGTCGAATTATTGACCACTGAACGCCATATCGTTCCAGTGGACTCTACATGCACCTATTTATGTTTAATGTGGTGAAATATTTATTTGCATAAGTGGCAGTGGACATGTGAAGTAATCTCGAACCAGGTCATTAGCGAATACTTTAAATTTTCATATTTTCAGTAAGTTTTCCGACTTTAGTGCCAAGAGTTTTTTTGATGGCGAATAGTTGCTTAAATACTTGAATTATTTCGAATCACGACGAACCGTGTGGAGCCTAGCAAAATTTACATTTGACTGGTAATTTTCCGGTTCCACAAGATTTTTGTCCTGTGGAGGTTCAGAAATGGTTTCTAAAGAGTTCCCAGGTCGTCTGCACCTCCTAAATACTTATTACATTGTGGCCAGAATAACGATTCCTGGCACTGGTTTACTCTCAGCTTGACCTCCATGTGTTGAATCTGTTATCAACTCGGGAATCCCAGCTACAAGATGAACCTGATATTTTGCATCAGTCAACACCTCGGTACTCTCAACAGAGTACTTGTTGGACTTAAAAAGCTGTGGATAGGCAGTAAATACTTTTTTTTTGAAGTGGATATAATGCGGTACTGAATCCTCCCAACGGTTTACCGCCTCATCGTGGCTGGGAGGTGTTCCTGGGTGTCGGACTGCGATGTACAGCGTGGAAATTCGTCTCCCTGGCAGAGTCTCCCAAGCTGAGAAGGAGTCCGGCGTTTCCATCAGAAAGCCTAGCTAAGAGTAAACCAATACCAGGATCCAACCACCGTCCTCTTATCAAAGTCGCATGGTGGTAAATCTCCCTCTGAACCGCAACCGCTGCGACTGCCTATGGTGGTGAAGACCTGGGGCAGACTTTGGCCATGCTGACCACGGGGCCCCAGGAAACCACAATGGCTTAACGAGCAGGTCTCCGAAAAAATGGAGATTATGCTGGGGCCCGCGCAACCACTGTGGATGGGCCATTCAATTTTCAAGTAAGGAAGAGATACTGACCAATTCTGTCGTGATTCCAAACAATATCGGATCTGCATTGGTAGATGGTTGATAGAACTGGTAGGTAGAAAACTAGCTGAGAGAAACGCAGATCAAAGGCCCCCGTGGCGCAATGTGTAATGCACGAGCTTCCGGAAAGGGAAATCTGGCCCGGGGTTCAAATTTTGCGAATATCTCATCATCATTGTGGTTGATTTCGCATAATACTCTGCCATGAAAATTGCAGGAGGCAGTAAATAAAAAAATAAACATTATATTGTCGCATTTAGTTGTAGTTCATCTTTGAAAAGCTTCTACACAGTTGTGATCAAATTCACGGTTCCCACAAAATTGGTTTGCTTAGTACGCACAACTCTTTCCGGATTTTCAAGGCAGTTAAAAATTCACGTGCTTCATACTAAATAGTTCGCTTTTTCAATGGAATATGAAGTGATATCCACTTGACAAGAAATTCTATGGAAAAAAGCGGTGCATTGCTTTGTTTTTTAAACCTACCACTGAAATCTTCTAATCTATTCGTAACGTCTGCATGACTGGGCTTAATCGGAATGTCGATTTCAATGAATTCAAACAATTTGTAGCCCTTTTTGATGAGCTAACGCGACGTTTATAAATATGCGCTGACGTTTCGACGTCTTCGTCTTCAGCAGAGCCGATGATCCGAGTCGATGGTCCATGCTTGTCATTCGTCTCAATGTGGCGGCTTGGCCTTCGTGTCGAGTCAGGTCTTCTTCAGCGGGCAAGCTCCTCGAATCAGACAAGACATTTTGTAGCGTTTTTTTTTCGTGGTTTGGTCGTCTAGTATTAAAATATGAATCCATTACTTCCGTTCTTCACGTATACTGCAAGCAAAGATTCACCAGTGGTTGTTGCATACTGTCTAAATACCAGAAGCCCTCATTCTACGTTAACTGTTTTCAAATCGTAATCCTTTCCTTTTTTTTCCTACACGCCTTGTTGTTGTCGTTGTCGTCGTCGTCGTCGTCGTCGTGTTGTTGTTGTTGTTGTTGTTGTTGTTGTGTTGTTGTTGTTGTTGTTGTTGTTGTTGTTGTTGTTGTTGGCGTTGTTGTTGTCGTTGTTGTTGTCGTTGTTGTTTTTGTTGTTGTTGGTTGTGTTTCACATAACACCCTGTTATGTTTTAACCATTTGCCCCTTTTTTTTTCAAAGTTCATACGATTCGAGCTCACGTAATATGCCATTCCCAGCATCGCATATGTTCCATTCGTAGTCTCGCCTTCATCAGCCATGGAAGTTTTCGGATTGACAAGTTAATTAGGCTTCCACTTGAGGACTTCTTTACCCACATAGCTGGTGGTTGAGCTAGTTTTCTTTCTATTCGAGCGTTACGAGATCTTAACAGCAAGCAGCATGCGGCATTTGTGGATCAGAGGGAGAATTTTTCAAACAACTCAGCACCAATTTTCCAATCACTAGAGGAAGGGAGGGGAGTCCGTTTGGTTCAGACCGAGGTGACCAAATCAGCGATCATACATGTATCGCGTATATCGAACAACATATCTAAACACTGGCTTTTCCCTCTTGTAACGTAAACGATTTGTACATGATGTAAAGGGGGTTATAAATGCTATATACCGTTTCGTTTCAATAGCTGTGTGTCTTTTATGAAGAGCTATAAATGTGATGTTCTTCCACCAAGAAACTAGGATTACAGTCATCAACCATATGCGACTATAATCAGCTGTTTTAATCTTCCTCATTGGAAGTCACGTAAAAAGCTCTGAAGAAGGCGATACTGCCGAAACGCCAGCTACTGTTGTATTGTATTGTGTTTTTTTCTATGGAAATAAAGGTATGCTGTTTAACAACCTCGCGATTGCTGAACAAGAAAACGACCCATTCATGTTCTGATTCTTTTCAGTCTAATTCCAATCTACTTTAAATCTAAACTACTCCATCCACTCGCTCGTGATGATACAACTGTATCGAAGCGGAATGAACCCGAAGAGGCCATTTTTCACCGTTCAATTACGAATAACTACAATGTGTTAGATACAAACAACAGAATCGGTCCTAATCAGATTCCATGCGCATCGAAGCGGAACGAGTTATTGGAAAACTCATTCTGTACACCTTTTTTTTAATATTCTTATTTTCCGTGAACCGTCATTCACATCCATTATGCCGATCTCAGCACATCTTGCATTCGTTTCGTTTTCTCACATTCATCATTCACCACGGTCTTCCAACTTTTGTATATATGGCTTTGGCTGCTGCCTGAGGATTTTTTCTTTCTTCATGAATGTCGTTGAATCCTGGTTGAGTTGATTATCTCTGTAGTCCTGAAATAGCCGGGTTAGAGCGTTCTCAAATGGATTGCAGCGAATACCTTCACACGCATTAATTTTGAAGGACACTAACAAACGTAAACAGATGTCACCACCATTATTCTCATCAGGGAGAGTGGCTGACTGAGATATTGAAGAAGTCGCTGAATTCTGTAATCCTAGTTTCTTGGTGGAAGAACATCACATTTATAGCTCTTCATAAAAGACACACAGCTATTGAAACGAAACGGTATATAGCATTTATAACCCCCTTTACATCATGTACAAATCGTTTACGTTACAAGAGGGAAAAAGCCAGTGTTTAGATATGTTGTTCGATATACGCGATACATGTATGATCGCTGATTTGGTCACCTCGGTCTGAACCAAACGGACTCCCCTCCCTTCCTCTAGTGATTGGAAAATTGGTGCTGAGTTGTTTGAAAAAATTCTCCCTCTGATCCACAAATGCCGCATGCTGCTTGCTGTTAAGATCTCGTAACGCTCGAATAGAAAGAAAACTAGCTCAACCACCAGCTATGTGGGTAAAGAAGTCCTCAAGTGGAAGCCTAATTAACTTGTCAATCCGAAAACTTCCATGGCTGATGAAGGCGAGACTACGAATGGAACATATGCGATGCTGGGAATGGCATATTACGTGAGCTCGAATCGTATGAACTTTGAAAAAAAAAGGGCAAATGGTTAAAACATAACAGGGTGTTATGTGAAACACAACCACCAGCATGCTGAGATATGAGCAGAACACGGAACCTCAACGAAGCGGCGAACCCACAATTACCCTTTCCAGTGGCTCACATGCTGTTTACCACATTTACCAAGGTGTTTGCTTTCCCTTTCTCTCAGCCAGTTTTTACTCCAACGGTGCTTTCGGGAACCACTTGTCAGGAAGAGTAATGGGGCTGAAAGAAAGGTAAAGCAAGGGCCTCGGTTGGTCACATGAGGTTCCTAGTTCTGCTCATATCTCAGCATCAAGGAATACTGTATAGATGTCGTATAAGAAGAAAAATCCTCAAAATCCCGGAAAAAAAAAGGCAACAAAGGTTTCGGCATCGCTGATTATTCCGTAAAGTTCATTAAGCCTAAGCCAACAAAATGTCGCCTTCAATGCCTTTTCAATGCTGAAGAAGCCTGTCGACTTGTTGGCGCAATCGAATACTGCGAATAACCATAATAAAAGGATAAAGCTGTCGGCGCTTGATCAATCCTTTAGGCATGGGCTATGCACTCGACTTCATTAAGCATCGTTTGGAGGTGACTGAATGCATATCTGGCCTTTACAATGACTCGCGGTGCTCTACGGATGTATCAAGCCAGTGCTGCTACCCTACCAGATAAGTCTGGTACCAATTTGCCGACCCAGGAGAAATGGAAGGCTTGGTGAGCCAGAGGCTCGGGGATTGATTCCATGTGTGTGTTGCAGGGTGTCTCCGACCACTGCGCCACACACGACCAGAATTACCATATCATAGGTTATTAATCGCGATTCCAACTGAAAAAAAGTGGAAAAAAAAGACGAATCGGAGTGAAAGACGTAGCAGAAGTGGAGGAAAAAGTAAAATGGTGAGGTAAAGAATGCAATTACAAGACTAAAGCCTTGTGTTATAAATTTTCCTTATTGAAGTACTTCGAGACTTGTCGGAACTCGACTATTCCCTAAGCATGTTGAGGATGTGACATTCAAACTTTTTGTCATGAAACGTATTCAGCAGCAGATATAAGATCGTTTTGTTGCCATAAAACGAACTGAAAAGCTAGTGGAAACCAAATGTTACTAGAAACTTGTAAATAGTCGGATGCTGTCAACCCTCCTTTAATCATCCAGTACCCAGCTGTTGGGTTTAAATTTGGAAGCACTTTTCCCTTCATAAAAAGATGTCCATTACGAACGTCAGTAACCACTGACTGGCTTCCGCATTGTATGACAAGATCGTAGTTTGGCTTGAAGTGGTTAAAGAAGGTTTTTGAAAGTTTGAGATCGTCTTAAGTTTTCTGATTCTTGTAACAGTTCCCAGGACCGACTTTCTATTAACCTCGGCATTGAAATATGAATGGGTCGTTTTCTTGTTCAGCAATCACGAGGTTGTTAAACAGCATATATTTACTTCCATAGAAAAACACAATACAATACAACAGTAGCTGACGTTTCGGCAGTATCGCCTTCTTCAGAGCCTGGAAGGGTATACTGACATACCATACCGACAAGTCTCGAAGTACTTCAATAAGGAAAATTTATAACACAAGGCTTTAGTCTTGCAATTGCATTCTTTATCTCACCATTTTACTTTTTTCCTCCACTTCTGCTACGTCTTTCACTCCGATTCGTCTTTTTTTTCCACTTTTTTCAGTTGGAATCGCGATTAATAACCTATGATATGGTAATTCTGGTCGTGTGTGGCGCAGTGGTCGGAGACACCCTGCAACACACACATGGAATCAATCCCCGAGCCTCTGGCTCACCAAGCCTTCCATTTCTCCTGGGTCGGCAAATTGGTACCAGACTTATCTGGTAGGGTAGCAGCACTGGCTTGATACATCCGTAGAGCACCGCGAGTCATTGTAAAGGCCAGATATGCATTCAGTCACCTCCAAACGATGCTTAATGAAGTCGAGTGCATAGCCCATGCCTAAAGGATTGATCAAGCGCCGACAGCTTTATCCTTTTATTATGGTTATTCGCAGTATTCGATTGCGCCAACAAGTCGACAGGCTTCTTCAGCATTGAAAAGGCATTGAAGGCGACATTTTGTTGGCTTAGGCTTAGTGAACTTTACGGAATAATCAGCGATGCCGAAACCTTTGTTGCCTTTTTTTTCCGGGATTTTGAGGATTTTCTTCTTATACGACATCTATACAGTATTCCTTGCTTCTTTTGGATGCATGGATTTTGGCTTAAATTTTGGCAGATTTGTGCGTTAAATCAGCGCTACTATCTTAGGTCTATTAATTTGTGGACGTTTACAAAGAGTGTATTCTCTGCTTAGTCATGCTCCTGAGAAGGCGGTCACCACTCCATGTTTACATTCCTTTTTTCACTCTTCCGCTAACCTTATCTGATTGTCTTTTGCCGTAGTAGCTTGACGAGTGACGTTGACTATTCCATTTGGATGTTCTCTGATGGTGATGTCACCCACGTAAGTCAACAGGTTCGATCACTGTTGTTGATGTGCTGAATAGATGTATTTCCATGTACATCGGAATGTACACTGAGACCTGTTTTTGGCACTTGCGTCCTATGAAATGGAGTTTCGACAACATACCAAAAATTTTAACTCCACACAGATGTGTTTCTTCAACCCCTCTATTCAGTATATATTGACAATAAAATGCTTCCTTAGTTAAAAGCTGCCTAGTTTTTCTACCAAAATCTGAAGCAAAAGAAGGTGTTCCTATTTTCATTCAGAGGTTTTTTCGTTTCGAAGAAGCCCAGTTGTCATATTACGGGTACTAGTAGTAATATTTACGTATTTTTACACGACCCATCTTTCTCGTCTACTGTGTGGATCCCAGCAATTCATGTATGCGATCCATTCCTCGCATCCTTTATCACGAAAGGTCTTCCAACTTTTCGTGTGCGAGTCCGGCTGCAGCTTAAACGTTGTTGCCTTTTTTGTGAATCTCATTGAATTCTGGTGGACTCGATTCTCCCTGGAGTCCTGAGACAGCCAGGTGAGAGCGTTCCCACTTGGACTGCGGCGAGTGAACATTTCTGGGATTGGTCTGGTACTAATTTTACGCTCTCGATGAGATGAGAGGCTTAGTTTGGCAGTGATATATTTCACTTTATGCTCTTGATGGCACCTTGATTTCATAAATTACCCATCAGCAGCGTTTTTCTTCCTCGTAAATTTTCAGGATACAAAGCGTTTCGACTACGTTCTTTAGGTATTCTTTTTTTGTGTTTTGTTCTATTTGTATGGTATTTCGTGCTCTCGGTGTTGACCTTCATGCTTCACTTCTTAAGTGTTAACTCCTGACCGCAACCGCCTCCTACAACAAACATTCGACTCCCCATTTGAGTCAACTCTTATGCATCCTTCATTGTCTCTTTCTTTGGAACTAGGGATTTGTTCTCAGATTCATAGCTTCATAGGAAAACCGTTTTATATATGTGCTTGTTGTGTTGATGAAACATTTATGGATGTTGTCTGCTATTTCAAAGCTGTTCCGCTATTTCATTTTCTCCTATTTTTTTTACTTTGCTATTTTTTCCATTTTCTATTCCTCTATACTGTTTTTTCTATTTTCTACTTTATTTTTTATGTAGTAGCTCAATCGTCTAAGAAAATATCACTATCTGCAACGTAAACTTTACGGGGTGTTCAGGCCAGTTTATTTTTAGAATACTTCTAGCAAAAGAAATCATGCAACGGCTTTTGCAACCACAGTATTCGGAAAAAAGGAGTAAACATACAGGTATCGCGCGAGAGCATCGAAGTCTCCCTTCCGATCCGCAGACGGAATGGTCACTGTTTCCTGATGATCGTTTAAAAGAAATCGTCCTCGACTTCTAGCGTGACTTCTTTTCACACTAGGAAAACTTGAACTGTGCATTAGAGAAGATCGTTGCAGCTATTTACTCTTTAACAGCAATGTCTGTTTGACCTCGTGTGAAGTTTAAGTTGGTGGAGATGTTATTTCAGTGAGATTTTTTCAACCCGAATAGTTTATGTGGCTTAATAAACGTCGTGGGAAACCAGAATGCTAGGTTAGTAGGTCGAAATATCATGAACCGTTATCAAAACCCGCTATCAATAATAATAAGAATACTTCGTATCACACAACTGATACGAGGAATCGGAACTTCTGAACTACGTCGCAGATAGAAATTCAGGGATGTTCTCGGATAGGTCGAAACATCAAAAATTAGATGGGATGGATATGCCACAACTGGTGGGCAGCTCCTTAGCGATTAGATCCCGCGGGATATCAAGCACACAGTAAGAAGGAACACGAACCGGTTATCAGCACATCTTTGCGATGAAAAAAAAGAAAACGTGACGGCCTCCTAGTCCATATAGCAACCAGGACTCATTGATTGCTTCGTATATTCAACTTTTATATGCCTTGCTTTATTGGTAAACTCGTACAAGGTTGTTATAAATCTTCATTACTGCTTATGTTTCGATAGCTTGGCCTTCGTCAAAGCGACAGTGATTTAAGTGGAGTCTCACAGCAGCTGTTTCTCCATGAATTATTGGTCTCCGTAGTCACCGCATTCATACGAATTGAATACAATGGAGAACCGGAGGAATGAAGTAACGTGATCCATCACTGTACTTTGATGCAGTACTATAGCCGTGCTGAAGTGATCCGACCACACCAGACAGTTGCTCAGGACATAGAACGGTCTTTGATCCAACCGAAAGTATTTCTTTTGAGGTGGCAATCCATCCTGCGACACTTATAATTAGAATTAAAGAAGCAGTCATTATTGGTTCCGAGAATTCTTCTCTATGTGTTTCACCGATTAATTCCTTCCAGTTACCCGTTATTTTCCTCGCTAAATCAGTTCTTCTATTTAACATCCGAATAACCCGCTAAACTGTTGTTTCGTTACATTCACCCACTATTTCTCCGTCTCATGGGTTGGATAACTGTATTTGTTCACTTCTAGTTTCGCTGAGTTTTGGCACTCGAGTTCTGTTGTCGGGTTTCTTGGTAATACTGCTGAGCAAGTAGACTTTGTTTACTAGTAGTTTAATTTTAGCACGAGTACTTTTGTCGTTTTTATATGAGTCTAAAAAAATTTGAGTATGACCGTTACAACGGCATAGCAACAGGATGATATCATCGAGAAATCGAAAATGGTTGAAAACCGTCAACCCTGTAACGGTACTGGTTTCTCCACGGTCCTTTAGTTTTCATTCTGAGAATGTGAAGAAATGCAAGATTGATTTCCTATGGTATCATACTTTTTTTCTCTTGAAGAGTTCAGCGTACTCTTCGTTTATGTACTGCCAGTGTATTCCGCCAGTGTTCCTAAAGCCGCTTAAACATTTACGAGCACAAACACTTGACATCATAGTCTCCTTGGTATTCGAACTGATACTGCCTTTTTTTGATTTTCTCGTTCTTCATCGATGTTTTCTTCTCCTTCTCCCGCACCGCGTGACCCAGATGTGCGTTATGCTGTCGCATGTGGTAAAAAGTGCACGTATGATCCATATATGAGTCATAACGCCGTATCTCTATTACGTAATATAAAGCAGTCAGTTTGTAATATTCCATCCTTTTCTAAAGGCTGCTTTATCTCGCAATTACTATCTGCATATAGTTTTTTTACAGACTTTTATGAGGATTCTCAATAAACCGTTGATACCTCTGAGTACAGGTTGGGAATATGATGTTTGTTTTAACGCCATCGGTGAACAAAGACCATTAGGACTGGATTTTATGGGATTTGAAGCCCAAAAAGAGGAGGGATACCGATCAGGTGATCAGAATTCTTTACGGATACCCTGGAAGAAAAGTGTGAACCTCAATGAGTCCTTAGAGGGCACGGGAACCCACAGGGCTACTCTTGCACCTAACAAGGACAAAGGAATTTCACTGACGTCAGCTTAAGTCAATGAACGACCAGTGGGAAGACAAGAGATGTGATACAGTGATATCTGAGTACGCCCTTGTATTTTTTTTTATTCAGTTGACTTTTTTTCCAATAAGCTAGGTGCAATTTTTGTTTCCATTGTTTTAAATCTCTGAAGAAAAAAACCATTCCTATGTAGTTGGTCACCACGACGTTTAACAAAAGTAGTAATGCACTTTAACTCATTGGTAAAGTAGAAGAATTATTACATTCTGATGCACATTACTTAGCCTAAAATGTTTTTGGTGAGCTCTTTTACACTTTACACCGTCCGGTGATGTCCCTAGATTAACGATACCTAAAGCTGCTTTTGTTAAGAGAATATGTTCTCCCACTGAATTGTAATTGTGTTTTCAAGATCCAGCTATTTTTCCCTTAAGTACACAAATAAATAAAGAAACATTTGAGTTCTTAGGGTTAAATCTTTAACAACCCACTACTTCTGAGACACGGGTTTACTTTTACACTACCTACACTTCTAGTTGTCTCATGGTATTGTTATCTTTGACACCAGATGTTTTTTTGAGCATCACTGCTGATTTCATGAAGTTTCACGATACCAGTTTTCTTCTTCATTCTTTTCCCTGTTGAACTGTTCTACAAGTGAAACCCGTTGAAACGTCATCTGTTGTAAAATAAACGTCATTGATGTGATTTTTGTTTGAAAAATATAAACGCTTGTTCTGGTCTTCGTTTTCTAAGTGTCGCGATGAGATTTTTGCAAAGTAGATTATTCTTCCCGCGAATTTCTTTTAAATTGCTGGTATCTATTTCATGGTCTTGTTAGAGAATAGAACTTGATCAATTTCAATTTCTCGCGTTTGACTTTAGTAGTGAGTCTTTCCCTCCGATTTTAAGCAGTTAGCAAGAGAGGATCTCTGTCGTCAGTCAGATCAACCCTGCCATCAATCAAAAAATTGACTACTATAGCGTATTGGGGGGGCGTGTGGCCCAGTGCTGGAAGGCAACGCGCACGCGGAATCGGTCCTTCCGCCTATGGCCCACCAAGCTTTCCATCGCTCCGGGGTCGGCAAATTGGTATCATACCTGTCTGGGAAGATAGCAGCACTGGCTCGATACATCGGTAAGCCACCGCGGGACATTGTGAAGGCCAAATATGCATTCAATCACCTCGAAACGATGCTTAACGAAGTCGAATGCATGGCGCATCTCTTAGGGGATTTAACAACGCCGAGAGCTTTATCCTTTATTTATTTATAGCGTATTGCTAATTGTTAAAAACTAAGTGATAAAGCATTCGAAGTTGATGAATCCCTTACGGGATCGCCATTCATTCAACATCATTCGTATTATCATAGAGGTGATTGAATGCATCTTTGGGCTGTACAATGACGTATGGAATCTATCGATGTAGCAGTTTAGTGTTTCTATCATCCCAGATAAGTGTGACACAAAATAGTCCATATCGTATGATTGGTGAATTTGCTTTGCCATGGGTGCGGGATCGAGATACCATGTATATTTCAGTCTACCTTTAACCACTTTGCAACACACCGACCTCTATTAATAGTCAGTCTATCGTTGCTTTGTTTTTCTCTCAGCCAGTTTTCTAGCTAACGGAACGGGAATGATCTGTGGAACACAAATCGGCTTTAAACCCTGTTAAGCTGACGTAGTCGAAATAACAATGTTTAACTTTTTTATTTACTACATGTGATTCTCTCTCACCAGTGTAATTTGTTCGCTATCACTCTTTCTTTCGTCTCTATCTTCTAATATCTTTACCTTCTCTCCATTTTTTCCTCAGGTTTAGAAAAACTCTTCTTACAGAAATTTTCAGATTGCATGCATGCTCGTACAATCATAATCGTTCTATGGAAATACCGTCTGAATCGTTTAAAACTTCGAAAGCAAAGTGATGTACGAATTTTCGTCGTCGGGCCACCAAGAACACTACTTGATGAAACGAAGTCTGTACAGACATGTTTGTTTTTTAAATTTGAGCGTCCTTCCTTAAAAAGCTCTTCTCCCTCATGGTTAGGATTTCGTGGCGAAGACACTTTATATGACCACTTCCACTTTACAAGAATAGAAGGATATTTTGAGACGTTAATAAGTAGTTCCGGACCGCTGGTGTCTGCGGTGGGAAAAGAAAGCTCTACTACCCGTTCCAGTGGCTAACGCGTTCTCCACCACACCATGCGGATCCTTGGTTTCGCCTGCTTCTCAGTTTTTATTAAATCCATTGTAATGACGGTGAATTCTACTTTCACTGCCAATTAGTTCTAATTTCAGTGTTGACGCCTATTATCAGGTTGAATCACCAATCAGAGACCACGATAATCTACAGTTATTACAAAAGGTAACGGATCTCCTTAATGATCGTTAGCAGGTTTAAGTCTTCATACTTGCCTACCTCATTAAAAAAAGCGAAAGCTCAAGAAATTCATGAGCGATATTAGAAAAAACGTTGGAGCCACCGTCCATGAAGAATTCGGAGGATCTGATTTTACACTAGATCCGTTTCTATTTGATGGCCTATACTGAAAAAACCAGAAAAAAGCTCTATTATTTCGTTTCACACATAAGCGAATGTGCGCGTTGATTTCGATGCGTATTCTTCCCAACTTTTTTACAAGTAGCCTTTTTGTTGTACTTTTTCTATTCAAATGGCAGCTCATCCAGTACAGTTGCTGAATGATGCGTGGCTCTTGAAAAAGCTATCTTTACGATTAGTATTTCACGAAGAACCTTATTTCGAACGTGTTTCTTACGTATAACTTTGTATGCTGTAAGAAACAAATTGAATAATATGGTCGATCGGTTTCGTAGGATCTAGAAATTCTATTTCATTGTTTAACGACGTATATTTAAAAATAACGGGGCAAATAATGAAGGAGGAGATCAACGATCAACAGCCCACCTAGTAATAGAATGATCCAAACGAACGTCAGTACTCTCTCCATTACACCATATCCTATTTCAGAGTGGACTGAATATGGGATTACGATTATGATGTTCCTCGTACATGGTTTTTGAGACAAGGTCTGATTATCGAAGCTGGTTGCCGACCTTGTGCTTTTCAATTTCCGAGGATATTAATCTCTGGTGGTTTTTGTCTATACTTAGCCTTTAGTGACGTCACGTTTGAGGGATCGTTTGATGGTTTGAGGGATGATTTTGACTTATGCAGGCCTATGCAGTACTCATGTTATAGAGAACTTCCTTGTTGTAAAATAATACCTTCCTGCTTGTTTTACGTTCTCTTGGTGTAAATTTCCAACAGGTCACCTGTATCACCTGTGGTCCCGTTGATCGTTGAGTGGTGACTCGAGCAGGCGCCAGTAAATCTTTCCATTTTCCCCTGTCGCGTGCAAGAGTAGCCCAGTGGGTTCTGCTCGGTCTAGGGACTCGTCGAGCATCACATCTTTCTTCTAGGCTCTTTTCGTAGAAGAACTCTGACCATCGGAGTCGGTGGTCTTTTCTGCAGTACGTTTGACATCCCGAGGAATCCAGTCACTAACGGCTGCTTGTCCATCGGTTGTCATTCATATGCATTACGTGTCCGGTCCACCCTTATCTTCGACAGTTTTGGCGTACAGAACGGCATCTTTGATTTTTGATCGTTGACGCAGGTCGTAGCTTTCGGATCCCATCCCTAACTTGTGTGAAACGGGATACTCCTAGCATCGTGCTTTCGACTGCACGTTCCATAACGCTGAGTGATCTTCCATCCTGCTTACGCAGCAGACCAGGTTTCTGACGCATACGTTAGGGCAGGAAGTACCGTTGAGTCGAAAAGGTGGGGGCGGAGTCCGGGTGTTCTTTTTTCTCTACACTACATCATCGATGCTCTTGAAAGCTCCCCAAGCCGCTCGTTTTCCCTTCTGCTCAACTCTGGAGCTAAGTTGTCCAACATATTTGATTTGCCCGACCTAGATAGACATCACTGGAGCTATTCAGAGATATTCGTTTCCGTTGAGCGTGAATGGGGCATACGAAACCAATCAGTTCTTCATGAACATCGTTTTTGTGAGATTTAGTCGAAGACCAATCTTCCCACAGGCTTTATCAAAGTCGGCAAGCATACGTTCCGCTTGGCTAATGTTTGGTGTTATAAGAGACGATGCGTCATCAGCAAAACGAAGATGGTGTAACTGCCGACCACCGATTTTCACTCCCATATTATCCCATTCCAATGTTCGCATGACGTTCTGGAGGGTGGCGGTAAATAATTTTGGCGAGATGGTATCGCCTTGCCTAACTCCTCTTTTGACGTCAATGTTAATATCGTTGTAGAATGGTGATATCTTGGTTGTGAAATTTTTTGTAAAAGCTCACGAAGAATCTTTATTTACTGAGCAGGGACTCCTTGACTATGAAGGGCTTCCATGACTGCTTCTATCTCATTTGAGTCAAAGGCCTCTCTTTAAATCTGTGAAAGTGAGATAGAGCGGTCTTTTGTACTCTCCCGATACTTCAATGAGCCTTGTTATAGTGCGAATCTGGTCCATCGTACTGAAATCCTTTCGAAACCCTGCTTGCTCACATGGTTGTCCCTTCGTCCAGTGTTCTGTCAATCCTGTTTAGGATGACTCGAGTGAAAAGTTTGTAGACAACAGACAGAAAGCAGACTGGGCGATAGTTGCCGATATCGTTTTGTCACTCTTCTTGAACAAATAAACACGATGCTTGCTGGTCTTCCACTGAGCAGGGACCTTGTATTCAGACAGGGGAACGTGTGAAGAGCCGAGCCAGTGTGTTTACGAGGACTGGCGGAAGGTTCTTCAGGTATTCAGATTTTGTCCTGTCCGAATCTGGTGCTGTTCGATTTTGTCACCGGCAAAATAGCATGTCGGATTTCGGAACGGGAGAACCGGTGGTACAACATATCCATTCTCCTTTACTTTCACTTGACGGAAGGGTGGACGTGGCTAGCGAAGAGATCTGAATAGTATTCGTGAGTGATTTTCTCCATTGCCTTTCTGGACGCTGTAACTGTTCGTCTGGGCGTCGGAGTGCAGTCATCTTGGTCTTCTAATTGGCGAAGCTTCGGTGGGCTTTGCGAATGCTTTTCCCAGCCTCTGCAGCTTCGACCATTATTGCCGCTCTTCTCTCTTTGAGATCTTTTATCGCCTGTCTGCATTGTTTTGCTAAAGTTCGGACGTTAGTTCAGGGTTGCCTGCAGCTCCTGCGATTCCTCGCTGGCGTATCAGCTCGAGTGTTTCTGGAGAGAGACGTCTCTTGGTGACTTTCGAACTCTCAGCTTTCATAGCGCTGACGTGAAGATGTTGAATGAGCCGATCGTATTCCTCGTCGATGTTATCGACAACGGCATCTTCCCAACAGGCGACTAATGAACTGAATAAGTCCCAGTTTGCGGTGGTTCTGGGACTTTCGGTTTTTGAATTTAGCGGCTTTTGTCACCTTTCTGCGAGAAATAGAATCTTGCACGATGGAGGCGATGGTCTGATCCCGTGTAGAATTTTGGGACAACAGCGGCATCGGTTAGGCAAAACCTATTGACTGTGATGTGGTCTATTTCTTTATGGTACTCTCCATTGGGAGACTCCCACGTCCGGCGTTGAGGGTGGGGCTTCTGGAATTGCGAGTTAACATTGATGGTCTTGGTCGTCATGATAAACTCAGAAAGCCGCTCACCCTGTTGCGTTCCATTCTAATCCGTGGGTTCCCAATGTGACGTTCTTCAGACGTTCTTCTTGGTCCATTCTTAGCGTTGAAATCTCCATTGATGACCTTGAAGAATTTATGGTCTTCTCTGACCTTGAAGAATGTATGATCTTCTCTGTAGAACTTCTCCAAGTCCTTATAGAACGCTTCGACTTCTTCTTCGTCGTTGTTTGATGTCGGCGCGTAAACTGCGAAGATTGTCAATGCCGGAATTGATCTTCATCTTTTTAATCGTAAACATCCCATTCGGGTTGTAAGCTGTTCGAATGAATCGATGTTCATGGACAAACTCGTGTTGACAAGAACGCCGACGCCGCCGAGCTCCTCTATTGTCGCATGCTCCGAGGAACAGTTCTTCTCCGGTGTCATAGACGGCTGTTGAATGGGTGGCTTCGTCTCGATCTCAGCCAGGCCGATGACGTCGTACCTTATTTTTCTCGCTTGCATGATCAAGTCTTCTATCGAGGACTCAGATGCAAGTGTACATGCCACAGATCGTCGCCCTACTTTTTTGTAATGCAGACAGCTTCCATTGGTCCTGAGATTTTAGCAGCCTATCCGTACTCGCCCTACCCAACGCTGCGAAATTGAGGGCTCTTTTGGGGTCAAGGGAATGAGGCTCGTTTTTTTTTTAAACTGTGTTTATCATTTCAATACTCTCGTATAGCTTGCTGAGCTCTGAACGTGAGTTCTGGGTATACACACGGGTAGCTTGCCAGGCTCTCCCAGAGTGGATATGGAGCTTATTTGTTTGAGGCGACTCCTAATCGCCTCCCATATACTTTCCTGTCACTTGATTGCAGGCTTTTGGCTGAATTGACCCGTAGAACACAATCTGCGTAAACTAGAATCCACCCACACCCGCATGCATGAATACGCCTCGTAAATACAGAAAGTATGTGCCAAATCGGCGCTGCAGAAACAGGTATTTCATCCCATGGATCCATCTGAGTCTCAGCGAAGCAAAGGTCGCTTTTGGACCACGATTAACCCCCTATCCGCCACCTGGGGACGCGCCGCCCAGCGTCGTGACTAACCGGCTATCATGATCCCTCATATGAGGGAGATCCGTGGTTCCATTCGGTAACATGTAAAAATACAACTCACTGTATTCACAAACACTGGCGATCCGTTCTTCAGATGTTCAATTCGAATCTTGTTAGGATTGGGTGATCTAAAATGAGCTTCATATATTTTCACCGAAGAGATTGCATGCCGGATTTTGGATACTGATGGGACATTATATCCGTTAGTAGCAAATTAGAAATAAACGTTCATTCCTATTGCTCTTGTGGACACCTCTACATAGGTCACCAGAGCTTGCCATGGCTTCGTTGAACTTTTCAAGACACAACCTGAGGACATCCATGCCCGTGTATTCAAAATTGAAATTTGTGTGTGTTGTAAAACAAGTTAAGTAAACGTCAGTGTGGGACATCAAAGCCAAGGAGTTCAGGTCTTGAATCTGCCTGCATCTCAAGACAGGTACGTGATCAATGTGCATCTGCCACATTATAGTGAGTCATGTCTCATGAATAACTGGGTGTCGATTACCCGCCTTACCGGATTTCATGGAATAAAGAGAACAACACAGAGCAAGAGGATAAAGAAATTAACGACATGATCAATTCCCGAGAGATGCGCCATGGATTCGGTTTCATCAAGCATCGTAGAGGTGAATGAATGTATGTTTGATCAACATAGTGATTTGTGGTGACTTACCTCATATATTATGAGATCGGTGTTGTATTCTCCAAGGCAGATGTAGTACCAATTTGCCGACCCCGGAGGAATGGAAGGCTTGGTGAGTCTAGGGCGCTGGATGGAACCAGCAATCGACCTAGTTTGTATTGATGGACACCTCTGACCACTACCACGCACACTCGTAATACAGAACAACTATTCGTTATTCGCGGTATGGAGTAGCTAATAAAAAATCGCAAAAAATTGTCTTTGAGGCATCAACCGATGAATTTTCAATTAATCAAATCCTTTGGAAGCAGACAATCATCCAGCTTAATACAAACCATCGGATTGGAATCTGTTCGACTTGTTGCACGTTCGTGGAAAACATCACCATCCAAAAATCCGTAACGTCTTTTTTTTCAAAATGTGAGGAATGCAACAATGAGTTTGAGAATCCCTGCACATATAACTCTTTAACAATTACTCCTAACTTCAACATTTGTGGTCCGACGTGGTATGGGGCAGATCGGCATGCATTTATATTAGCTTGGTTCCTTTTCGGCTATCTATTTCACCGAACAGAAGGTTTTTTTGCGGCTCTTCTGGTATTCGATCGATTAATTTTCCAAAGCAGACAATTTTCAAAGTGTTGAATCACAAAAGCTACTCTTTTCACTTAATAATAGCTAGTGGAAAATTGTCATTCGGACGAACTTTTTCGTCAACCTGTGGGCACAGTTGTCGATGAATAAGAGGCAAAGACAGCTAATGATTATGGATGACTATAACAGACACACAGACAACAAAATATGTTGCAAATAATGTCAGCAAACATGACCCGTGTATGAGAATGATGGGCGTAAACAAGCTGGCATGAATTGATTTCAGTTCACAACGCGCGTGGCAAGACTTGGGCGTCAAACTCTAGCTTTTGGTGCAACTGCCTTTTTCTTTCTTGCATACTAATCCCATAAATACAGCTGTATTTGAATCAATGTTCACCCTTCACATGGTTTTTTTTAATTACTGAAATTTTATAAGGACAGGGCAAGGACCTCGGTTGGTGCATGGGATAACGCGTGAGACCCGAAAACGGTAATCGCGAGTTCGAAGCGAACGTAACATTCCGAGTTTTTTCTCATATCTCAGCATCCTTATGGTTATCTAATGCTTGCATTTTACATAATATATCAGTGATTTGACAATAGAACACTACTATTCATATCGTAGATGTGATTAGCACACAAAGTCGAACACCTCTATCTATGAGATTAATATGAAATAAGGATGTTGTCGAAACGAAAAGTGGTATTTTAATAATGGTGATATCCGAACATCGACATAAACACCGTTGAACAAGATTCAATTCAGGTTCGTGAGTTGTGCTCAATGCATGCCGCTTCCGAGCGACGAATCATTGCATTTGAGCGAAATCTTCAGAAGGCAGTGGCCCGAATTCGAAAAGAAATGGATATCGAGGTTTGTTTTCAAGAATTTATTGTTTTCTCTGACACCTTCTGCAAGTTTTAAGCCCATAATAAATAGTTTTAGTCTCCGAGAATTCACGAACAATCGCGATAATCCAGTTTTGTTTCTTTCGTTCCCTGAAAAGTCCGTATGTCTAGAATTGTGTGCTGCGTTCCACTACGCTAAGACAACTAAAGAAGAAAAGAACTCCCTAAAGTCGGACTCATCAACTATCCAATTGAACTTTATTTTAGTTAACTGTAGTTGAAATTTGCACAGAAGGGTACTATTTGATAACTACAAGGAAATCAGTTCTACTCAAGAATGTATGAAATAGCTGGTCGGAATCAAGATGGTGGGAATAATTCTTTTCAGGAAGGTATTAAGTAGCTGGTTGAAATCAAGCTCATATTAAAATGTTTATTTAAGCTATTGATGTGGGTATGAGTTCTGAGTTTCAAAGTGTTTGCTCTCAGTAGTTATTAAAATCTTGTTATTCCTAAGTTTTGAGTATTTCCGATTGGGTCGATATTTCTAGGGTTTCTATCCAGAGCAGCTAAAGCAGCTACTGGACGTTCGAGATGCTATCCATAATCCACGAAAGAATGGAATCGCCACTTTACGGTTTGTCTCTCACAACTCCTAGGATAAAATGTTTCATCCAAGACTTGAATCAGAGAACTTTTTTTCATTCGTGTCTACTACGTAGCTTCTTTCGTACACATCTTTTTTCTTGCAGATGATATAATCACTAAAATAAATTGAAAGCTACGTAAAATAAGCAAAAACTGTGTGAAAGACAACCATAATGATTGAGATGTTTGCCAAAGTGCGGACCGCAGGTGTATGCGGTGGGAATCAAACCCACTATTATGCTTTTTAAGGGCTAACGCGTTCACCACTGCGCCATGTGGGTCCTTCGTTTCGCCTGTCTCAAATAGTTTTCTATCGATTAGTGCCATCAGCAATCAACCGTCAATGCGATTGAGCTGGGGAGCACAAATCGGCATTGGACAATTTGTGCGCGCTTCCGCTTTATCCTACGGAAAGGGTAATAGCGTGTGCGTTCGTCACCTTAGACACATGTGTTCCCGAGTTCTGCAAGTATCTCAGCATCATTATGTCTGTATTTCACATAATACCCTGCCGTGAAAAATTGCAGTAGGCAACAAATAAAAAGTTAACACTGTAGACAAAAATTGTTTTTTGTTTCCCCATTACTCAAGTCCGTTAAGCATATGGCTTAAAAAGATGGGAACTTCAAGATAAAAAAGAATTAATAGTACAACTCATGCAAAGCTTACAAATCAGCGTTTGTATTTCCAAATGGTCACGGGCGGGAAAAATGTGCTGCTCTTCCGCAGTAGTTAGAGGTGCCTTGCAATGCACACGCGGTCTTTTGGTTCGCTCGTGCAACCCTCGCAAAGCAAACCCGCAATCCCACCGTGGTCGACACGTTGGTACTAGGGTCATCTGGGAGGATAACAAACACTGGCTTGATAGCACCATAGCCCCGTTAGTCATTGAAACGTGATCGAGTTGAATACATGACGCCTTCCTAAGGGAATAATCAAAGCTAGATGGGAATAAAGGCACTACTCGATCCATGGTGGACTCCTATATGTCGTTGTATAACCCAAATATGCATTCAGTCACCTCTGCCGTCCTTGATGGAGTCGCGTGCACGACGTCTCCATAAGACATTGATCAACGCCAAACGCCAAACGATTTACTTCCAGACAGTGTTCCCTGTCCGGTATTCCACAACCGGAACCGTGGCTGGACGTCATTCGTTCACAAGTAGGTGACTTTCCACTGGTAGTACGATCCGTTCGTCATCAACCTGTGCAGGATATTTTGCATACAGAACGTGAATTTCGACAATGGCTTAGGGTATGCCAATGTATAGAACTTACGAATCATGTGGCGCTGAACATTGTAAATGTTTTTATATTTCTACTCCAGGACAATTCTACCGTTGATCTGTCCGGTGAATATGTGGTGCAGGAGTTCATCGAAGGTGGCTACGATTTTACAGCGTTATGTACAGCGAAAGGTGGACTAATCGGTAAGTGATGCTTTGCTTTAAAATTGATTAATGGTGGTGTTCTTGGGAAAAGTAAAAAATAGTGTTTGGGAAATCTACAATTCAAGGCTGGCTAAAAGCGACCAGCTGTGCATAGTTGGTGCTTTCTTCTAATGATATCTCCATACTGAGATCTTGTTAAGGTGTTGTAGGATTACAAGCACTTCGGTTGTTGCAATGTTTAACTTTTATTTACTGTCCATTCCTTTTCCAATGGCAAGGTATTATGTGAAATGCAACCACAAAGATGCTGAGAGATGAGCAAAGTTCGAAATCTCAGCTGGGCTTCGAAAGCGTGATTGCTATTACTGGGGGCTCACGTGCTATCCCCTACACTTACCGAGGCCATCGCTTTGTCTTTTCTCTCTTGTATAGAATGCCATGAATGGAGAATAGGCAGCAAATAGAACTTCATTGTGATTTCGACTACAGCTTCAGGCTAACTGGATTCAACTGCTGATAGCACTGATAGATTCTTGTTGGCTGAGAGAAAGGTAAAACGAAGGTCTCGGTTGATGTGGGGACAGCTTGTGAGCCGCTGGTAACGGTAGTCGTGTGTTCGAAGTCCAGCTGAAGTCCCCAGTTTTGCCCATATCTCACCAGCCTTCTGGCTATAGTTCGGATGTTGTTGTGGATGCTAGTAAATAGACCAAGGAATGGTTTAGAACTGTGTCTATGCCGTAAATCGCACAACTGCCACCCTGATGTAATAGGAATGATATCCACTAGTATATGAACCAGTTCTCAAATTAATGAATATGGTGATATGGTCCGATCTTAAAGGAAATTTTGGTGTATACGACAATATAGTTATGATGAACATGAGGTGCCGGCATGCATAGGGTAGGGATACGCTGTTTTTTGTCTCTGCAGACTCATCCTGGTTATAAATCGTCCCAAACCGTATTCGTGATGATCAAAAGATCTGTACTTATGTGAAATACAGCCACAATGCTGAGGTATTTGCAAAACTCAGACCCCATACCAGATTCAAACCTGCGACTACGTTTTCCGGCGGCTTGTGTATTACCTATTGCACCACTGGAGGTGAAGCCTTTGCTTTACGTTTCTGCCATCCAGTTTTTCCACCTTACGGTGCCATTAGCGGTTACCCGTCTACGGAAATGATCTGGGGAGCACAAATCGGCATTGAAAGCAGCTAAGCTGAGGACCTAGCCGAAATCATAGTGTTAACTTTTTTATTTATTGCCTGTTATTACTTTTTTCACGATAGTTTCCTCACGACAGGGTATGATGCGAACTACAACCACTGTAATGCTGAGATATTTGTAATACTCCTCATACCATGCCAGATTCGAATCCGCGATTACCCTTTTCTGGGGCTCACATGTTACCCGTTGCATAACTGAGGGACTTGCATGAGATCCACCATTAATCAAATGGTCTGCACTTAGCTAAATCCGCATTTATTTCTACAATATTCCACTTCATTCTGCCAAGACGATGGTTCTAGTTTTAAATTGAATTAGGTGGCAAATCTACTGACTGGTAATAAATACTGATCGAGTTCTTCAAGTCAGTTCAAGGCATAAAATGCAGTACTGGACCACTAACGTTAAAATGTGATTGTTGAGAAGAAAGGAAACACGGAGAATACGTCGATTACGAAACCTCATGACGGAAGTAACTTGATCTGACGTTGCTTTTCATAGTTCTCTCACTGAATGCTTTTTAGAAGCAAACGAGATTGATCCTTCTGTATTTAATCACTGCTTAATATTTTTACCTCCTCCAAAGTTTGAAGTAACTGGGCATTTTATGTCGTCTTGTTTACCGCCACAATATTATTACTGAAGGTGTTTCGTGTTATATGATGTCCTAACTTTGTGTTCTCCAGGCTTCAGCCGACTCACAGCCTGAGTCGATTCTCGAAGTCTCCTTTCTTAACACTTTTAAAGTAGCATTTTAACATTATTAGCATGGTAAGAGGGAAGGTATAAAGAGAGTATGATAGAGTGGAAGCAAGAACAACGCTCAGAAAAGTAAGCAAATTTTAAAAAAATTTAAAAAGATATTTCGAATATTTGCTTTCAGCTTGTGCTGCTTCGATTGAAACTCATCGCACAATCCTTGAATGTGTCCAGAATCAGTTGCCTTACGCGATACAGTTGTTCTCCGTCGAACAAACCAGGGATATTTTACCAGGTGTGGAGTCGTTCACTACTCAGGTATGTCTTGTTTTCTTGGCGTCTCCTACAAGTACTCGACTTCTTAGCGATCTAATGTGACTGATGCAACGGACGAAAGTGACGATACACAGTCCTCGCATTTTCGAAATAAGAAAGTGCTCTGAAATGTCACGATGGTTCTTGATGTTTATTAAAACGCTTTAAAAGGAAGCGCACGTTTTCTCGAGGGAAATGTACGAATAAAAGTCTTGGAAAGTACGTGAAGTGCTCAGCGGTGGTTAATGGCTCACTTATGCACATGTAGCTGACTCTATTCAGCGCAGTAGATTGCGTTAATGATTATACTTACTTGCTTGATACTTGAATGGTCCGTCCTCAGTAGTTATGCGGCCCGCGGATAATCTTCATTTCTCGGGGTTAAGCCATTGTGGTTCCCTGGAATCCCAAGTTCAGCCTGGCAAAAGTCTGGCCCACGTCTTCACCACCACAGGCAGTCGCAGCCTTTGTGGATCAGAGAGAGATTTGCCACCATGCGACTTTGATACCAGGATCGTAGTGGATCGTGATATTGGTGAAAACACCAGACTCCTTCTCAGCTTGGGAGACCCTGCCGTGGGGACGAATCCCCATACTGTACATCGCAGTCCCACACCCAGGAACAGCTTTCAACCATGATGAGGCGGTTAAGCGTTGGCAAGTAAAGATTATATGGTCTATAAAATGAGCTGCAAGGGCCCATCGATGTGCTGAATCAGTATTTATATGCTCTTTTTCCTCCAACACCAATACGCTGACTTCAGATTGATAATAGAGTTAGTTTACCCAGGCGCGAAATCGGACCAAAGACATTGTGTGTATTTCAGGGTACGACCAAGCGTACGCTAAACTCTTACGTCACAATTGCTGCAGTAAATGCAGTTTTAGAAATAACCACACGTCCATAGAGAGATAGCAGCAAGCACATACCATGAAAAAAAGGACTAGAATTATAAAGTTATCTACGATTCTTCGTTTTAGGTAATTAAAGCGACCTTTTCCAAAAGTTACGTTGGTGCGATATTTATCAAGGGATTCTATAAGGTATTCCGGAACACTGAGGATATTATAAGTGTAAAAACGAAGAATAATGAAAGCTCATGAAATTAATTCAGGGTCATAATGACATATTCTTCCTTGGTTGTACGTTAGAACCAGAATCCGATACGTTACGAACGCTGTTTGCCATGTCACCAACTGTTTCATGGGAGACTGTACTTATTGAAAGTCATCTCGAAAACAGCAAAACTTCATTGGTGAGTACGCTGAAGCATTTTCTTTAACAATTTCATAACCACATCAGAAGACGGAGTCACAGAAACTTAACTCAAACACTTGCATAGCTCGCCATGAGGCAATAATCGGTAGTGTTTCGTAGTGTTTCCACTTTTTATCGCCAGTCTTGGAGGATAAGAGTGAGCCAGATGTCTTTTAAGACAGCGGGGACTCTTCCCATGTGTTTAAACTTGTCTGCTCCATTTGACTCCTTAGTTTTGGTAATCATGCTAACGGTGGGCAAGCCTTCATCGTATATACCATTTCGATACTGTCGAGCACCCCCAAAGATGACGACGTTGTCTAAAACAATTAAATTCCAAACACGTATATTGAAGAAAGAAACAATTTCAAAGCAATGTGATGATATTCAGTGTTGTATTTAGAATGGCATTACCGCATCGCCGTCGGTGCATCACTGTGTTGTGAACTTTCCGAGGGCAGAAGGAGTGCTGATCCATCAGACCTCGATTCCAAAAAGGTACTCAATCTTTTTTATACAAACAATAAAGTATGTGGTCTGACGAAACAAAGAGTCCAGTGAAACTCCGCTTATCCCCAGGACCGATCTTTCTGTTAACTTCTGCGTTGATCAAATAATTCACTGTATTCTTTATGAACAGACACGAATTTACAACTCTATTCTTTATTGGAAAAAAAGTTGACGTTTTCACGAATTTCGCCTTCTTCAGAGCTCGGAAAGGTCAAGTTGACCACAATATACCTAGCTAAATCCCTCCATAAAAAGCAGGAAGAAACGCGAAACCGAAATTTCAATCGCTTTGAAAGCAAAGTACTTTCTTCGCACACAGCGCTTTCCATGAGTCTTCCACTGAGTATTTCACGAGGTAACCAACGCTGCAGAGCTCACATGGAAGCGCAATGTGCCTCTCACATTAAAATATCATTCTCAAATTCTGTGTGAGATCATGACTGTCTGCGAGTCATTCCTCACTACGGTCCATTTTCGGAGATTTGTCGCGAATGCTTTAAGAATCTTGCGCGCTCATGTTTTCGATTCCTATGCGAGAATGGTAACCACTACTTCAAAATGTTTTGCGTTTCTGAGTCGTATGCGTGCCTGATGAGCATTTGGTTTAAGTTTAACTTTATCGACTTTTTGTTCCTTCATACGTCGACTCAAAATGCACCACAACAAACTGAAATCGTTTTGTTCACTGATTTGACTCATGCATAATTTCTTTTCTAACAGAAGTACCCATAAATACACTCTTTCGTCCAGAATATCTTGTAGGCCGACAAGCGAAATGCGTGTGGCATGGCGATGTGCTGAAGGACAAGAAATGAAGAACAGCGTACACATCGACGATAATGTCGTGCAGGTAAGCTATTTTATTTTAGCCATTTCGGCTATTAAAATCCTAGGCAAAACAGCTTTAACGGGTGTAGTATTATCAAATACCAAGACTTTGCATGTTCCCCTACAGCAAACAGCAACTAGCAGCCCATCCTGGAACCGTAGCGTAGCGCGCTGTGCTAGTTGTCAAGACAAGCCGTGATTTGGTGTTTTAATCCAGTATGTGCAAAAAATAACCTTTTGAGAATACCTGTTAAGTTATAGAATTAAATATGCACCATAGAAGTAAACTTTGAAACGTAGTTGTTTAAGCTCATTAGAAAGCTTGTCAATCATCACCAAAGGCATCTGTGGTTGAGCCTGGTTGAAGAAAGGCGCTATCACAGCAGTGGTGCTAAACGGCTCCACAAATTACCTTGCATTTATTAATATTAATGTGACAAAACCGGCTGTCATCAATTCGTCGGCACCTCAACGACACAACTGCGCGCTGGCTCTTAAAGTCTAGAGAAAGACGTCGCATTACAGAATTAATCATAAGCCAGATGTCTTCGTCTTTCTCTTGGCCATATTTAATATATTTTCGACAGAATAGTGGTGGAATGTAAGCTAAGAAGCGGCGGATTCTTGCCAGTATGCCGCGTTTTGGCGTCTTATTTTAGGGATAAGAATGAAGAATAAAGGATAAAGGATAGATCTCTCGGCATTGATCAATCCCTGAGGAGTGCGAGATGCATTCGAGTTCATTAAGCATCGTTAGAGGTAATTGAATGCATATCTGGCTTTTAAATTGACTCGCGGTGGCTTACCGATGTATTGAATCAGTGATACTATCCTCCCAGACAAGTCTAGTAGCGGTTTGCCGAACGCGGAACGATGGAAGACTTGCTGAGTCTGGAGCGCGGTATCGAACTGCTATGTTTTGCAAGGCGCCTCTAACCACTGTGCTACACGCGCCTTGGCTTCTTTTTTAACCAAGGAATTAGCAAGTGTTGGGATTTTAATAAAAATTTTAAGGCATCCAATGTCCGGGTTGAGCAATATTCTAGAGATAAGCCATGAATTGGACTCCATTCGTAGCACTGTAGCGATGATTGAATGCATAGTTGGCTAACACAATGAATTTGTAGTGGTGCATACTGATTTAACCACTTAGTATTTTATATTCTACCAGACAGGTGTGGCACTAATTAGCCTACCTTGGATGAAAGCGGGATCGAACTAAAGGCAATGTGTTTGCCACAATCCAGCTCTTACCAATGCGTTATGCGCTACAAGGCCGTCCATTGCAAAAATACAGTGTATTTTATTTCGAAAATACGGATAATTCTAGGTGTACCTTTCGAACTCAGACCACACACGCCTAATCGACGAAGCTCAGGACATAATGCAAAGTACGGATATCACCATCGATCGCAATGTGTTGCTGGAACGCCATTCAGTGTGCCGTCGTAATCTATCACGTCTGAATCCACGCGAATTAATTCGAAGTTGTACAACAAAAGACTGAGGTCATAAAGTGGTAGCCACAGATACTATCGAGTCGAACCCATAATCTCACTTTCAATTCGTACACTTCATCAGAATATGATTTGTTCAAAATTTTCATCCCTCATTTCACATTTCTTTTTAACCTAGGTATCAAGTGAATGACTTTTCTTAATTTGTACTCTATAGTGGTGCGGGTAGAATGCTGTTGTTCTTGAATAATATTGTATCGACACAGGCAATCACATGGCAAATCAATATTTCATTAAAAAAGATATTAATATTACGTCATGCGTTCGACTTCATTAAGTGTCGTAAAGGTGATTGGATGCACTAATTAGCTGTGGTAGGCTACCGATTCGCAAAGGCAGTGGCTTTTATCCTTCTAGAAAAATCCAAGCAAATTTTGCAACCATGGAGGATTCGAAAGTTTCGCACGGAGTAGGGTTGAACCCTAGACCGCATCTGCTCTAGGGCAACTCTAATCACGACGTTGCACTATTTCAGTAATAACAATCAAGTGACTAACAAAAACGAGGTCTGTTACTCGAATATTTACCTTATTCACCGGTTCAGTCTTCCACGATCTTTGCATTACTTGACGATAAGTCTAAAAATCGGTATATCTGAACGAGGCGGAAGCTCACAATGGAAATTTCCCAGTTTTAAGTTGACAAAAAAAGAACTAGAAAGAGCAGGAGAGAGAGAGAGACGAAGAAAGAATGAGCAGATCTGTTGAACACAAAACAAATCTGCCACATAATGGTATCATGAAGAAGTGTGTCTTAAATAAACATATTATGAATAATTATGAATACTGGACTTATTCTTTCTACCAATGGCTCACCGCCTCATCGTGGCTGGGAGGTGTTCCTGGGTGTCGGGCGGCGATGTATAGTGGGGGATCTCGTCCCCACGGTAGGGTCTCCCAAGCTAACAATGAGTCCGCGTTTTCCATCAGGAAGCCTAGTTGAGAGTAAACCAATACCAGGATCCACCACCGTCCTGGTAGCGAACTAGTTGCATGGTTACAAATCTCTCTCTGATCCACAAGGACTACCTCTGCCTGTGGTGGTGGTGGACGGCCTAGGGCATACTTTGGCTAGGCTGAGCTCGCGACTGCAGCGAAACACAATAGCTAAACCAGAAATACTACGAAAAATGGAGATTATGCTGAATCCCGCACAGCCAGTGAGGACGGGCCGTCCAAGTGTCCAAGTAAGTACTTTACAGCGGCTAAGTGCAAGTGGAAACCTCGGTATGTTAACGCTAAACTTATATCGTACAAATGAAATTGGGGTCTTTACACATTTGCGACTTTGGCAATGAGGTTTTCGACAAAGTCTAATCTTCGTTCTTGATGGACTTGCAAGTTTCTTCGCAATAAACAATACTTTTTCCGAATAAGAAGTAACAGTTGAAGTAATGGTCAATTGTTACTCGAATAACCGGTCAGTGAACTCGTCAGACAAAGAGGTTTTCCCATAGTTTGAAGTTTAGAATGCCACTTGTCCCAGCGATACCAGTCACAACATATGTGCTTGGTAATCGATTGATCACAAACAGTATAGGAAATGATTTCGGTGGCCAAAATAAACCACCAGATAGAAAATGACCCCTGTATATCCCACTGCGGCCAGTCAGCTCGCTATCTCTGACTGTATAGAATGCACACCGTCCGTTAGATGTATCAAAAAGAATCCTTCAAAACTTCCAGTGTTACCCGCTGAATGACGTTTATGTGCGCATGTTGTCACACACCAATTCGTAATCGCGAACGTTTTCACATAGTAGGCAGCTTAGAACATTTTACTATACGCTTGAGCGGTGTTGTTGCAACATATTGCAGCAGTGGAGGAGCAAATAACAGATAAGTACGTTTCCCGTGAAATTTCTGCCGTTAATATACAGTAGTGGTTGTGAGGCGTACTTGTCAGCGATCCCCGGCGTTGTCCAGTCATCCGTTATGGTTCGAATACTCTGATATCGAAACCGTCCGTCCCTTCAGGACTGCAAATTGCTTTAAAGTTCCCAGCAAGAATAAATCTGTTGACTTGACAAATCGGAAGCATCCTTAAAGGTGTAACACAAACCAAGTTTGCATCCGAATAACTATCATTACATCCTGTGATAGCAGTTGTGAATAACCGTTGGCAAGTGGAGATGCAGAGGATTCAATTAAAATATTTTCTTTCGATAGGATTCACGATCGAATTCCGTTGAAATGTGTTTCAAGTGAGAAATAATTGGTGAATTATGTCGCACCACCAGTTCTCCCTTGCAACATCAGGCATGCTACTTCGTCAGTGAAAAACGGAACACCACCAGGTCCGGAGGGCATAAGATCTGAATTTCTGAAGAACTTTCCGCCAGCCTACGTAAACACACTGGCTCGGCTCTCCAAATATTACTTATCTAAATTCTAGGTCCCTACTCACTACAAGACCAGCAAGACCGTGCTGCTGTTCAAGAAGGGTGACCTCTACGATATCCTTAAGTGTTACCCAATCTGCTATCGGTAGAGCACAAAAGGCAGCTATGTCTCATTTTCATCGCTCTAATGAAATCTTTTGACTCAGTCGAGATAGTAGCAGCCATGGAAGCGCTCAACAGTCAGGGAATTCCTACCCAGTATGTAAAGTGAGTCTTCGTGAGTTGTACAAAAAATTTCAAAAGCAAGATATCACGATTCGACAACGATATTGACGTCGACGTCAATGGAGGACTTAGGCAAGGCGGTAGAATCTAGTCAAAATTATTTACTGCGAACCACGAGAACGTCATGCGAACATTGAAATGAACAAGAAGTGAGAACCGATAGCCGGCAATTAGACCGTCTTCGCTATGCTGATGATATTTTTCTTATAACAACAAACGCTAGCCGAGCGAGACAAATACTTGCCGACCTTGATAGAGCCTGTGAAAAAATTGGTCTTCCACTAAATATAACAAAAACGATGATGTTGTGGAACGGATTGGTTGCGAGTGCATCATTCACACTCAAAGGAAAGAATATCTTCGAATGCTCCATTTACGTCTATACAGTAGGTCGGGATATCAACATGATAAACGATGTGGCTCCAGAGTTGAGCAGAAGGGAACGAGCGGCTTGGGAAGCTTTCAATAGCATCGAAGAGGTGCTGAAGAGAACAAAGAACACTTCACCCCGTGACCACCTTTTCGACTCAACAGTACTTGTTGCCTTAACGTATTCTTCAGAAACCTGCTCGATGCGTAAGCAGAACGACCACTCAGTTTTATTGAACACGCAGTCGAAAGGTGAGGCTAAGAGTATCCTGTGTCATACATGTGAGGTAAGGGAACCGAATCTCCGATGTGTGTCAACGACCAAAGGTCAAAGAAGCTGTTCAAGTCGCCAAACTGTCGAAAATAATGTGAATCGAAGACGTAATGCGTATGGGCGACAACAAATAGTTCGTTAGTGACTGGTGACGTCTAGAAGTCAAACGTACTGCAGGAAGGCCACCGACCTGACGGTCACAGCTTCCACGAAAACCCTAGTAGAAAAATATGGTTCTCAAAAAGTCCTCAGATCGGGGAGAATCCGTTAGGCTGCTCTTACACCCGACAACGAAAAGTGAAATAATTGCTACCGTCCGCTCGAGTCACTCGGTGGTCAACGGGACGACAGGTGATGCAGGTGGTGTCAGCATCGGAAGGATTATAGCTTGTAGCACACTGGTAATGATGGCGGTCATAACGGGAGTGGTGCCGTGTCCGGGAAGAAATAGGTCTTTGCGATCCAAGTAGGAACGCACTAGCCCAGCTATCTCAGGACTCCAGGGAAAATCGACTCGACCAGCATTCCACGACATTAATGATGAAATGAAAACCCTCAAGCAGCAGCCGACGAAGTCACTCGTAAAAGTTAGAAGAACTTCATGAAAGATTTGTGCGGAGTCGAAGCACTTCGTGGACTATGGATGCGAGGAAACGAATCAAATGTGAGAATTGCTAGGTTCCGTGCTTTAGATATGGGAGAATGAAGGAAAATGAAATAAAGTCTGATTCTAATATTTCTCACCGAGACATTTAGGCATCAAATTTCTTGGACTAGGCGTTCTATGGAAAACGTACCGTAGTGTTGTTAGTGATGACGGCAATCGGCCTCATCATATTTGTTGAGATCCATTATGCGCATCCTAGCATGAGCACCTCAAGGACTCCGCCAGTTCCTATTCTCTGAGGCGTGTGGGAATCTACTAATGTCCGTGGTCGCCGACGGTCCGTGGGCCATGGAATGTGCGTCTTGGTTGCGGACCCCTTCGGATCACTCCATCGTGGCTCTGCGCCTTGTCGGCCTCATGTTCCTGTGGCTCTCTTGGACCGCTGCCAGAGTCGTACGGCCCTTCTCGCGTATACCTGCTTCGATCGGCGAAATTTAGCAGGAGAACCGTGACATTGGTGTTGACTCGGAAGCGAGAGCCCGGATCTGAGCCGTCGAATATCGCACAGCGTGTGTCGCAAAGTACAGGCGGCTGATTTGGCGTCGTAGCGAAGAGAACTGCTGCGTCGTATCGCGAGCAAGTTTCAGTCCACTTCTCTTAGTTGAAGAGTTGCAGAGAGGACTGCGTTTCGGCAAATTTTCAAATCAAGTACGTTTATCAACACATTTGAGAAACTCGCATTGTGAAGAGTTGGGAAACGTGTTCTTTCGATAGAATTCGACAGGAAGTGATTCTATTACCAGTAAAACACAAATCATTTACAAATGAGGACAAGGATTTCGTTGGTGTGTACGTTTCGGTGCTGGCTTCTTCTTATTGGAGATCTTAAAGAAACAATTCGGACCGGAGATATTTGGTGCGCAACAACAACAACAACAAATAACTGTATGTTATCAAACTAAATGGAATGTCGATTGACCATATTACATTTACGCCTTCTATAATCGTGGGAGCGATTAAATATAACCCTACCAAGAAAAACAGCACATCATGAGTTTTCAAAAGATCATGGAAAAATGCTTAATAAGAATGAGAATGTTGGCAATTATGAGACCAACGGACAAAAATCCTACTTTGATTGCAACTTCAAACGAAAGGAACCGGAAAAAAAAAACGGAAAAAAAAACTACGAGAACAAAGCAAGCAAAAAAAGCTCAAAATCTCCGAGATGTGAATGGAGAGCAATAAGTATATGACAGTTCTGAATACTTGAAAGAAAAACGCGGATATGGTAGTTCTCAATAGTTGAAAGTACACGGCGGCTTGTTGAAATGGATGTCTGCTCAAATTGATATTGGTTCGTTCCAATAATACTAGCTGTGCCAAAATCATCTTGCTCTGGTTCCTATAAGAATTACCCTTCACGGTGAATAACCACTATTATATCTATACATATATATGTAATGCTATGCAACAATAAATGGAATGGACAACTCACTGGTATGAGTCTCCAAGTTTGAACACCAATTCATTGAGTCCTTGTTCTAGAGGACAAAAGAAACCAAAGCATCATTGAGCAACTCCTCAGTGCGAACACCTTTCGATACACCGGTCATTGGTTCCAACACATAGCCATTCGCACTGGTGAAAAACACTGTATCGGACCGTGGCATCGAACCACCCACTACAAGAAATTCAATCAATGTTAAAAAGTGAGAACCGATAAATCACAATCGAGTCTTGAACGTGTCAATGAATTGAACTGTTACAAAAAACGTTAATGTACAGTAAAACAACTCACATCAACACCTTGTCCGCCTATGAGAGGACGATTGGCCGCCAAATAAATGAACAGCGTTGGGCCGCGCATGTTCTTTCGCGATACTTCCGGTGATGCACTGTAGAAAAATTGAATTGCTATCTACATATTTTCTCATTATACCCTCTTGCATTATCACTGAAACAATGTCGGTAAGAATTCGGCTCGAAATTCCGACGCGTGGATTGCCCGTTCAAAACTCGATGGGGCAAGAATTCAAAAACTGTTAACCCAGCTGAAGGAAGCTTACGTAACAGTATGTTGTGGTTTTTCAGCAAGATTTGATTTCTGATGATTCTAGTGCAACTCAGTGGGATGATCCATTCCACGGAAAAGTTCTCCTTCGACCCAACTCTCAGTCCTAATAAGCCCATCGTCCCTATGAGAAGAGAAAATTAGCACCACGCTTTGCTGCAATATGGCAATGTTCTATGTACTCGCCCCCTCACCGGAGCAGGCACTATGCATCAAATTGGTGTTTATCTTCCTGCCATGAGTTTTAAAAAAGAGCACAAATTTGGCGGTTTCAGTGAATGAGAACGATGAGCAGTTCACTTTTGGTACTCCTATATGTTCATGTTTGCTAGGCAATATCCCTGACAATCGATAATTTGATTTATGGCTCACTCCAGCGTTCAATATAAAGTGGTCCGGTAAAGTAAGTGCAATTAATGTGAGCACATAACAACTTAATTTATCCTGATTGTCCACAAATTAAATACTCACGTCTTGATCAACATTACCAACTGCTCGATCAAGAGATGAGAAGTGCCGTTGTAGCATAGAATACAGTCGTTGTCGTTGGTTCATACCCAAATCCCGGGCACGCCAAGCCTTTTTTTCTCATCAGAGTCAGAAAAACTGGCACGAGACTTGTCTGGGAGGAAAACGGTTTGACTTGCTACATCGCTTGCCACTCCAGGTCTGAGTATCGGCGAATTATGCAATCAGTTGGCTCTGCAATGCTAAATGCACTCGAATTTATGGCGCATCGCTCAAGAATTGACCAATAGCAAGGGGGTTTTTTTCTTTGTCGTTGTTCACATTCTGAGAAGTTTTTTCATTCAGGTAACAATTCCTAAAATGAAAATCGAGACCGATTTTAAATTGAAAGATGCACTTATGAATATGGAAGTCACCGAAGTCTTCGGTGATAATGCGGATTTGACTGGCATAGCAAGTGATCCGCTGCTGAAGGTTTCAGAGGCTTCACATAAAGCTGTTTTTGAGGTGGGTTTCTCTTAGTCTTGGCAGTCAATTCATGCAAACGATCCAGCTAATAGGAGAAGCCATTTTGCACCCGATGTCCAATATTCCATGGGATAGTCGTCTGTCTGTAAATAGTCGTCTTTTACGAAGAAGAAAAAATCTTGCTTTAAACCATCTGACTTTTCCATTACGTCCAGTTCATAGTGTGTTTGCTATGAATTGGTTGGAAGATCTCATATAACGGCTTAATGTAGTTCGTTTAAAGGTGGACGAAGAAGGTACCACAGCTGCCGCGGTTACACTTTACAAAAATCGTCCCAATGATGGCGATTTTGGGAAAAACCGAAGTTATTTGTCACTGATGATCCGTTCATGTTTCTTCTTACCAAAAAATAACAAACCTTTGTTCATTGCACAGTTTGTATGAATCTTCATCCACATGCTCTCGTTTCTTTTTGACTTGGTTGAAGAAATGATAGGCAAACTAAAATTATAAGAATACTCGTCTCGTTAGAAAGCAAGCCCCTGTACTTCACGGGTGATGGATAGCACAGTTGTATTAGATCTTGGGCACCCTTATCGATCCTCCAATTTGTATGAAAAATGAAATTATGGATTCAATTATAACATTCATATCGATACTACAACATGTTCGAAACTACATATCATAGATGTTCGTCGTCCCAGAATAATAACGCTGTTCGGCAGGACCGATTCCGGCAACAATGACAAATTGCGGTGCCAAGGTGTTTTCACGCCGTTATTACGACGTTCACTTTGTTAGAATGTTCCAAAGAACCACTGTCAATTCCTGGAATATTTTTTGTTCTTGTTAGAACTTTGTCATGGAGATGTCTAACGTTTTGACATTATGACTTGTTATTATGACGTCATTACTGTAATTGTCGTTGTATTAATGTTATAGTAATATTCTGACACCATTATCCTTTAGTAGCCTCACTTTTTAATAGCAATAGCACCTCTTAAATTTAGCTTTGCATTATTTTATGGACGTACATTTCTGTCGTTATTACTGAGTTATTATCGTGCTATTAATGTTGCTGTCATGTATATAAAAGTTTAATTACTAAAGCTTGAGGCTGAAAATCACCTCCATCACAAGACAGGCGTAGAAAACTCGTCATCATCAGATCTACATGGCGAGCAATTCATCGCGCACTCTTCTCTTCGTGATGACACATTAAAGAGAACAGGTGAAGGCGCGAAATTTTCCAAGACCATAATATTGGATTTTTGCCTAATACGGCGCTGATATATGGAGTTCTACACAAATGTTATTACACTTTCTTCTTATTCATTTCACTATTCGATGAATGAGGGACTTTGAGTACATTTACGGCTAATGTGTGTTTTACAATACATTCCTAGGGGCAGAATAAAAGCAGAGGGAACTCTTGTAGGTAACATTTCTCCATAGATGGATGTTGATCAAGGGAATGCTTTCTAAATTGTGTTTGCCCTACGCAAGCAATAATATTCATACATGCCTGCATGACCTTTATGAGGATTGCATCCTCATTGTCATACTAGCAGAAATCTACAGTCGAGTAAAGTGTAAGATGGCAGGTGGTTCAAGGTGACATCCGACTGTTTGGTTTCACATCCATTCCATGAGTATCAATTCTGATTCGTTCCTTCGAGTGAAGAAATTTGGTGTCCATTCTTACGTATACAATCACTAATTAGGTATGATGAAAATCACGCTGGTCGGGTAGAAGAGTGGGTACATCTTCGATGGTCAACCGCCGCTAGAGTCCTGGTGCTATGCCATGTCAGACGTGCAGAAGAATCACTACCGATCACCGATCAGACGGTTAGAATCTTAAATGTGACCATAAAATAGTGATATGGTGCACTTGCTCCCTTCAGCAAGCAGAACGTGTAAGGCAAAACCGTCCCTCGGATTCGACAGACGGAAATTGCCGTTGCTTGAGCGAGCTGACGGTCGGTGGTACAGCACCATCAGTGGTCACACGAATGATTGTGCTGCTTTCATCCTCAGTTGTAATAATTATTGCTGTGATATTATAACCGTACAAGTTATTATTATTGTGTGTGGTTTGGGGAATCTATTCAACATTCATTCTTCGTTAAGTTTAAGGCAGCGGCTTTTTATTCAAACATTATTTTGACATTCACGTTGTTTATTCCGGAATTCTGGTAAGCGATTTTAGCTATATCGGGCTGGGAAACTCAGCTCCCTATGTGTGTTACGGTGATAACTTTGCGAAATGGAGAAACAGTGATTATAACGTTACTTTGTAGCCAATCTGAGACCGTTTTGCACGGACTGGGATGCCTTCTTTGTCAAAAGTTTTCTTAACAGCCTTTGCTTGGTACGAATTTTGCGGCTTGTCACGAAGCGTCTGTGAATTTCATAGCCATGTGGGCATGAGTAATCAGTGTTGACGAAACATCAGTGGTGTCAAGTCCTGTAGATCGACTTGACCTTCTGCCTCGTGTACTTTTCCCCTCTATTCGAATTAGAAATTTTTTGCTCCGTAGAAGTAATCAATTGTTGCGAAGGAATAAATAGAAACAGAACAAAAACAAATATTGATGGCAAAATTACGACTATGATTAAATGAAGGACAAAGCTCTTGGTGTTGGTCAATCCTTGAGGGATGGGCCATGCTTCCAACTTCAATAAGCATTGTTTGAAGGTGATTTAATGACGCATCTGGGCCTTACAATGACTCGCTGTGGCCTACGGATGTATCGAGCCAGTGTTGCCCTCCTCCCAGACAGGTCTGGTACCAATTTTCCGGCCCCGAAAAGATGGAAGGGCCATGGGTGTGGGGATCGATTCGACGGGTGTGTCGCTGAGCGCCTCCGACCACTGCGCCACACGCGGCTTTAGGTAGTCTGTAGTTGGCCAATTTATTCAGGTTCTCTTAATTCTTCAAAAATTTCACCGTTCCGCCGTTCATTGCACGATTAAAACTATTTCCATTCACGGACCAGCGAAGAATATGAGATCAAAATGGATTGGATGGATGAGCTTGGAAGAGTCATTCGAAGTATCGGGTTAGCGTTACATATTTTTGCGTAAGTAATCGATAACTTTCTTTAAATTGTTCAGCTTATACCACGTTGTTGGACAAGTATTATTCGGCTAACGTTTCGGGCTTAATCGCCTTTTTCAGAGGCGGATTGATCATAGTCGATGGTCTGTCGCCCATCCACTCGGAACAATCCGGCTTCCTATTTGGTCAGAGCTATCACTGGCTGGCAGTAACTACATTCTGTAGGCTGTCATCTTTGGAACCTTTTAACGTTTGTATTTGTTGGAAGTTTTGTTGTTCAAAATGCCCTTCACTCTCTTCTCGTCGATCTGTCAACTCTTCTGACTGCATACGAGATCTTGCAAACAAGTAATTTTTGCAGCATCAGGACGACCTATCCGATTTGTCGTTTTAAGTGTTGGCTATATTTCAATCTAAATGCGCATCTGGAGCTGCCGTTCTCTCCATACTCTTCATCGTGATGTGGATTTCAGTGAAACGAGTCCAGAGTTACAACGCAAACGACGGCACCGCATTGAAGTTAAGCTTTTTCATTTCTTTTATTGTCGAGAAATGGGATGAAATGTGGTACAAACTTTTCCATTCAGGAAGATGGGCGTTTTCAGCGCAAATTTGAAGATCTTTGATGAACAGGTTGCAGTACTTGGTCAGATTTCCCTTGGTCTGCTGGATAACTGAGGAAATTGGTCCTTTCAGAATATCTTTCTCAAATACGGCTTTTCTTTTCCTTCTTGAACGATCTTTTTTCTCTTTGATTATTAAACCGATTTTTTTGTAGGGAAGAGGAATGACCGGGTGGATTGCTCCATAGCTGTTAACGGTGCAGGTCGTTTTCTTACAGGAAGTTTAAGGAAGGGGATGGATAAATGAGGGTGGCTCGATTTCGTGTTGGTTTTCGAGAAGCCGGTGATCGTGTAATTATTGTTCAGATTTTCATCTTTCTGTTTATGCTGTCGAAGCGTTTGACGTAGCAAATTACATAATAGTGTAACTTTCCAGGCTCTGAAGAAGGCGATACCGCCGAAACGTCAACTACCGTTGTGGTGTATGTGTTATGTTTGTAAGGAAGTAAAGGTGTGCTGAATAACAACCTCGCGATTGCTTTTAAAAAAGAGAACGACACAAAATATTAGCGTTCACGGCAAAACAATTGGATGCCACCTTCTGTTCGATATTTTTTTCTGGATGTCCCGTCTTCACTGGTTGCGCGGGTACCAGCATAATTTCCGTTTTTTTTTGGAGTTTTGTTGGTCTAACCGTTACGGTTCCTTGGAAACCTGAGCTCAGCCTGGCTCTGCCCTGGACGTGTGCCCCCAAGTCATCACCACCGCAAGGCAGTCCCCCTCCCTTGTGGATCAGAGGGAGATTTGTCACCATTTTACTAGTTTCATACCAGGACAGTGGTGGATCGTACCGTTGGTTTAATCTTAGCTGGGTTTCCTGATGGAAATCCCGGACTCCTTCTCAGCTTGGGAAACCCTGCCGTAGGGACGAATCCCGTCGCTGTAGATTGAAGTCTGACGTCAAGTACCGCCTCCCAGCCACGATGAGGCGGTAAAACGTTGGGAGGCCTTTTCGATATAGATTAACGAAATGCAATTTATTAAAAGAACAGGCGTTCTGTGTCTCGTTAAGATCTCTTATAAGCAAATTTTAGGCCAAGATGACAAGGAAATTATTGAAAGTGAAGACTTACAAACAAAGAGCGCGAATTCTCACTCAAATCATAAGACGTTCGTCCGTCATGAAACGTCACCGATGACCCATCGTAAAGATAAATGCAGTCTAAAATCTTGTCAAAACCAGCAATTTTTTGCAATCTAACATAAAGTGCAAGAAAGGTAGTAAATGAGCAACAGAAGTGATTCAGGCGTTTTGTGGTTCACAGAAACAAATTTAGCAGAATTTGGACTTGCGAGGTGGTAGGGAAATGTAGAGTGAGAAGCCTCGAACAGTTTGAAACCACGGCTTAACATAAAATCGGCGTTGCCTATTCAGATGTTCAGATCAAAGACTGAGATTAAAAGCAGGGACATGTCGATCGATGATCGAACAAGAGTGCTACGAATAGCTCTTCATACTTCAAACGCTCCAAGAGACAGATTTTCATTTCTAAGGAATGTCATAGGTTTCATGCAGAACGTTGGTAATATCTGTCATAGGTTTATTCCGAGCTGGGCTTTCGAGACACATGCCGTGATCCCTGTCAACATACTGTGGATAGCCAGCCATTCGATAACGCTATGGACCACTATCTTATCAAGTTGTTGAGTAGAGGTGAACATAGAACGTATTCAAAATGTGTTAAGAGGCTTGTTTTTAGATTCCTGGTTTACGAGAGGAAGTCAACGCTTTTAAGGATCTGATTCATTTTCCAAACAGCCCTGCTCAAAATGCAATATTACGTCGACTTTTCATCAATCTGATAGATAGTGCCTTTGGCACTTGGCGAAATGGCAAGAGAACGGAATATATTTAACCTTTCATAGCTATTCGTCTTAAAATACCAAATTCTCACCCGCTGTTTTTTGTGGATTAGGAATGATACGCTTATAGGTCCTAAAAAAGAGCTCTTTTTTTCGTTGTCACTCGATAATAAGCGCATTATCTGTTACCAAGGTGGAACCATGCAAGCATTATATCACTCCGGCTGCATATCCCATAAAGACATGTCTCTCACACATCACGATATTTGGATTATTCACACTTTTGCAATAGGCTGTCTACATTGAGAAAGAACAAGTGCTTAAATTATTTATTGGTCCACAGCATGATGTGACGCGACTGGTATTTAAGAATGTCAAAATAGATTGTCCAATCGTGGATACGTCTGCTAGAAGTGTCAAACAGACGAAGAAGAAGTCTAACAGTTAAAATAGGGTAAAGCTCTCGTCGTTGATCAATTTCTGAGGGATGCGCCATGTATTCGATTTCATTAAGCACGTTGGAGGTGAAAGAATGGATGTCTGGCTTTTACAATGACTCGTAGTGGCCTGTCCATGTATCGAAACAGTGTTGCTATTCTCCCAGACAATTGTCGTACCAATTTCCGGACCCCAGAAGGATGGCAGGCTAGGTGAGCCTGGGGGCGCGGGCATCGATCCGCGTTGTATCGCAGGGCGATTCCGAACGCTGTGCTGCACACGCCACTAGTTTAATAGTTACATTTGAAAGGCGGAATAAGAATAAATGGTGCAAATCGTCGTCCCGGAAAAAAGCGAGCTTGCAAAGCTTCCTTCGATAAATGAGGGAACAACTGTATGCTGATTATCGGTGAGGATAACATGACGTGTGTTTTCCACGATTCCAGTGAAAAGAAAACTTCCTAAATCAGCGTTATACCACTTATTGTTTGTCAACATCAGCGGCAGCTCTACAATGTCTTCACAGGACAAAAAATGATTTGAATGGGTGATTCAGTAGTTTGAAAAATGAATGAAAAAAATCATCTCGTTCCCTTTTTACATATAAAGAAGGAGAACCTCTGGCAGCTTGTCTTGGATGCCATCCAGCGTATGCAGTTGAAAGTGAAACAAATTTTTGAATATTCTGACCACTTAACATGGCGCTGGCGACAATGATTTTTGAGGAAATGAAGCGATTGAGCCGTTTAAGTGCGAAGAAAAAGGAACAGCGAATGAAGTTCGGACGGAAGAAATGCTAAAGCTAATAAATAACGATGTGATCAAATTCGAGCATTATTGTCTAATCAGGAGTTCAAAGAAACCGTTGATCAAGCATTTCTCAAGCTGTCGTGTTCAATGAGAAACAGAGTCATTGAAACTTTAACTGAGGTGCAAAGTAAGTAGTGTTTGGTGTTTTCGTTCTAACACAATAAGATAGTTACCTTAAGAAGTCCTTTCCATGAAGTGAAAAAACATAGAAATTGCAACTACCAGACATGCTCTCCGTTCAGAAAGAAGTGTATAGAATTTTTTTCTCACAGCTTTTGAACCTGAGTATTTTTTATCCTCAGTGCTCGTGCTTCTACATCGGTCTCAAACCTTTCTTCTGACTGGAGTGATGCTGCGCTTTCTGCGCTTTGGTCCATCGCGTTCAATCTGAGATGATGCATCGTCCTTTTTTTCATTATATGTGATAAGGATCTATTCGAGCGTCTTTGGTGCCTATTTTATTAATTCCAGGGGTCGAGCAATGAACATGAACGAGGAGAGCCTTGTGATTAGACATAACCAAGCGCCATACTTCACCCTGATTTTTTTAACTGAGCCAAGCACATTCCTCACCCATGTAATACTTTGTGAGGGTGGTCCGAACCAATTAACCGGAAGACTTACAGCGAACAAACGGCGGGTGTTTGAAAGCAGCTGCTTGTTATGCGAATAAAAAAATTTGTGTAATAAGTTGTGTCTGATGAGGTTATGAAATTGCTCCGCTTAGTACATTACACTATCAATTTGACCTTCCTAAAGTTCTGAAGAAGGCGAAACCGACCAAACGTTAGTCTTCAAACCACCGCAACAACAGCAACACTAACAAATACCAATCTCGCGTCGGCTAATCAAGGACAGTTCGTAAGACTATCCTTACAACTAGTATTACAACTTTATAATACCTTGCGTTTTCTAGAGTTTTCCACTTTTTTTGACATGAGATGTGCTTACAGGTCCAAAAGCGGTGCATATTTCACTCCAAGGGAGCATATGGCTAAACGTACATTTACTGACGTCCGATCGCATTACATAAAACATCTCTCCTTCAATCTGAATCACACAACAATACTCTATAACTCACGTCATCTCTTGAATCACTAAAGTTTTCGCTGTTTGATAGTAGCTTAACCTTTCTATTGTTATCGTTATGACAAATTCAAGACACTGTTCAGAGAATGCAACCGTAGTATATCCACCTTTTTAAAGAATTTCTTCAGTGGAAGGTGAAAGTTAATCAGAAGTGTTTTGCAGCGTTTTAAGCCGGCTGGAAGTCGCGTTGCAGAAGGTGGGCGATGTGTTAAGGTCAAACAATGCAATAATATGTTTAGTCTATGCTTTTTAATAGACCGATAAATCTTGACCTTCCATCGCTCAATCCATCAAGCGTGCCAGCCTTTAGCGATTCACTCCAACCCATCGAATTTACTTAGCGGGGAAGCAAATACGAAATATCAACCTCATGAGATAAGTTTAGAAGACAAGCGACGCTCTAAAACGAAACACTTGGCCGTAAGGAAAACTCATTTATGTTGCCTTTAATTAGCGATGAAGTAGGTATAGCTGTAAAATGGTGCTTAAGAGGAGCTGGTCTAGAGGAATCGGTAGCACTAGTTGAAATGCCACCGGATTCTCTTCGTCGTCAGTTAGTTCGTAGCTGCCTATATGACCGTCTGTGTGAAATGCGAAATTGCGTAATTTTTCCCTTATGACAACAACGGTGATTGCATGACTTTATGCACGATATACCTGACCTCTTGTAACATTTGTGGGAATGAATATTTTGCAGAAGCGGGCGGACCATTATGCTTCCGTACAAAAAAACGTCTCGGTGGCACACAAAACACAAAACAAAGTACCCCACTAGGAACACACAGGATACATAGGATATTTTCTCCGCCAATAGCTTTTGCCCTGCTCAGCCATTGACAACAACGACATGAATGTAAAGCCACATTTAGCGGTGAACACAATAATCACGAAATGGGAGACAAACGATTCATCTACTGGTTGAACAAACACCTACGTGCGTATTTTCAAGGAACTATCTCACGATACCATATAGATTTATTAAGTAGGACTATGATAAGTGTTAGTGCTAAGATAAACAAATTTCACCAAGCGTTATTATCGTTTTTATAGTACACTTTTCTGGCTCATAGAGCTCTTGCAGCGCAGTGGTTGGAAAGGCATGGCGAAACACTGCTCTTTGGATCGATTCCACTCTATGCTGAGAATAATCACCATTCGATGAGCGCCTAAACGAGTTCCTGTGGCCAAATTCGTCCGCATAACGTTTTCTCTCATATTTGCTCGTTGATGTGAGCCGGAACCTCGGATTCACTCTCTTAATTGCAATCAATTGATAGGGGAAACTGCCAACGCGTCCTAACGACTGCGTGTCAAATCACGCTCAGAGATTTCCATACTGCCTGCGTAGCCACCACATTTTCGAAGAGTACGTTAAGACAGCGATTATATTGGAGTGGGAAAAAAAAAGATTAAGAAAAAGAAAAAAAAAGAAAAAAAAGTGCCAAAGATGGCACGCCAGTGCTGTAACCATATTCCGATCGATTTTGCATCACATGACTGAGTGGGTCATGCCTTGTGTGAATCGATGTCAGCATGCCTCAATAAGTCACTTGTTTTTGCAAGTATTGACCTTACAGCTAACACTCATATGACAAGCAAAGTCGTCTTTACATACGGTATACCCATATTTACACGTATGATTTGGTTATCATTGTTAAAACAGAAATCCACCGTATGCTGACTAACAGAGATCAAATTGGGCGTCCCATTGGTTTCCTCACAGAGTCATAGTCATTACACTACTGTGCACTTAAATGCTTAGACCTTCTCTACAACTATTCATGGTTCGTTTGTTAACTACTAGAACTTTTTTTCTTTAATGTTATTTATTACATGAGTCGACATCAATTGTTCCACGCTGTGCGAGTCCGATAACTTCTTGCAGTCGATTTATGTCCTCAGTTCAACCATCTATGAAAGTCTTCAAATGTTTCCTTCTTGCGTCTGGGTTCGTCTGCTTCTCGAAGATTTGATCGTCTTCGTCACGAATGTCCGTGAATACTGATTGAGTGGATTCCATCTGGAATTTCGAGTTAGCCGAGCAAGGACGTTTCCACGTTGACTGGATAGAAGCCTGGGCTAGATATGTCTCGTACCAATCTCCGAAGGGCGCAGTAATAGGGGTTGGTGGGCCATGCGTTGTGTAGCGCCAGCGCATGGGTAGGTTAGTTGGTTCGTATAGTGTAGGGGATCACTACCACTGCGGTATTCGCTCTTTCTAATACCACAACCAGCTTTTCTATATTATCGGAAACGTGATGGAGCTAGTCACGCATCTTGTTCAAGTGAATAACAAGTTTAGTTTCTTTTTTAACATCTCGTAGTGTGCAAACTGGGAACTAGAGTTTATCTTGTAACAGTTCCCAGGATCGACTTTCTATTAACCTCGGCATTGGAATATGAATGCGTCGTTTTCTTGTTCAGCAATCGCGAGGTTGTTAAACAGCATATATTTACTTCCATAGAAAAACACAATGCAATACAACAGAAGCTGACGTTTCGGCAGTATCGCCTTCTTCAGAGCCTGGAAGGGTATACTGACATACCTGAAGAAGGCGATACTGCCGAAACGTCAGCTACTGTTGTATTGCATTGTGTTTTTTCTATGGAAGTAAATATATGCTGTTTAACAACCTCGCGATTGCTGAACAAGAAAACGACTAGAGTTTATGTTCACAATGCATCAATGAGGGGCAGGTGACACAGTGATAGTGGTGTCTGTCATCACGAGCATGGTGCTTGTTCGATTCCGCTCCGCACCAACCAAGCCTTTCCCTCCGGGGTCGGGAAATTGGTACCGGACTTGTCCGTGAAAATTCGCTCTCTGCAATCCGATTGGAAATGTTCCAGCCGGGCTAACTCACGACTCCAAGGAGAATCGAGCTGACTAGCATTCTACGGCATTCAAGGTGAAATGGAAATCCTCAAGCAGCAGCCGTAACCACACACAAAACTTCAGACTTCTTAGTGGTTAATGGATTCGAGGAAAGGAATCGAACGGGAGAAGTGCATGGATGCGCACAGTAGAGGTGAAGACGGTTGTTGTAAAATAAAAGAAAATGTATCCATTTTTTAAACTAGTAGAATGAAGGACCATATGTTACTGCGCTGTTCCTGAACGTTAGTCTCTTGTTAGTATAATAAGGATATTATTTGACATTCAAACGATTGTGTTACATTCAGTTTTCCTTTTCGTACGTCTTCGATAATGTGTATTTTTCGTATAGACGGATATATTCAAATTAACAACTGCAATCAACTGTACCTTTTATTATATTTTACGTAACCTGTCTTCACATCTCTTCTGCGAATCCATGCTAAGGACGGCTTACAAGCAAAGCGGAGATCGTAGGAACACGAGTGATCGATAATCTTTCATTTCATCACAACTGATTTTAGCTAGTTCGATTCTTTCAGTTACAGTGGAAGAGGACGTTATGCAAAAACAGAATAACATTTGACGGCTCTTTCAGTAGGTTTCTTACAGTTCATTTGAAGTAGTTATTGTATCGCTGTTGTTTTACCGATGACATTCTAGAATTGTCTTCCTTGGAGCAGTGTCTTCGATATGTTTTATAAAACTACTTGCAGTTAGGGACCTAAAAATGGCTGCGAATACCGCGTTTGCAACACTGGGTGTGCCGCTTAGCATCCAGACCAATCAATATCTTCGGTGTAGAATTAGACACGACTTCCCTCTCTGGAAATATGAAACTACAATGTTCGCAAAGATCAAGGATAAGAAGGCAGTGCCTTTTACAAAGAAAGGCATGATGAGTACGTTTCATTTATATTCAAACGCTTGGAAAGCTTGAGAACGCTGAAAGAACCAAGGCAAGCGTTTAGATTCGAAATGCACAATTCGGAACACTTTACTGGCCTGAATATGATATATTGATATGTGAGGACGCGGGCCATATTCTGTAACCATCTAGCGGTTATTTCCATTAGTATTCTAATTGTAGCCCATAAGGAATAAGTGTTCCTCATTTGTGTTTACAAAAGTCAATCCATAGAATTTTACCAGCTTGAGTTCCTCAACCCTAAACTCTTAAGTAGACGTATGACGGCATTGAGAAATTGAATATTTCTATGAACAAATATGACGGTAAAAGCTACTAAGGGTTTTTGCTAGAGATTAAAGATTAGCTCGACATGTAATGGTTGGCCATTGCATGTTATTGTATAAGTCAATTATGCATTCACTCACCTCTGCAATGCTAGATGAAGCGTGGCATATCCTTCAAAGATCGGTCAGTGCCGATCTTTTTATCTTTTTATGTTGAACATTGTTAGATTGCATTCCAGTGCCTGATTTGAATTCAGACTAGGTGGTTGTCTGGAGTCTGTATGTTGTGATCGATCGAGTTTTGTTTTTCATAGAGTATAGTAACTTTGCCGTAAATTAGCTACTATTTATTTTCGTTAAAAGAAGCTTACGCCGCTAATCACATCAAGTGCTTCAGACGATAAGCTTTCAAACATCGCGAACTAAAGGGGAACGAATAACAACCCAAAGGTACCCCAGCAGTCTCAGCCTCATTCACTGAAGCCTGCGGAAAGGGTCGATCGCCATCGACTTGATAGCCACAAAGCATTACATTACACCACCTTCTTTCTCTTCCTTCTTCTCGCAACGCCATAATAAGCCCGTCCTATTCGTTAATTGATAGCATCGCTGTTTATTGTTACATCCTCTTATTATCATACGTTAAACCCTTGGAACCGGCACTCGATATTCACAATGTCCCTATTTATACTCGCGGTGCATGGTCACATTCTGCCTAATCCGTTACTGGTATAACAGATAACCATCCTTACAACCAGTACATCATACACGGTGTAGCGTGTAAGCCTGCTGGTTGGAACATTACATTGTTGCTCTGTGACCCTACCGGCCCACGTCACATCATATAATCACCCGTGCTTACACCAAGCGATGCAAAACTTCTTGCAGCGGGCATCGCGCCGTTGAATATCACGTTGCCTGATCCGTACCCAGCAGCTGGTCAACGATACCACTGCTTAGTGAGCACTTCATTGATGGATGTTAATCATGTAGCCGTACCTCGGCCTATGTACATAGTTGTCGATAATTTCCTAGTTCTACTGTTGCTCATTTGGCTCGTTATTCCTATTTGATCATCATTGTGTAAGGTCTTGAGGATGCCGCTTAAAGCAGCCATGGTTCCGTCACTTCCTCTGTGTCATGTGCATGCTTTGGTAATCTGCGTCTGGCACACTATAGTTCTTGGCCGTCGTATCTGCCATTGATAGTGTAGGTGTGACATCGCCCATGGCTAACTACTCGCTCTATTGTTATGCCATTATTCTTGCTATTACCATTGTATTAATATTACGTTAATATCCCAATGCTGTGCGATTCTTATTAGCCTCACTTCAGTAGTAGCTGCAGCGTCTTACGGCTTACTTAAAACTTGTGTTATTCTTATGTCGGTGCCTTTTCTGTCGTTATTATTCTTGTGTTAATGTTGTTGTTATATATATAAACTTTTAACAGCAAAGCTTAAGGATGCTAAGTCGCTAAAAGTCAAGGGGTTCGTGTGGCAGAACTATGATCACACACATACACACACACACACACACACACACACACATCCAGGCAGAAATCCCGACTACATAGAGATCCATACTGTGAAAGAAGACACGAAACTATACCCACGCCTAACACCTCAGTAACCTTTCCAGTAACTCAGTGGGTGAGTGAAATAAATGCCGAAATTAGTCAATGTTCATTATATCATGCATCATGCATCCAGTCGATCATGCCATCAGTCATCTTTATTCTTTGTATCATTTATCATTTTCCAACAATAAGTATTTCTCTGTGTTACTACGAGGAAACGAGGTCGCTTTACAAAAAAGAAGTATTTTTCCGGCTGTTCTGGTTATATTCGTGAACGGATTCTTGGTAAAGTGTGCAGGTTGCGACGACCAAGCAGACTGGGTTAGATTATCAGAATATTGTGGTAGTTGTTTATCGTATATTGTATGACTCTCGTTCATGTATTGACAGATTCTGTTGAAAGCTTGGTTTCGCGCAGTGTTCGAGATTCTTTTGAAGGTCTTGGTTAATATTACATACCACATTCTCGTCTTTTCAAACTTATAAGTGGTGCACACGATGGCCGCTGTGAGTTGTTTTCTAGTCATGCTACTTTCCATCTGTTTATTTTTTCCTTCACAGAGCGTTTTTTGATAAGCTATACATATGTATATATATATATATGTATATATATGTATATATATATATATATATATATATATATATATAACCTCATATACTAGCTCACACGCTATCGATGTTATGTCGAAGTCGACTAGGGGAGTGCTACACTCTCTGCTTAACAATGGGAAGAACTACATGAAGCAAAACAATTTCTAGCACACTGTTCAAAACATTTAAAGCTCGACAGCTGTTTCTTCAATGCTGTCGTCTGCTAGGGGTTTTTTTTCCTCAAATCTGCTGTGAATTCAACATAGTTAGTTTATGGTCACCGTGCCATTTATTGGGAAGTAACCTCTACCCTTTGTTTTTCTTCTTGACGATTGTTGCAGTTTTATGGGCAGTGACATGTTTAGCAGTCTGTTTGTTCGTCTTTCGCTCTGCTGACAGTGTAATCTGTGCCTAAAGAGGAGAAAAATTGCACAAAATTAGTTTACATTGAACTAATCAATAGAAATAGACAGGGAATCTGCAGATCTGACATTATCATGTGTCTTTGTGAGTCAACCATGTCATTTAAAGGGAGTGTGGGAAACAGCACACTCCATGTTGAGGGCTAAACTTAATTTATAAAGACAAGGGTATATTGTTTTAATTGAAGAAATGCACAAGAATGTGGCAGAAGAATGACCTCTATTACTTAGATAAGAATGACCAATTCTCCCACACAAAGTGTGCACCCTGACGTCCACTCGAGGAGTTCAGATCAATCCACGATAATGAGATGAAAAGCGTGACTTCTCTCGTTCTCCTTCTGAATCGACATGGGAATCTCACTTTTTTCAAGATTTTCTGCAACCTTTCGAGACTATGATCAGAAGGCTGTTAAAAAACCTCGATGACTATGAGTTTTAGAGGTCCAAAATTCATGTAGATATCCTTTCCAAGACTTCAGTATACCCTAGCAAAAGGGTATTGTTGTTGTAACCTTCACTTTAATCGAAAAATTGGAATTTAGGTTACTTGCTTATTTATCTGGATGGCCCGTCTTCACTGATTATGTGCGCCACACTTCATTTTTTTTGGAGATTTGCTGGTTTATCCATTGTGGTTCCTGAGAATCCCGTGGTCAGCCTGGCCAAACTCTGCTTCTGTACATCTGCACATCTGTGCTTTGTATATAAAAAGGGAAAAAAATTATTTTCTACATTTCCTGACTGCTCGTTTTTTATGTTCGCCCAGCATCTCTTGGAATATGCTAGCTTATATTTTTTCTGCTTCGTGTAAGCCCATCAATGAATGGATATACACAGTCGTTGACAGTTATCCTTCGACAATTATCCTTCCGATGCACTGCCTTCCCACCCCCATCCGAATTTGCTCATTTTGCCATACAAGAGGGCGTGACTGATATTCCATCATAGTCCTAACTGGGAATTCCGAATTTCCCTCGCTTGATTCAGTCGTCAAATGCAATTAATAAGGTCGGCAGCAGTGTCGTAAAATTTTTCCTTCAATCAGATAAATAAGGTCATCCAGTACTATTTGTTTCAGCAGTGAATACTCACAAAAACCTACTCAGGCTTTTTTCAATCAGACAGATTTCTAGCCACTTTTCAAAACGAGCACACGCTTTGATTCATGAACGTTTCCTCATCTGGGCATACACTTGTATGACATCATTCTATCTAAAGATTCGATGCTGTAGAATTGTAAACAAAAATAAATACATAAATTTGTGACCACTGGCTGGTAGTTATGGATCATATCGGCATAGGCAAGAGCAAGGAAACCTAGGTCCCATATCAATACGAGTCCAAACTATATCTGATAAGGTTTAGCCTTTGGTCTCTTAAGAAAATGTCATGTAACCCTGAAACTATCTAGTTGTGATTATTCATCGGGGGTAGAGTAGTACACACTATTAAAAAAAACTACTAGTGGCGAAATCCCAGTATTTCAAATAATGATGTTTCCAACGCACTGTGTCAGATTGCCGTCAGAAATATAGCTGGAATCCTTATTTCAAGCAGGCTTAGCAGTGTCCCAAGTGGAACCGAAGAGGTACTTTTAAAAGAGGATGACGACGGAAAAAGTTTCAAGAGTTTCGAAAGCGAACGAGTTCCCACCACTCCAAATGAAACTGTCGGAGACGGAAATCGGCAGTTTTGTCGCACGTGGTGGCTCCAAAGGAGGCCAAATTTCTATTTCTAATTGATTGCTTAAATATGCACTTGTTGTAAAAAAAAGAAAGTAAAGCAGTCGAAAGAAACAAAAGAAGCTCAAGACTAACTCGCTCCAGTTTGTGAGCATCACTGTCTTGTGTTTCGAAATTAATGAGAATTTCCAGTAATTAAGGTTTTAAATTTTTTGTTTTTCTTCTAGTCCTTTTCCAATTATAACGTTCGTGTGATCGCACTTATGGCCTCTAAACACTGCGGTTTTGAAAACGGCGGTCATTTAACCTCGGTGGTAAAATAATCAACATTTGCTTGTAATGCTGAGCTCTCACGACGTTGATAAAGACGTTTATTCGGCCAATGCTTCGACGGTTTCTTCTTCATCAAAGTCGATGATCCGACTCAGTGGCCCACAGTTGTTCGTACTCTAAGAACTGTACTTCTCTTCAGCTGTTTTTATGACTCGATTGAGTTTTCTACCGCAGCATCAGTGCACTTTTTTCCCGTTATCTTTCCATTATCTGTGCCTGGAGTTTCTGACAATTTGCGAGTTTACACCAGTTCGTAACTCTTGTATTCAACTTTTTTTCGCTTAAAAAATCCAAACGTATATTTCGTATATTTCCACATCATTGCGTTCTGTTTTTTATGTATTTGTTCTGTGATTTCTTTTAGCCCATAAAAAATTGAACCCCTCTACCGCGTTGTTTTTTCATTCAAGTGGTGAGTGTTGCCACCTCATTAGCGATGGATTGTTACTGATTTAACGATGCTAGCTCTCCTGATGTTCTCTTTTCTGCGATTTTTTTGGAGCTTTATTCACTGTTATTTCTCTTTAGAAATATAACCTACCCATTCCGTAACGTGACTGACTCTCGTTTCAGTTCAACCTCGATCGGTGTCCCTATTTCACGTCACGTCGGGACATATTTGAGTCTTAGTGTGCATTTTGCTTACTGGTAATCTTTGTGCTTTAAATATTGTTTGATTGCAACAGTTCTTTATGTTTTTGTACGGCTCGTTTTCCTAACAACATAATTAATAAGGCCCAAACGCTAACCTGAACACTCTGAATTTGAAGTCGATGTCTTGCAGGCAGTTATCGTTTGAGAAACCGTGGTTTTGTCGTTTTCCCGTGCAAGGGAAATGTGTGATCCCCCCAATCAAGATGGTTTCACCTACTTTGTGTAATCCATAGCACATGAAGAGTCTACAATATTTTGCTGGCACAGTTTATATTGCAGTTAATATGTCACGCTTTATATGAAAAATCCGTGTTTTTCTTATCAATACACGACTTTCTTGCTTGACATAGTGGATAACACACATGCTGGAAACACGGTGGATCGGTCGCAGAAGACGAGGAGAGTAACATAGAAGTAATCTTCTCTAGTACTCCTTTCTCCCAAAGGTTTGCCGCCTTATCGTGGCTGGAAGGTGTTCCTGGGCGTCGGGCTGCGGTATACAGCTGGAAATTCATTGCACTTGCGGGGGTCTCCCAAGCGGAGAAAGAGTCCGGCGTTTCCACTAGGAAGTCCAATAGGAACAAACCAATAACAAGATCCACCACCTTTCTGGTAGCAAATTCTCGAATCAAATTAGTTGCATGGTGGCAAATCTTCCTATTATCCACAAAGGCTGCGACTCTCCGTGGTGGTGTCTACCTGAGGCAGACTTTGGCCAATCTAACCTCGGCACTCCAGGGGACTCAGTGGTTAGGCCACTAGATCTCCGAAAAAATGCAGCTTATGCTGTGTCACGCACAATCAGTGAGGATGTGCTATCCAAGTGTCCAAGTAAGTAAGTACCCTTGAGACAACTCTGCTTGAATTACTTCATAGTTTGCATATTTCGTCATAAAAGTATGAACATGATACATTTTTTAGACGAGCTCATGGTGCTTGCACTTAATTTACTCTGAAGAAAGGCGAAAGGGGCTGAGCGGAATGGAGGCACGAACACGACAGAGGCTACATGACGACACGCACGTGTATTCAGCGCCGGAACAGGCAGTCTTTACTCCCAACTTGTTAAAAATTGTCGTATAGAAATTGCCGACCGAGAAGATATTCAGTGACTTCCAGGAAAGAAAGCTGTGAACTCGTACATAGTTTCCAGATCTTCGAATACACTTTGGTTTTCGCTATGTTAATTTGAACTTTGGACGGCCATTGTGCGACTATGAAATCTGTTCGTTAGTTTTACGATGGTTTGAGATAAATATAGCTTACATGCATTTATCCAAAGAAGGACTGAATATCGGCATCACACGGTGCCACCATAGTAAACGAACTAGTTGAATTAATTGAACTCATTCTGACATTCTTCCAAGGTATTTTTTTTTGTGTGTTTTATCTAATGTTCGACCAGACTCTACAAATGACTGAGAACGCGGTGTTGGCCGAAATACGGCTTGTGGTGTTTCTAAATGGTGTGATTGAGTCCATTTACACCAATTGGAACAGCGTTATTTGGGCAGAAATAGGCCAAATTCTAATCTTGTAGTCATGTTTTGTCAAGCTGCGTCATTTATCGCTTACTTGTGAAATCAAGTGTGAACGAGATTTAAGGTGATGAAAATAGCCATGTCATTGACATGACGATTACAATTGTTCATCCTCGTACATCATACACTTAAGTGTTCATATTCTGTTGCTCCTGGTTGCCAAAGTGTTGTTTAGTGTTTCATTATTATTATTACTGTTATTTTCTATAGTGCTGAGATATAATGAGAGCGATAGAACTAGCTGAGAGACATGCGAAACGAAGGACCCGCATGGTGTGGTGGTGAACGCGTTACTTCTCGGAAAGCACAATAGCGCGCTCGTTCCCCACCGCAGACATCTGTGGTCCGGAGTTTTGCAAATATCTCACCATTATAGAACTTATATTTCGCAACATGCCCTACCGTTAAAAAGAATAGGCAGCAAATAAAAAAAACGTTAAGATTATTATTATTATTATTAATTTTGTTACTATTATTATGACTAATAATAATGATAATAATAATAATAATAAAGTAATATCACTTTGCATAAGATCCGAAGTGAGCCGTTTGCCTCTATCCACGGTGAACTCGGTCTGCTGCACATTTTCCAACTAACGATGCTGTTGTGTTACTCCTAGTTCTTGATATTTACTGTCTACCGGAAACTCTGCAAATTGAAAGTTGACTTAGTTTGCGGCATATGTTTCGAAAATTTCTCCGCTTTTATTGAAATGTTTTAGTTCATCTAGAAGGCTATGGCTATCACTTCTGGAATAACGACTCGAAGTCGTACAGAACCCATGATGGAGGATTCTACAACTTCCTTGCAACGTGAAAACAGCGAAACTATGCGGAAACCTTGTTCTAAGGTTAGAACGCACCACTTTTATAATATTTTCATACGCTTCCTGAAGAAGTACTGCGTATTTGGTCATCGTATATGGCTCATTTGGTGTGTGTGGCGCAGTGCTCGCACGCGCCCTGCAACACACGTGGAATCGATGCCCGCGCCCATGGCTCACCAAGCCTTCCATCCCTCCGGTGTCGGAAGATTGGTACCAGACTTGTCTGGGAGGATAACAGCACTGGCGATGCTGCTCAATAAGCAAGGCGATAGTGAACCAGGTATTAATGAGGAAGTCCAGGCATTTAAAAGAGCCGTCAACCTCCGGAAAAACACCTGTGCCGTCTAAAACACTGAAGGCTCTATTTTCCATAGTATTTTAACAGGAAGCTGTTTTAGTTTATTTCTTATGGTTGCTAAAATTCATACTGGGAAGGTTGTTCATCGATATATTTCCGAATAAAAAATGCGTTTTAAGTTGGGCTTCAGATTCGCCGAATCTTGCGAAATCTTCAGCGTCGTTTGGATTCGAAGCCCTGTCAGCTTTTTAACTCCAGGGTTATCAGCCTTCAATTGGGATTGATTGTATGTTTAATTGAGACTGGCAATTTTCCGAAGAGGCCAGCATGGGTGCTTTTAACTGAATTCTTGGACGGCCCGTTGGTCTTTTTCGCAGTTCACTTCAGATGTTTGCAGCGTTGTTCTACAGCAGTGTGCACTATTAGTTCCTCAACAGCGGCCGATATAATGGAACTGACGACAGAAAAACAAAAGAAATCGATAAAACTTCAACGCGAACTGTAAGTCGAGTGTCATTCCGCCATTTATAAGTATGTTTTAGCTCCGTGATCCTTTCACGAATGTGATTATTTACCTTGCTACGAATTTAAGTACAGTGGTTTGAAATTCCCTTATGGGAATGTGCTACGCTGTATCCTTTAGTGGGGGTGATGAAAGGACGAAAGTTCTGTATTTGCGAGTTTCTAAGCCTCTAAAATGTTTTCTAATCAGTCAGATTCTTCAATAAATTTTTCATTTGGTCCTTCCTCACCAGACATCTACACATTTTGTAGCTCGTTTGCAGTTCTCTGAGAGTACACGGTGTTGAATAGTAAATTACCTTCGCTGAATTCTCTTTTATGTTGCTCAGTTATTCTTCTATGCCAAGTTCACGAGGCGAAGTATGCTTGATGCTCTCCCTGGACGAATTAGCAATCAAGAATCTCTTCAAGGATGGAGAAAAGACCTTTATAACAAAGCTGCCACGAAATTTGCCCCAAGCAAAGAAAATTTCGATCCAGGTGTATGGATATCGACTTAGCTCTCTTATTTTCTACGTTTCATAACTTCAAATCATTAAACGTTTCAGGAGATCGTAAATTCGGTGAGATCAGGTGATATGGTGGGGTTCCGTAAGGCAACGGAACATTTCTGCTCCACACTTAAACGAGAAGGTTGCAACAAGAAAATCTGCTCACTTATTTCGAATTGGAGAAGCGAGAATGGAGGAACATTGCTTAATCTGGTATTTTTTGCTCATATTTTGTCTACCTAGCGGTTGAATATTCCAGTTGTTGGCCTGTAATGTTCCACTAAACCTGAAGGTGTTGTTGAGCAAAGTAAACATTAACAACGATGCTTAATTTTGGGCGACAGCCACGCAGCCCTAATGCTTTTCCAAGGCAGAGGTCAACTAGCTTTGTACCTTAAGAAACTTATTCCGTTAATTTTGTTCATACTACCAAAATGATGCTGAGATATTTGCAAAACTGCAGGTGTCTGCTGCAGGGAACCAACGCGCTTTCACCCTTTACGGAGCCACGGTGTTGTGGTGAACGCATTAGCTACCGGAAAGGGTAATTACGTTTAGTTATTGAAGGGGCCACGGTTGCACACGCATGGAATCGATCCCCACGCCCATGGCCCATCAAGCCTTCCGTCACTGCGGAGTCTGCAAATTGGTATCATATTTGTAATGGAGGATAGCAGCACTGGCTCAGTCCATCGGTAGGCCACCGCGAGTCATTGTAAAGGAGAGATTTGCGTTGTCTCACCTGCAAACGATGTCTAATGAAGTCTAATGCTTGGCGCATGCCTCAGGGATTAATCAACGCAGAGAGCTTTTAGTTTTAATATTTAACATATAATAAACAAATATAATAATAATGAATATAGTAATATAATAAATATTATCTTACGACCCTTTAAATAGGACTTGACTTGTCAACAATACATTGTCCACTCTCGTCCTGCTTAAGACTTATCTCTCGCGAAAAATGAAACGTGCGGTGCAGTATACTATCGTTAACGGTTTCTTGGTCAAATCCACCGCCCATATTATACTCCTGGGAATTCACACCGAGTACTGAATGTATGAACAACTGTTTTGTTTCCTTTCGTTCTGCTCATGCATCCAACTCCAATATCCGTTGGAGGAAATAAAGCAACCGTTCAAGATTGCCTGCACAACTGGCCGGCCAATCGTCCTCTCATAGGCGGACAAGGTGTTGATTGAGTGGCTCGATGCCACGGTCCGATACAGCGTTTTTCATAAGTGCTGAATGGCTGTGTTTTGAAGCCATGACTGCTGGGTCGAAAGATGTTCGCACTGAGGAGTTGCACAGTGATGTCTCCGTTTTCTTTTGTCCTCTAAAACAAGAACTCAATGAATTGGTGTTCAAACTTGGAGACTCATACCAGAACCAGAGCAAGATGATTTTCGCACAGGTAGTATTATTGGAACGAACCAATACCAATTTGAGCAGACATCCATTTCAACAAGCCGCCGTGTACTTTCAACTATTGAGAACTACCATATCCGCGTTTTTCTTTCAAGTATTCAGAACTGTCATATACTTATTGCTCTCCATTCACATCTCGGAGATTTTGAGCTTTTTTTGCTTGCTTTGTTCTCGTAGTTTTTTTTTCCGTTTTTTTTCCGGTTCCATTCGTTTGAAGTTGCAATCAAAGTAGGATTTTTCGTCCGTTGGTCTCATAATTGCCAACATTCTCATTCTTATTAAGCATTTTTTCCATGATCTTTTGAAAACTCATGATGTGCTGTTTTTTCTTGGTAGGGTTATATTTAATCGCTCCCACGATTATAGAAGGCGTAAATGTAATATGGTCAATCGACATTCCATTTAGTTTGATATCATACAGTTATTTGTTGTTGTTGTTGTTGTTGCGCACCAAATATCTCCGGTTCGAATTGTTTCTTTAACATCTCCAATAAGAAGAAGCCAGCACCGAAACGTACACACCAACGAAATCCTTGTCCTCATTTGTAAATGATTTGTGTTTTACTGGTAATAGAATCACTTCCTGTCGAATTCTATAGAAAACACACGTTTCCCAACTCTTCACAATGCGAGTTTCTCAAATGTGTTGATAAACGTACTTGATTTGAAAATTTGCCGAAACGCAGTCCTCTCTGCAACTCTTCAACTAAGAGAAGTGGACTGAAACTTGCACGCGATACGCCGCAGCAGTTTTCTTCGCTACGACGCCAAATCAGCCGCCCGTACTTCGTAACACTTACACGCTGTACGATATTCCACAGCGCAGATCCGGGCTATCGCTTCCGGGTCAACACCAATGTTACGGTTCTCCTGAGAAATTTCGCGGATCAAAACAGGTATACGCGAGAAGGGCCGTACGACTCTGGCAGCGGTCCAAGAGAGCCACAGGAACATGAGGCCGACAAGGCGCAGAGCCACGATGGAGTGATCCGAAGGGGTCCGCAACCAAGACGCACACTCCATGGCCCACGGACCGTCGGCGACCACGGACATTAGTAGATTCCCACACGCCTCAGAGAATAGGAACTGGCGGAGTCCTTGAGGTGCTCATGCTAGGATGCGCATAGTGGATCTCAACAAATCTGATGAGGCCGATTACGGGCATCACTAAGAACACTGCCATACGTTTTCCATAGCACGCCTAGTCCAAGAAATTTGATGCCTAAATGTCTCGGTGAGAAATATTAGAATCAAATTTTATTTCATTTTCCTTCATTCTCCCATATCTAAAGCACGGGTCCTAGCAATTCTCACATTTGATTCGTTTCCTCGCATCCATCGTGCACGAAGTGCTTCGACTCCGCACAAGTCGTTCATGAAGTTCTTCCAACTTTTACGAGTGACTTCGTCGGCTGCTGCTTGATTGTTTTCATTTCATCATTAATGTCGTGGAATGCTGGTCGAGTCGATTTTCCCTGGAGTCCTGAGATAGCTAGGCTACTGCGTTCCTACTTGGATCACAAAGACCTCTTTCTTCCCGGACACGGCACCACTCCCGTTATGACCGCCATCATTACCAGTGTGCTGCAAGCTATAAACCTTCCGATGCTGACACCACCTGCAACACCTGTCGTCCCGTTGACCACCGAGTGACTCGAGCGGACCGTAGCAATTATTCCACTTTTCGTTGTCGGGTGTAAGAGCAGCCTAACGGATTCTCCCCGATCTGGGGACTTTTTTGAGAACCATATTTTTTCTACTAGGGTTTTCGTGGAAGCTGTGACCGTCAGGTCGGTGGCCTTCCTGCAGTACGTTTGACTTCTAGACGTCACCAGTCACTAAAGAACTATTTGTTGTCGCCCATACGCATTACGTCTTCGATTCACATTATTTTCGACAGCTTGGCGAGTTGAACAGCTTCTTTGACCTTTGGTCGTTGACACACATCGGAGATTCGGTTCCCTTACCTCACATGTGTGACACAGGATACTCTTAGCCACGCCTTTCGACTGCGGGTTCAATAAAACTGAGTGATCGTTCTGCTTACGCATCGAGCAGGTTTCTGAAGAATACGTTAAGACAACAAGTACTGTTGAGTCGAAAAGATGGTCACGGGGTGAAGTGTTCTTTGTTCTCTTCACTACCTCTTCGATGCTCTTGAAAGCTTCCCAAGCCGCTCGTTTCCTTCTGCTCAACTCTGGAGCCAGATCGTTTATCATGTTGATATCCCGACCTACTGTATAGACGTAAATGGAGCATTCGAAGATATTCTTTCCTTTGAGCGTGAATGATGCACTCGCAACCAATCCGTTCCACAACATCATCGTTTTTGTTATATTTAGTGGAAGACCAATTTTTTTCACAGGCTCTATCAAGGTCGGCAAGTATTTGTCTCGCTCGGCTAGCGTTTGTTGTTATAAGAAAAATATCATCAGCATAGCGAAGACGGTGTAATTGCCGTCTATCGGTTCTCACTTCTTGTTCATTTCAATGTTCGCATGACGTTCTCGTCGATCGCGGTAAATAATTTTGACTAGATGGTACCGCCTTGCCTAAGTCCTCCTTTGACGTCGACGTCAATATCGTTGTAGAAACGTGATATCTTGCCTTTGAAATTTTTTGTACAACTTACGAAGACTCACTTTACCTACTGGGTAGGAATTCCCTGACTGTTGAGCGCTTCCATGGCTGCTTCTATCTCGACTGAGTCAAAAGATTTCATTAGAGCGATGAAAATGAGACATAGCTGCCTTTTGTGCTCTACCGATAGCAGATTGGGTAATACTTAAGGATATCGTAGAGGTCACCCTTCTTGAACAGTAGCACGTTCTTGTTGGTCTTGTAGTGAGTAAGGACCTAGCATTCAGATAAGTAATATTTGGAGAGCCTAGCCAGTGTGTTTACGTACGCTAGCGGAAAGTTCTTCAGAAATTCAGATCTTATGCTCTCCGGACCTAGAAGTGTTCCATTTTTCACTGACCAAGTACGATGCCGGATGTTGCAAGGGAGAACTGGTGGTGCGACATAATTCACCAATTATTTCTCACTTGAAACACATTTCAACGGAATTCGATCGTTAATCCTATCGAAAGAAAATATTTTAATTGAATCCTCTGCATCTCCACTTGCCAACGGTTATTCACAACTGCTATCACAGGATCTAATGATAGTTATTCGGATGCAAACTAGGTTTGTGTTACACCTTTAAGGATCCTTCCGACCCTGTCCTGCCGGACAGCGTTATAATTCTGAGACGGCGAACACCTATGATATGTAGTTTCGAACATGTTGTAGTATCGATATGAATGTTATAATTGTATCCATAATTTCATTTTTCATACAAATTGGAGGATCGATAAGGGTGCCCAAGATCTAATACAACTGTGCTATCCATCACCCGTGAAGTATTGGGGGCTTGCTTTCTACCGAGACGAGTATTCTTATAATTTTAGTTTACCTATCATTTCTTCAACCAAGTCAAAAAAGAAACGAGAGCATGTGGATGAAGATTCATACAAACTGTCCAATGAACAAAGGCTTGTTATTTTTGGTAAGAAGAAACATGAACGGATGATCAGCGACAAATAACTTCGGTTTTTCCAAAATTGCCATCATTGGGACGATTTTGTAAAGGGTAGCCGCGGCAGCTGTGGTACCTTCTTCGTATACCTTTAAAAGAACTACATTAAGCTGTTATATGAGATCTTCCAACCAATTCATAGCAAACACACTATGAACTGGACGTAATGGAAAAGTCAGATGGTTTAAAGCAAGATTTTTCTTCTTCGTAAAAGACGACTATTTACAGACAGACGACTATCCCATGGAATATTGGATATCGGGTGCAAAATGGCTTCTCCTACTAGCTGGATCGTTTGCATGAATTGACTGCCAAGACTAAGAGAAACCCACCTCAATAATAGCTTTATGTGAAGCCTCTGAAACCTTCAGCAGCGGATCACTTGCTATGCCAGTCAAATCCGCATTATCACTGAAGAGTTCGGTGACTCCCATATTCATAAGTGCATCTTTCAATTTAAAATCGGTCTCGATTTTCATTTTAGGAATTGTTACCTGAATGAAAAAACTTCTGAGAATGTGAACAACGACAAAGAAAAAAGCCCTTGCTATTGGTCAATTCTTGAGCGATGCGCCATAAATTCGAGTGCATTTAGCATTGCAGAGCCAACTGATTGCATAATTCGCCGATACTCAGACCTAGAGTGGCAAGCGATGTAGCAAGTCAAACCGTTTTCCTCCCAGACAAGTCTCGTGCCAGTTTTCTGACTCTGATGAGAAAAAAAGGCTTGGCGTGCCCGGGATTTGGGTATGAACCAACGACAACGACTGTATTCTATGCTACAACGGTACTTCTCATCTCTTGATCGAGCAGTTGGTAAAGTTGATCAAGACGTGAGTATTCAATTTGTGGACAATCAGGATAAATTAAGTTGTTATGTGTTCACTTTAATTGCACTTACTTTACCGGATCACTTTATATTGAACGCTGGAGTGAGCCATAAATCAAATTATCGATTGTCAGGCATATTGCCTAGCAAACATGAACATATAGGAGTACCAAAAGTGAACTGCTCATCGTTCTCATTCACTGAAACCGCCAAATTTGTGCTCTTTTTAAAACTCACGGCAGGAAGATAAACACCAATTTGATGCATAGTGCCTGCTCCGGTGAGGGGGCGAGTACATAGAACATTGCCATATTGCAGCAAAGCGTGGTGCTAATTTTCTCTTCTCATAGGGACGATGGGCTTATTAGGGACTGAGAGTTGGGTCGAAGGAGAACTTTTCCGTGGAATGGATCATCCCATTGAGTTGCACTAGAATCATCAGAAATCAAATCTTGCTGAAAAACCACAACATACTGTTACGTAAGTTTCCTTTAGCTGGGTTAACAGTTTTTGAATTCTTGCCCCATCGAGTTTTGAACGGGTTGATCCAAGACCAAATCTCCTTTTGGGTAAAATTATATTGAATGCATAGGACACGTCCTTGTATGGAAGCGACAGAACCTCTACTTCGTCATCTTCTGCATATTGTCTATGTACTTCAAAATCGTTCATGAATTCAATCTGAACCCTTTCATAAAAAAGCTGGTATGTACCTCCAGCTCGTTTTCAAATATCTCCCACAAAGAGTCAGCAGAATTATCTTTACCATATAGAGGTTCTTTTCTACCCTTTTGGAGATACTACAGTTGTATTCTTTCACATCGGCTGCTAAATGTTTCTATATCGCACACGCAGTGCGCTATTTATTTAAAACCCTCACGGCTGCTAGACGCACTCTGTATTTGCCAGAACAATTAAAGGGTTAATAACCCAAATATGACATGCATGCTGTAGGTGTGACCAGTAGTCACAAGACCACTGTGCTAAACGTAACCAGAAGCATCTAGCATGCAATCGTGGTACACTTCGTTCAATGGACTAAACTAATTCCCAACGTTCTCATTCAAAACCCGGCGTCATGGATTTATCTGGCAACTATAACTTAGAATTCTCCGTAGCAACTATATACTGTAATTCTTATTTTTCCATACTCATTTACGGCTCTTCAAACGTTGTCGGGTAACACCTGCATATTACAGAATTTTGATTATTCGACGCCTCTGCACAAATGCAGTTCTAATATTCCAGCAATCCAACTAACACAACAATGACCACTAGAATTTGTGATTCATTAATCACTACAGTACATTTCATGGTTCGATCGCGGTCATTACGTCGATTTTGCGAAGGAGCTGGAGAGAAAATTAGAATTTGAAGGGGCGCAGTGCTCCTTGAGCACTTATACTTATTATGGCACGATAATTATTTTTTGATACCAAGGGCGGGCTCTAACGGATGGTTTACTCATAATGACTGGACCAGCTACCACTGTGTTTCTATCTCCCAATGTTTGTTACTGATATAAATAGTTCTACTTTGACAGCAGAATGTTAGGGTTTCAAAGAAAGAAATCGTGAAACGCCTGAAACGAACCTCTCTGGCGGATGCTTGGGCACTATGAAACAACGCCTTTGAATTTGAGCTTTTGTAAAATTTCATCAACCAATCAGCAGTAAAGTAAATAGCGTTAATAACAAGTGAGAAAGCGTCTGCAATACAGATATGAAAAGTGGGTACTACAAATTTGGAGCAGTTATAGAGGATAAAAGAATACGCAGTCCACCACTTCAACACCAGCCGATAGTCACATGACTCGACCGATAGCCAGTAAAGCTTTCAATTTCACCTGTAGCATTCCAGCTTTGTTTCTTGGGTTGTCCATACTCGAATAACAAGAAAAGGTCCATGTTTTTCTTGCACCATCGTTGTGAAGAAGTCTCAGAATTATATGGCAGTGTTATCGTTAGACCCTCCCAACGGGTTTACCGCCTCATCGTAGCTGGGAGGTATTCCTGGGTGTCGGACTGCGATGTGAAGCGGTGGGATTCGTCGCGCTGGGCTGGTAGGGTCTCCCAAGGTGAGAAGCACTCCAACGTTTCCATCAGGAAACCTAGCTAAGAGTAAACCAATACCAGGATCCACCACCGTCCTGGTATCAAATTCACTTAGTGGCAAATTTCACTCTGATCCACAAGGCTGCGACTGTCTGTGGTTGTGACGATCTGGGGCAGACTTTGGCCAAGCTAACCTAGGGACTCCAGGGAACCTCAGTGGTTAAACCACTAAATCTCCGAAAAAAATGTAGATTATGCTGATTCACGCACAACCAGTGAGGACGGGACCGTTCAAGTATCAAGTATCAAGTAAATTATCGTTAGACTCTCACTAGCCGATCTTGTACATTAGGCACCGTTACAAAGCATCACGCTGTAGGTGATTTAATGATCTTCATATGTATAATAGTGGAAATTTATCGTTAGTATGGATCCCAGCTCCAGAGTTCTTCCGACATTTCGTTGTTCATATGATCTTCTGGAATCTATGGAAGGGTAGAAGAAGCCGAAGAAGAGCTTGTAAAAGATGCAATTGTCCCAGTAGAACTTCCGACTTCGTTAGATATCCCCATCTTCGTAGAACTTCTCAGAGTTCATACATAATGTCTGTCTCATTCTCGTCATAGTTACATATGAAGAGATAAGCAGCGATGAGGAAACGACAGTGTTCTCTTTCTTTTGTTATAACCTGTTATTTACGTGAACCTCAATTCCACCACACTCTAGTGTCCCATGTATTGAGGAGAAGCTTCACTTTTCCAGTGCGTCCTTCTGATCCAAGGAAGGCCTACTGGATCTTTGCGGGGTACATCATTAATTCCTCAATAGAGGCATCTGAAGTTCCTCAGTAGAGATCTTGCCGAACGAAGTATCTGTTTTAAAACGCTCCAGTTCCATTTATCCACCAAGTTTCATGAGCACAAATGGTTGGGATACCCACCTTTAACAGAGTCTGCATTCACGAGGTCGTGTATTTTTCCTTTAGTAGTCTCATCAACAAAGTCGTTAATAGTCTGAATCATAAAATAGGTCAGAGTAGGTCAAATCATCAAATATTTTAAATTGCAGGAAATATATGAGTCTCGGCGAGAAAAACTTTAAAACATGAAAATAAACTGGAATAAGGGACGCACCTTAGCCGTCTCTTCCGCTTTGTGGAAGTCGAGAGCTTCTACCTTTGCATGATACTGGTTGATAATTCTTTCTTTGTAATCCTTTTTTATATCGAACTGTTCGCTAAAATGTCGTTTGGCTTAGAAGCATGTAATAAAAAAAAGAATCTTAAGAGTAATAAGGAGTTGACACCTACTTCAGGGAAAAAACCATTGGCTATACGAGTCTGCACTCCATCAGTCGTGTTAAGAATTTCACTTGAGAGATTTGAGAGGTAATTTGTAATGCTGTCTTCCCGAGCTCCTAAATTACTCGTCTTTGAGTAGTTAAAGATCTTTTCTCCCAAATTTAGCAACATAGAGTGAGGAGCAAGCAAGGTAAAGGTAAGAAAAGAAACAAAGAACAGGAAAAAGCAGAAAACCATCTTCACCTTTTGCGAACAATTCGTCAATTTCCACTTTAGTTTTGCCTCTTGCTCCAGCTTGGAGCACAGCTAGGGAGAATATCACTGAAATCGGTGACACTACGACAGAAGCGTTCAGTGGAACTTCACGGAGCATAGCTAGCCCGAAATCCGTCTCCGTTGTCAAAAACATACTAAATATTAGGAGAATATTCGAAAAAAAAATCAGTGATGAGGTCGTGAATTTTTCAAAAAGTTAATGAATACGCCTTCTTAAAGAAATACGGATAAAATTCTTTTAAAATTTCGTTTTATATGACCGGTCTTTACGCCTATTGTGCGGATCCCAGCACTTCTCACTTTCGATTCGTTCCCTCGCATCCAGTTTTCCACGAAGATATTCCAACTTTACGTGTGGCTTCGGCAACTACTTGACGATTTGCATTTTATTCTGAATGTCGTAGAATGCTGGTGGAGTCCATCCTCGCTGGAGATAGTCGAGCTAGAGCGTTCCCAATTCGATTGCAGAGAGTGCTTTTTCCCATACAAGTCCGGCACCAATTTGCCGATCTCGGATGGATAAGAGGCTTGGTTGGCCCGGAGAGAAATCGAACTAGCACAATGGTCCTGATGACCGACATCACTACCACTGTGCTATCTGCCCCGCCACAGATAAAATTAATAAAAAAAATGCAATGAATTGTGTTTGGGAGACTTCCATTGTTCAAAAACTTATTAATTTCGATAGTAGTCAATAAATTTTTTTTCATCTCATAAAAAACCACACTACACCGCTGGACTGATCTCTCACTTCATAGAAGGTTGACAGCAGAAAAACAGCTCTGAATAAAAGAATGTTCCCTAAGAAGATCCAGACAATTTCCTTAGACTTACAAACGAGTGGACATTGAACTATTTACTCTCTTTTGGACAGACGTTTAAAGATTCCAGTAGAAGCTGCTGCGTCTGAACGACGCTGTGAAGGAATCCAATCGTACCGGTCAAGTAACTCAAGTTGGTGTTAATCCTCTGACATTATGTTTAGAAAAAGATGCTCTTGACAAGTTGCAATATCATTCAGGTGTACTAATTTTTGATTATTTATGGTTGATTGCACAAGGAGGTTGTCAGCAGGAGTAGTTTGAATTGATAGACGGGCGTTCTCCTAGCATTTCATCGACTTCATGGAATTCATGGGAAAGACTCGATTTCAATTGGAAAGAATGGGCAACATATCCTCCTGATGGATCTAAGGCGGTCTGTTTTGTGCTGTATGGATCCTCGTTTCGTGTAGAACAAGGTGTCTTTCCTTTACTGTTATTATGCACTACCAGTTTTCACTTGTAAACAGCGAAAAATCTGTTCTGCTATGATAATTCTGGCAGAGTTTCGATCTATTTCGCTTTTGAGACTTCACCTTTTAAGAACTGGTTATGCGCTACCGTCGTATCACTAATGTTGACCTTCGACAAACAGCAGTTCTCCGAGAGGGTGCACTTTCTTCGGTGTCTCCTGTTTTGGAAAGTTATTAGCCTCAAACACATGAAATTCTACCCTTAGAAAAACAACTATTAAAAACACCAGCGAAATATGAAAGCTGAATCCAGAACTGGAAGCGATCAGTAGTAGCGGGATAGGCGGAAACCATGAAGTTTTTTGTGAAAGGATACAACAACAGTTGTACTTATTACGAGCCAAGTAAACGTCGAAGATCAAATTCGAGAAGTGTCACAGGAGTCAAGTAGTCAAGAACAAAAATGCAGATTCACTTATGAACAAAAGTGAAAATTGTTTAGCAGGAGACGTTAAATGAACGAGTGAGACATCACGAACCCTAAGCACCGCCCAGGACGAATTAGACGAATAGTTCCATCTCTATCCCTTCTTCGCCTACTTAAGCCGTAAACATTTATTACTGTTGTCAGTTTAGTTCCACGTAAGCTGCTAAAATGTAGAAGATTACAGATCAACACGTCAGTTGCCCGAAAGGGTGCTTTACTGAAAAAAACCATAGCCGCGAGAAATCTTCACCGAAATGAGCAATGCAGGATTGCGGTTATTCCACAGCTAAAGATTTGTCATCAGCTCCATCCGACGTGCGATTGAATAAACAGATTCATTATAATTCCCAGGAGCAGCTACCTATTAAGCCCGGAATTAATCAGTAATTTATGTTTTCTTCATGAGCAGACACGCAGTTGTTATTATACCAATTATTTATTAACGATATCTGACGTTTAGGCAGAACGCTCCTTCTTCAAAGCCTGGACATGTGAAAATGAAACCCACTCTACTCAACAAAACTCTTCCATAACCACAGAGGATGGAACTTAAGTAGATAGATTTACATTTGTATTGGAAACAAATTCTTAAGATACTCACCATTTATATGGATCCTCCACATATTGAAGAGGCTAACCGCACAGAGTGCAGATAATAAGAGGTAGCCTCTCTCCCTTTAAAATTTCAATCTGTGATATTTTGTGAGATCACGCTTGATAACGAGGTATTGCTCGCTACGGTTCACTTTTCGATTCTCCTAATCTAGCCGAAACGCCTCGAGCGTTCTACGCGTTGAAGTGTTAGATTCTTGTGTGAGGATGTTGACTTCATCTTCGAAACGTTCTCCATAACATCTATGTGTCCTATGCGCGCCTTGTGGACTACGTCGTTTAAAGCTAGGCTTACCGTCTAGGTGATCGTTTATGGGAACATACCGACGAATACATTGACAAAACGGGAAGAGCACTATGTGTCATGGAAGTATTTGGGTGACTTAACTGTAGTAAGCTTGAATTGCTATATTCTAATGAAGTGGAAATCCGCCGAAGCATCAGGTGCTGTTAAAGAATAAATGCTATAATAACAGGCTCATGTATGCTCTTCATGAAAAACAGTAGACTCACTGTAGTTAAAAAAGACGCTGAAAACAGTCGAAAGCTTTTTGTTGGAGATGACGATGATTAGAGCCAAATATTTATGTCCCATGTCAGGTTTCCTGTGATAACGAATAGGCTATAGAGGTTTGTATGAAAGAACAATCAGAACAATCTAGTAAGACACAAAACTGGACCATTATGTTAAATATGTCATTGGAAATTTTCATAATAAAGAAGGTTTAATAAAACAAAAACTTGCGCGTGTGGCAGTGGTCGGAGGCACCCTGCAACACACATGGAATCGATGCCCGCGCCCATGGCTCACCAAGCCTTCCATTTCTCCGGGGTCGGCAAATTGGTACTAGACCTGTCTGGGAGGATAGCAGCGCTGGCTTGATAAATCGGTAGGCCACCGCGAGTCATTGTAAAGGCCAGATATGTGTTCAATCACCTGCAAACGATGTTTAGTGAAGACGAATGCATGGCGCATCTCTCAGGGATCTCGTCTCGCATCTCTCTCATCGTCTCAACGCCGAGAGCTTCATGCTTTTTTTAATAAAAGAAGGAAAATATAAAAAAGAAGTTGTCGAAACACTGATGATCTTAAAAGTGGCAAAATACACGAATTTTCCAAAAATAATAGAAAAGCTAACACTTGTTCGACATCGGACATTACGAAGCCTTGAGCAATGAAGA